>ML795460.1:437938-570476 GCA_009831015.1 Picea engelmannii
GTTGATATAAAGCGTAACGACACTTTTCTCTGTACACCCTGGATCTCTACTGGTCTTCCTTCATCATCGACACAAAGCACCCTCTTTGCGAAACAATCTACCAAATCTCGATGAGCTGCTAACCAATCCATTCCAATGATTAGTTCATATGCCCTAAGAGCAGTGACGTATACTTTCAACCTGGTAGTACACACTCCCAGGTCTACTATACAATTATCAACACTAGGTCCTACCGCTTGTTTTTCCCCCGAAGCCATATCGACTTGTTTAAAGTCATCGTGCTCGTAGGCTGCCAACCCACTCTTTTCTAATGCAGATGGTGAAATGAAACTATCTGTCGCACTAGAATCAAATAAAACCTTAACATTGATATGATTTAGTGTACCTGATGACTCCACCACCGTGGATTGATGTTTGGCCCGACGGTTATTAACTGCTGCGTAAATATGGTGGCTGCTACTTGCTCTCCCCATCGATGCCTTTCCTTCTCTATGCACGAACCTTGATTGTAACTCTGGGCAGTTGCGCTGGTAATGGGGTCCTTCGCACCTCCAATAGGTAACACGAGATTGAACCTATGCACTATTATGTGACTGTCTCTGAAATGAGTTCCTTCCCCTGGAACCCCTGCCCCTACTAGTTGTTCCCTGCAATGGTCGTGGACCTGTCTGCACCGTTGGTGATGATCGAGATGTTGCACTCGCTGCCATTGAAATCCCTGCACCTACTGTCCTTGGCGCGAATCTGTTACCATATGGCGGTGGCCTTGAGCCCCCTCCCCTAGGAAATTTCCTCGAGGCCTTTCCTACGAACCCCAGGCGATGCGGAAATGTCGATCTTGTACCCCTGGTCAAGTTCATATGTTCTTCCGCATAACGGGCATTTTCCACCGCCTCCTCTACTGAAGACAGTTTCCACATCCGCACCATAGATCTTATCTTAGGGTTCAATCCACAGACGAAGCGCTCTGCCTATCATTGGTCATTATCCATATACGACACATATTTGACCAGTTCCATAAATCTGATCTCATATTCTTCTATCGTTCTATTTCCCTGTACCAAGGCATGAAATGCCCCTACCTGTTGTTCCTCGTAGTATGCTGGTAGATACTTCCTTCGGAACCTCTCCTCGAAAAGTTCCCAAGATACCGTGTCTGGGGTAAGGTGTATTTTTCTTTCCAAGTTGCCCCACCAGTTCAAAGCGCTATCTCTTAACTAAAAAATGGTGATCTTTGCCTTTGAATTGGACGCATAGTCCCTTAAGGCAAAACACCTTGTCATGCCTTCCAACCATGCTTCCGCGGTTTCACTGGCGTGACCTCCGACAAACTCCAGAAGTTTGATCTTCTGCAATTCTCGTGTGATGTCTTCATGTGGAGGTCCTCCCCCTGAATCCCTTGATGCTTCTGGATTACCTATTCCAGACGGTGGGGGTTCCACTTCAGTCCCTGCCGGTTGTCACCCCTTTAAAGTCTCGTTAATGGCTTCCAACGAGCACAGTATGAGGGCTAGTTCGGGCGATGGTGGTGGTGGTGCTGGCGGTGTTGGCGGTGCTTGCGACGACGCTCCCCTGCCTCGACTCCGTCAAGTCCTGACCATCCTGTATTCTTTGACCTTCATCCACCAAAGTTTTCAGGGTGAGTTCCAGGATGTTTCAAATTGGTGCTACTCAAACTAGAAACAGGGTTAGGTGTAAGTTTTCTTTACTTGTCTGTAAACAAACATTACTCCATTAGGGGATTGGATAGGTTAGGGTTAGGATTAAGCGTCTAAGCTTGATTTCTTCACCCCTACGAAAGAACTATTAGTTTCCTTTCCCTATAGCTACATTAGCCTTGCGCCTCACTCGCCACTTCCTATGCTTACTCTCCTAGTGCATATGTCGCCTCCTTCCCGCTTGTCCTAGTCTAATCCCTTTTAACTTTTCGCTTACAACTTGATTAAAATAACTTCCGACCTTATGTTTATTAATTTACGCCAAAAGGCGTACACCTATTGACAATGGGCATAATTAATGATCTTTTAATCTTATTTAACCTTAAACCATTATCTGATGGCTATGCATTAAAGATGCTGGCATATAATTAGTCATCCTCCAAAATCAATGGGTCACATTTATCGTTCATAACTTTCTTTCATTTATCACAGCATCCGTTAGCATGTTTTATTTTTTTTAAACGTTTACCTAATCACATTAAAAAAAATGCTGTAAGGTTATGTAATTACCACGTTTAATAATTAATAGGATTAAACTGCGACAACTAAATAATCGTCCACAACTGCCAGCCATGTTTCGGCGTTCACTAGCGCTATGTACCTTTCGGTGTTAGTGTTCTTCTTAAGACGTCGCGTTGAGAACATACATTCCTTTGTGGGCTCCTCCATTTATGTTTTTGGCGCTTGATAGCTTGGCATGCGACTTGTATGGCTCTAAAAGGCGCTTGATAGCTTGGAATGTGGTCTTGGGTATGACAATTAAAGTATTTAAATGTGAAATTATTTGTAAAAGAAACAACACATGGCACGTTGGTAGGGCGGCCATTGTCAAAGCTTTGCACGGTGGGGAGGTTCGGGGTTCAAATCCCATGGACTCCATTTAAATTTATACTTAGCCCTATATTACTCAAACCTAACTAATATTTTATTAATCTTTTAATAAAATTAATAAAGTTAATTAGTTTAATTAATAATGTAAAGTTAAACTATATTAATTAAACTTTATTAATTTCACAATTATACTTTATTACTATTTTTTAATTTATTTTTATAATTACGCTAGTGTAAATTTAAATTATAAAACTAAAATTAAAAAAAAAAGAAATTCAATTATTCAAAATGAAAATTTAATTATTAAAAAAAAAACTCATTATTTGGCAGCCTTTAAGGTCGGGCTTCTGGCATGAGGCCCACGTGCCCGGCCTCCGTCTTTTGCTACCAAACACCTAAGCTGTTCCTTAACCCTAACACAACCTCACTTCCGCCTCTTTCCTCTTTACTTTGCTCTTGGCGCTGGTGTTGGTAATGCCTGCCATCAACGTTGTTGAGCTTCTGGTAAGGGAATGTGATTGACATTGGCAGTGCACCAGATTTTTCCACATTTGTAACTTCTAAACGTAGAGTAATTTCTGCATTATCATCATCTTCACTGCTGTTCTCATCGTTGCTACTACTCTCATTCATAGAATGAATCTTTCTGCTCAACAGAGTATTCAAATGTAGTTGCTCAGCTATGACTGCTCGAGTTCCCTCGTCCTGTTTCTCCAGTCCACGTTTTAATACTCTCTTTTCCCATTTTGATAGGGACAACTACAGAAACCGTGGCAAAAGCGAAATCATAAGTTAAAATCATGTTGTTTAAGCTCAAGATCCTGTAAAATGCCTCGAATACGTTCAAAACGACAACCGATTCATAGCAATCAAAGTCTCACTGTGAAAAACGGTGCATTTTGTGTGTTGTTTGGTCCCTGGACATGCAATCAACAGAAAGACGTCGGATTTTGAGAAATGATAACGCTAAGTACAAGATTTTGAGTCATTTAGCTGCTAAAAGCTCTTCAATGGGGTAAAACAACTTTTTCATGATAGATAGGTCGATGATTATTTTTTTTGGTGGAGATTGCTTTTATTTTTGCTGCATTAAGTTCAAAGGATTGTGTGGAACGGGCTTCGAACCTTGACGGTCTATTTGTGCAGATACATTTATGATATTTTCTTGTATATATCTATAAATACGGGCAATGCAGGCGACATTTAAAGCTCTGTACAGAAAATATTTATATAGAAACTCGTCCAATTTTAGGGAGATATCTGTAATATTTTCTTTTATACGCCTGTGAATAGAGACAATAAGAACAAATATATAGAATCTTTGCTTATAAATCCTTTGGCCTGAAATATGTGCGACAATATTTTCAGCATTTTGCCAGTCTACGTCTGTAAATAGAGGTAATATGAGAAAACCTTTAAAAGCTCTGAAAAGAAAAGCTTTGAATGAAAATTTGGGCAACTGTGAGCTGTAAAGGCCGATGTAATATCTTTACAGTTAAAGATTTGCACATAAAACCTTGCAATAGAATTTTTTTTGGGTGACTGAGTTGTAAAGGCCGGGGAATATCAAAATATTTATAGCTTTGTACAGAAAGCCTTTGAATCGAAATTTGCACAAGTCCGAGTTGTAAAGGCTGGTGAAATCTTTATGCACTGGCCTTTTTATTTGCTTAAATTTTCAAGTGATGGAGGTCCAGAAACCCTGTAAAGGATCTCAGGATGGGGAAATCAAAGGCGAATTTGCAGTGGTTAATGTTTTACAGGAAGGTGGATCTGTGAATTGCAAGTATGGGAGGCCTAGTGCTGGTTATCAGGATTGTGTCTTGGACTCCCCCGGTGAGGGAATGCAGGTGCTTGATTTTGACATCCTCTGTGCAACCGTGGCTATGAAAAACGAACACTTGTCGTTTGAGTTTCAGAGGTTGTCAGACCAGGAATCCGGTGGAGGAGTGCATAGAATGTGGGAAGGTGACATGATGGATTGCTGTGATGACCGCAACATTTTTCTGTGAACAACCTTGTATGTTTCCTGGCCCTGTTTCATTTCAGTCTTTAATGATGGAACTTGTATTGTCTCAGAATATGTTGTCTTGAATATTTTGTTTTTGGCTTGGTTCTTATTTGGGCCCTGGGGTGGGGTTTCAATTCTTTGGGTTCTTTCTGGGTAGGTAAAAATGAGGTTTTATTTAAATAGAACTTACAAAAGTAAATATGGATCAACAGGACCGGGCCTGGTATTGAGTAATTAGCCCTTTATTTGGTTTCACAAAAAAGATTAGCTCATCACGCACATAGGACCTTCCATGCCTTCTTATAACACTACTATTGTTAGAAATATAATGTCTCAAGGCTTTCAGACCCTGGGCCTGTATATTAGTCCTCGGCCTGATATGATGTCTTAAAACCATGCAAAAATGATTAGTTGCAACACATCTAACGATAAAAGTTGTGTCTTACAAAAGTGGCTTTGTAGACCGTAGATTTGACCATAGAACATATTTATAAAAAGGAACAGAAACCAGATTGTTTATTTGCATGACCGTGATGTCGAATTGAAGAAGGTAGACGGAACTTCTTCTACATTGCCTGCCAGACTTCAATTTCCTCGCTACATAAACCTTTCATCTTCCTAACCTCAAGCTTGTGAAGAAGATACTCTATAAATAATGGCTGGATTGACATGTGGTTTTCCTATGATTGCAGTCTTTCTTCCACAGTTACCTCAGACCTCTGTGGTGCAATGCCCTTGATGCTTTTTCCTTTCCCCCCTTTTGAGATTGCATGAACCTTCTTTTTCAGCATGTCCCTAGTTGTATGTTTTACTTCAGTAAATTCGTATTGCATTTATTTATTTTATTTTTATTTTTATTAAAGTTTCTATGTTTTGTGTGCAGGTTAAGCGTGGCTGGAGTGTTGGCCCTTAAGGCCCAAATTTTTATTCACCCTAATACATTTATTTAGGGATTTACTATAACTAAACCCCTTATTTAAGCCCTTGGTTCCAGATTTGAACCAGGGCTCTGATACCAAATGTAAGAGCCACATTAAATAAAAAACCATTTATTTTAAACATAGCAGTAAAATTTAAAAGTTGCCTTCATTTAGCACATTCACAATCAAATATATCAATAATAATAAAATTAATTAATCATAATGAAAAACAGTGCATAAATTTAAATAAATACCTGAACCTGATGCTATTATCCCTCCTTTTGTCCACAACTTGCCTCCTTGATCTCTTATGAACACTGCCCAAATCCGTTCCTCCCTGCCAACTAGGTAGCTCCCTAGCTCCAGGATATCAACGGATATCTTGGCCCCCGTGCCCAAAACCCCCAACAACTCCAGTGCACTGTATCAATCTCACTCACAAAATTTCACCTCCCTCTCTGCAAATCCCAGAGCTCCCAAAATCTATCCCCAACCTCCGTCGAATAATCCTCCCATCAAACTCCTCCCTTCCTTATCCCTCCTTCACCGACTTTCCTTTTACTTCCTTACCTACCTCCCCATAAATTCCCCTTATCCCTTCCTTTAATAATCTATCCTCTCGGGATTAATAGGTTATCCCTTGTTGGGTATGTAACCTTTTTATAATATATCTTATTAATCTATTAAATCTATTACTCATGTTATTAAATGTAATTTGTAGTTAAATTATTAATTAACTATTCACAATTATAACCTTTAATTAATTAATAACTTACTTAATTAATATCATTAAATCATCTTTGTTTAATTAATACCTTGTTAACACAATTAATCCCCTAATTAGTTTTACTTTATAATTTCTTAAACATTTATCCAACTAGGGTCGTTACATTTATTATTACCATTTTCTTTTTCATTTTACAAAATTCAATTTCAATGCAAGTCTAATGCACATACTCAATATGGGGCATTACATACTCCTCCCCTTGAGGGAACTTCATCCTGAAGTTAACTTTACTCATGTTACTTGTAGGGTTTACATTCTTCCCATATCTTCCACACTCTTTTGAATCATACCATTCACAACCACCATGGTATTTCCCTTGAACATCCCATGGATGGTTCCACTCAATATGGTGTGGGTTCTCCAATTGCAACTAGTATAAGAGCCACCCATCATGGTGTGACTATAGCATGCATCAAAAGTTCACATCACAACTCTAGGGAGTGAAAATACAACTTTATCCATTTCTCTAAATTTCAACATCAGGATCTATGGCCCCAAGGAATCATTTGGGGGTTCTAGGTATCTATTCTAGTACACTAACCCGTGTACCCCAAGCATCTCAAAAGGTTGTCCTAAAATCCCTACATAACTCCACTAGTGAGTATAAATTCAATCATGTTTCTAGAGTTTCAATGTTAGGTAAGGTAAAAGAACCACCAACATAGGTTTGTTGATTGAGTATATCCCCAACTTATAATGTTACTTTGTAGAGGTTCTCCTTCGTGAGTAAGGGCTCCCACAAGATCATTGAGTGAAATAACCCTCTATGCCCACGAGTGGATTTCCTATCAAGCTCCCACTGACAACATAAAATAAAATCATTAATCATCATATCATCATGTATAATAAGAACCACATGCTAACTACTACATTCCCTTATAAGAACATCATATTATTAAATATTATCATCAAAAGAACCACATGCAACTACCACATGTCATCATAAGAAATATTACATCATCCTATCATTATCAAAGAACTCCATGTAACTATTGCATGCCTTCATGGTAAACATCACATTGACATAAATAGAATGGAACCACATGTTTAAATACCACGTCTTCCTAATAAGCGTAAGATTGCATAACATCATGAATACCCCTATCATGATAATGAACTTAACATATAACATATACAAAAATCAAATAAAACATCATGAGCAATCTTATTATGATTAATCAACTCAACACATAGCGTCTATTGAAAAATTGATCATGCATGAACATATCAACAAATGAGTACTCAGATATCACATCAAATGTCATAGAAAAAACCATAAAGTATATGGATTTGTTCTAGCTAGTTTGTCAATCCAGACTGCCACTATAAATAGACATAATGACATACCTTCATGGATAGCAAGGAACTACATGCCATCATATTTTAAAATACTATCATGAATATTCCCTCATTATTATTCCATAGTATTCCTTGATTATTCCAAAGCCACACATGCCTATAAAGCATGCTCTCAACATCTATGGTTATGGATAGCTTACAAGTGTCTTAGTGTCATTTCCTCGTACCTTTGCATAATTAGCCAGTCTCCTCTTCACTTCTACAAGTTATACATGTTACATTAACATATTTTATTGAATTATAGTAGTTCACACATGACATGTCTCTTCTTAATGTCCATAGCTAGGCTCCTAAGTCTAGAATATCAAGCCCAAGGGAAACATGAGACACATTTGAGTCTTATCATGCACACATAAGAGCATGTTGATAACATAATTTTATTACCATGTTACACCATTATATGCATTGTTGTGCTATAAGGAGTATATCAAATGGTGCCACTATTCCACTTGGACCATTTATCAATTGCTTATTCTTCTAGAGAGTTGATGCCTCTCCAAGTCATGTCTTACCTTGCTTCTATGTCCATATAAGTCTTAATGTATGGGACTTTGTATCATCACCTTTCAAGGTTATTGACTGAATACGAGTTTATTCTTAACTTCATTCTTTGTATAACATATAGACGTTGTGGAGTTGATATTCATGTATATCTTCCATGTGCATATGCAACATGTATGCTACAAGTGATTTTAGATCATACACTTATTGTATATAAGTTTGGAATTATTAAGCACATTGTATGTGTTTTGGAGTTGATTTAATGATCAACCATACATATGTAGAAGAATAATCTATTACATCTCCTACTACTAATATGAAGTTGAAGAATAAGAGGAAGAAGAACCATCCATTATAATTCCAATTTTCTATCCCTCCTAACCCATTCAAAATTTTAAAATTCCTGTCTCCAAATTTTAGTGGGAGAAAGAGTTTGGCTCTAATTCATTTAGACTCATCAAGAGATTTCTAATCATGTTATCCAAACAATATTTTATTAATGAAAAGTTCACTTAACTTACTAATCATATTATCGAGACAATATTTTAGTAATGAGAAGTTCACTTAACTCACTAATCAACTTAGAAGAACATAAGAGCATATGATTATAGTCAATATAACCAATCCTTATGGATAAACCTTAAATATTTATGCTCTTTCGACAATTTCCATTAGAATAAAAGAAAACCTTTTTAGTCCCTGCTGAAGGTGTAGAGGGACTATAGCGATCGATAATTCGTTGACTTCATATTAGTTTGTCCTTTGACTAAAATTATTTGCATAATCTCTATTGTTCAAACTAGAGAACTAAAAACATTATTTTTTATATAATAAAAAAACCCATATATGTCATGATCTTATTGGATGATATATTGGAGGTGTTATTGCCAACTTCGCTATTCCGAATGTTTTATATGTTAGCATATCCAAAGTTTTTGATCATCTATGGTCTTTCTAAATTTTTGCTATTTTTATTTAAATGTTTGGATATCCAAATTTTTGAGCATTGAGAGTTAGTTTTTTAATAGTTGACTTCATATTAGTTTGTCCTTTGACTAATTTTTTTTTCAAAGTCTCTATTGCTCGAACTATTGTTATTATTATTATTATTAAGTACCTAAAGAGACATTTTTATTATTGCGTACGTAAATGGGCCTACCACACTGCATTCTTTCTTAAATGTTTACACAACACGAGGCCCTTGGATGGTCCTGGAAACCTTAAATGTTTACCTAACATGCCTCACATCCTTAAATGTTTACGTAACATGCCTCACATCCTTAAATGTTTACAATACATTTTCCTCCAATTTTTTTATACAAAGTTGTTTGCTGTGAATATGGGCAATATTGTTCTTCACTGACATTACTGGTTCACTGGTTGATGCTTACTCGTTGGTTCGGTGGATGCTTCTTATTGTTGTTTGATTTAACTTTGCAAAGTTGAGGTCCTGTAGCTGCACTTGGACCTCTTGGTGCCTGTTCACTGGTTTGTTGTTTGCTTGTTGCTCTTTTTTACTTCAACTTTGCAAGGTTGAGGTTCTACATCCGCAGTTGGACCTGTTGTTGCAGTTTGCACGGTTGGGATTCTGCAACCGCGATTGTAACTGTGCTTTTTTCATTCCCCATTGACGAGTAGGTTTCAATGCCATGTTTTCCTTCCTATTCGTTGTTTTTTGTTTGCTATTACCAGTTTGCAAGTAAGAGTTTTCAATACTGGGAGTGCTTGAGTCAAAATCCTCTTGCATAAAATCTTTGTATGTGACTACTACGACAAGAGAACCATGAGTGTGATGCTGTCTTGGTCTTTTTATTGAATGTAAATGTTCGACACAGAACCCACCTCTATTGCAACCATAGTGACATATGAAAAAAGAAATTGAATTTTCTCCTCATTTTTCCTATCCCTGAAAACCATACGTTTGGTGCATTTTTTTTAGGTTGTTCCCTTCCAATCACATGTTCCCACTTTCATGTACTGGACATCAAAATAGGACTCATTGGAAAATAGCAATGCAAAAAAAATATGAGGAACAATCTGAAAAAAATGCACTAAACGTATGGTTTTCAGGAACATAAAATGTGAGGAGAAAATTTGATTTCCTTTTTTATATGTCAGTATGGTTGCGATAGAGGTGGGTTCTATGTCGAACATTGACATTCAAGAACAAGACCAAGACAACATTACAATCCTATTTCTCTGGTCATAGTAGTCACATACAAAGATGTTCTGCAAGAGGATTTTGACTCAGGCATTCCTAGTATTGAAAATTGTTACTTGCAAATTGGGAAAAAAAAACAACGAATAGGGATGCAACCATGGAAGTGAAACTTACCCGTGAATGGGGAATGAAGGAAGTACAGTTCCAATTGCGGATGCAGAATCCCAACCATGCAAACTGCAACTTTCTTAAATGTTTACATAGTGGGAGGCACTTGGATGGTCCTCACAACCTTAAATGTTTACCTAACATGCCTCACAGCCTTAGATGTTTACTTAAAAGGCATGTTACAATACATTTTCCTCCTATTTTTGGATACAATCTTGTCTACAGTGAATTTGGGCATTATTGTTCTTCACCAACATTATTGGTTGAGTGGTTGATGCTTTCTCGTTGGTTCACTGGATGTTGCTTATTGTTATTTGATTCAAATTTGCAAAGTTGAGGTCCTGCAGTTGTAGTTGGACCTCTTGGTGCTTGTTCATTGGTTTGTTGTTTGCTGCTTACTCTTGTTTGCTTCAACTTTACAAGGTTGGGGTCCTACATCCTCATTTGGACCTATTTTTGTAGTTTGCATGGTAGGGATTCTACATCTGCGATTGGAACTGTTCTTCTGTCGTTCCCCATTCACTGGTAAATCTCAGTGCCATGGTTTCATTCCTATTCGTTGGTTGTTGTTTGCTATTTCCAGTTTGCAAGTAAGAATTTTCAATACTGGGAATGCCTGAGCCAAAATCCTCTTGCAGAACATCTTCGTATGTGACTACTACGACCAGAGAAACAAGAGTGTGATGCTGTCTTGGTATTGTTATTGAACGTCGATGTTCGACAGACATCCCACCTCTGTCGCAACCATAGTGACATATAAAAAAGGAAATCAAATTTTCTCCTCGTATTTTCTGTTCCTGAAAACCATATGTTTGGTGAATTTTTTCATGTTGTTCCCTTCCAAAATGTCTTATTCCACTTTGAATGTAAATGTTGGACACATAACCCGCCTTTGTTGCAGCCATAGTGAGATATAAAAAATGAAATCAAATGTTCTCATATTTTCTGTTCCTGAAAACCATATGTTTGAGTGCAACCTTGGCACAAAAACTTTTCCGTCAATGCAGAACGCTATAAACAGAGTTCCAATTGCATATGCAAAATCCCAACCATGCAAACTGCAACAATAGGTCCAACTATGGATGCAAGACTCAGGGATGATTTTAGGGGCTAAATTTCGCTCATGGGCTAATTTTCCATCGTTTTTCCAAAAATGATATTCGCTATTTTAAAAATGATTCACCCAAATTCTATATGATAAAATTATTTTACCTTAAAAATCGTCAAAATTTTATAAAAACTATATAAAATCCTTAGAAATTTGAATATTTTTACAAAAATATCGCTAATCATTTGTAGTTGGCATATGAAGGATTTGTAAGATTCACCAAGGTTTCTACATTTTAAAATAATTTTCCATCCTTAAAATCATCCCTGGCAAGACTTCAACCTTGCAAAGTTGAAGAAAACAAGAGAAAGCAGCAAACAACAAACCAATGAGTCAATTGACTAGGCATTGTTTTGTGACTACGATCATACTACTATTTTGTGACCAAATTCCATAATAGAGGGAGTGGGCATGACCACACACTGTTGTGGATAGAGGGTGCACTGGTCTATTGAAATGACAACACCTCACAGATTGAACAGTGTCTGGACAAATACATGACATGCAACACATATCATTTGGATCCATAGATTGCCAAAGTTCATAGACACTATCATACAAGAAGCTGTAAAAAACGAAAAAATTCACATTTCAAATACAACTTCCCTATGCCGCCAATGAGAGCAACAAGAATCGTAGAGCTAATTAGTTTGGAGGACAATGTTCTCATTGAGAAATCTGAATCTTTGTTCGCATTTCTAGAACAAGGAGACTTTGATGACTTAATGAGCTTCCAAGACTTCTTGGCAGAGCTAAATCTAACAGGATATGATTACATCCAAGGCATACAATCTACACTTAAACAACCAAGAAGTTTCCTTAAAAAAAAACTTTTACATATATGGAACACTAGTTTCTCCAAGGACCGACCAATTATGTGGAATGAAAATACAAACACACAGTATGTCCTCAACGCATATGCTACAACAACATATTGTACCTCATACATGAGAAAGGTTGACAAATCTATGCCAAGTGCATTCAGAAGAATACACAAAGAACATGAAAAAAATCATATTGATATTATGCAAATGATACATGCACTTGGAAATACATTGTTCAATCTTCAACAAATGTTTGCTCAGCAAGTAGTCCATGTTGCACTTTCCCTGCTCCTAGACTATGGATCAAGGAAATGTGTCTTCACAAACACATCTCCACTTGAGAAACACAAATTGTAACATGGTTTTAGATTTGGGCCACCAAAAATACTATTAAAATAAAATAATATGAAAAATGTTGAAATAGATATAAACAACATCTCTTTGAACTTGAACCATAGTTTGTTGAGCTCCAACTATATTTCATAGCCGAGAATATTTTCCCCATAGTTAATGTGTTTCTATGGCTTGATAATTATTATACTAAGTGTTGTTGTGTGAGAGATAAAGTTGTTTTCTCCCTTTCTTTTTCCTCTTCTATACTTACCCATTTTTCCCTTTTCTTCTTCCCCTCTATTATTTGTTTATGGTTCTATACTTAGTCGCATTTCTATGCTCGTGGTTTCCTGGGGTGGAGAACTGAAAAATCCTCTTCTCCATCTATATCTTCACATCAAGAGTCCAACCAACTTCCATTTGTTTCCATAATTAACCAATTTTATGGCCGTGGGTTCCCGGGTAAGCGCTATCGAACTCTCATGCCCCGTGTTTGGGGTATACATATTACACCCAAAAATTCAGTGATCTACAATTTGACCCTAGACTCCTCAAACTCGCAAGACTCACTCTACCTATGATGACTTTGTTTGACCACCCCGCCTTTCCATACTTAGTCGAGTCTTCAAAGTTTTGCGGGTTCACGGGCTCCCGGGTTCACAAAACTTTGAAATCATTTTTCACTCCCCTCCATCCCTGCCACCTTCGCCCCTTCCCAATGCACATTAATTATTCTTTTACTAGTGACAACTCACCAGACATGTTTGAAAATATTGGCATTAATAAGTGGAAATCTCAAGGACATATCCCATTAAAACACATTAATGGGAGATTATTATGGGATCTGATGGTTTTTTTGTGTCGATCTTGAATTGGCAAAAACTTGTTGGTTATTTTAGTTTTTTTAAGGCATCATCATAGTAAGAATGCAATATTGTTCTAGCCCACTGTCATCTACAAAGGTGTTGACGTCATGTCCCTCTTTAATACTGTGCATATATTACAGGTTGTCATATTTGAGAATATTCTTGCATATGAAAATGTTAACTCATATATTTTTCTCTATCGCCTATGCGTTTGAGAAAAATTTGCAAGCCAAAAACACCCTTCAAATTGGAACACGGTTTACATTTGGGCCACAAAAATACTATTAAAATAAAATAATATGACTAGCATTGGAATAAATATAAACAAATTCTCTTTAAACTTGAACCTAAGTTTGTCAAGCTCTAGGTATATTCCAGATATAAGAATGTTTTTCCCATAGTTAATGTTTATGGACGCAAGTTCCCGGATTGGCACTATCGAACTCTCATGCCTCATGTTCTATGATATACATCTTGCACCCAAAACTTTCCTGATCTACAATTCGACCCAGTACTCCTCGAACTCGCAAGCTTCACTCTACCTATTATGAGTTTGTCTAGGTCTGTCTGACCACCCCGCCTTTCCATACTTAGTCGATTCTTCACCTATTGTTGTCTCAGATTCGTGGGTTCATGGACTCACGAGTTCAGAAAAGTTTGAAATCAATTATTGCTCCCATCCATCCCTGCCACCTTCGCACACTTCCCAATGAATATTACTTACGCTTTTAATTGGTGAAAACTCACCACATAGGTTCGAAAAGATTGGCATTAATAACCGAAAAGCTCAGGGACATCTCCCATTAAAATGCATTAAACCAAGATCTACAGGAGATTATAAACCAAGATCTGATTTTTTTTTTTGTGGATCTTGAACTCGAAAAAATTGTTGTNTGCCTTGCCTTTCCATACTTAGTCGATTCTTCACCTCCTGTTGTCATAGATTCGCAGGTTCCCGATTTCACAAAACTTTCAAATCATTTTTCGTGCCCATCCATGCCCATCACCTTTGTGCCCTTCCCAATGCACATTATGTTAGAAAGTAATGTTTGTTCTCATTTAACCATAGACAATATAGTAATATTGTCACCCAACCATAGGCCAAAGCCACCGCCAAGCACCTTAACCTTGATAAAGAATCATTCCAGAAGAAAACCCTAGGCTAGATAGCCAAACAAGATAACACACCTCTCTCCATGGATAGCGCACCAAGCAAGAATAATAGAAACTGATTAGAGAGTCCAACCCAGAAAAATAAAAAATACATATTCCAGAACTGCCGGCAACAACTGCTCCCAGGACTTGCACACAAACTGGTCAACTGCAGTGCGCACAAGTGTGCTTCTGTAGTTCTGCGAATACTTGCTAGAATGAAGACTGGCCTTCTGTATTTATACTATTTTTGGCAGATTGCCTGGGTTGACTTCTCATTCTGGGTGCTAAATATTTAGTATATAACATTTCCTTTTAGCTGACTTCTTCTCTTGGAGGCTAATAACCTAATACAAATCATTCTCTTGAGCCAACTTATCTTCTAGGGTTATTATCCAACTAATTAGGGTTTCTTCTTGCTTCCCGGAATATTCGATTCTTGTCAGGGTTACATGTGGAGGTAAATACCTCCTGCAGCTACCATAATATCAACACTCCCTCCTAGCTAGGGAGGTATTTGAAGACAATGGTATTGAGCACAAACATACCATTGAATCAGTAACATCATCATAGCCACACAGGCTATCTCATGATCAAATCATGAGAACCATCATCACTGTTAGTGTTATCTGACAATATCAACTGCATCATCTCCCTAAACCATACTCCATATGAGTAATAAAAAATGATGCTGAATAAGTCACTCACTCCAAGGAGTGATACAAAAGCCATTCTTCTAATCCAGGCATATGTCCTAGAAGAATAGATGTTCTGGACCATTTTTCATCTGGAGAATCTTTTTCCATCAGTACACTGATCATTCATCTAGCTGATAATCATTTTCAATACTTCTGATAGTTTGCAAGGAAATAAGAACAATGTCATTTGATAGGACACAACTGTGTCTATCCATAGTAGTACACAACTACAACCTAGTGGTACACTATCACACTGAGTAACACAAAAATACTTGATCAATGACACATAATCATAATCAATGGAACACATCCACCATAGTAGCATACATATACTGTCCAGAGACATACAATCTCCATAGCAATCATATCATCTAATATAAACCTACACAAAAAAAACAATATCATGATATAAAATGAATCATTTGGGCCATTCTTCCACTCACATCTGTGAGATATGGAAGAGAATTTTCCCTCATAGAGTGAAACATCAAGGATGAGCTATCTGGACTATTGTTCTCAAGCACGGAAGAATAAATGTCCTGATTTATGAGCCTGGACCATTCACCTATCCGAGACATTCCTATGACACTAAACAAAGTGAAACCTAGAGAGAATGAGTCTGCCCTAGGGAATGCCTATCCTTGATTGCTGAACCTGGACCATTCCTCCGGCACTAAAAAAAGTGCAACCTAGAGAGAATGAATCTTCCCTATGGAATGAATGTTTAGACCATTTCCTAAGGAAATGACTGTCCTGTACCAACCTCCAGAATGGACCATTCTTCGAAACTACTCACAACTGTGAGCTTAGAAAGAATGATTGTCTGGCGAGGCGAACCAATCTTCTTGACCACTACTGAGAGTGACCGTTAAGAAGAAAGACTGTCCTATACCATTCACCCACACTGGCCACAAGGGGAATCATTTTCTATGGTACATCAACAATCTATCGAACCAATTTCATTATGAAAATGACCATTTGATCTGGACCATTTTCTGAACCGGAAAATTCCTATTCGTCAGAAATCTCAAACCACTTTTCGAATTGGAAAGGGAACTGCTCATCCTGGACTATTTTTCGAACTAAAAAATGACTGTCCATAAATCAAGAACACATCAATGCCCCCTCCCAACTTGGGAGTCATCTCTTCATTTTTCAATAAGGAAGTCGTCTCCACGAGCTCAAACTTGTTTCTTGAGTACACAAACTCTTTCATCTTGGATAGAGGTTTTACCAAAATATCTACTCATCTGCTCATCTATGGAGATATATTGGAGAACCACTTCTCTTTTCTGGACTTCATCACAGAGAATGTAATGCTTGATCTCAATGTACTTAGGTCTTTCTGGAACACTGATTTTCTCTGGAGGCTTCATATAGTATATCATAGTTGGATTCAGTTCTTTTGTTTCCTGCTAGCTCATAGCATAGTGGCAAAGCTCAAACTAGAACATGTTCAAGTGGCACTTCTTCTGTCATCACGAGAGGTTGTCATGGATTGGCAATCCATCATCCTAAAGTTCTGAGTAACCATTTTAATACAATATCTCTGTTATAGAAGGTTTTTCACCACGCTTATGCTGTTCATTGGAGGCACTGCACCAAGTTGTTTGAATCCATACAAGATCTTCTTCCATATGCATACAAGAGTCTCTTTCTAGTATACCTCAAAACCTTGAGGTTTCTATATGCTTCTTTGTTTGATTACTCTGTTGAGGAGAACAGTCCTTACATTCATCTGATGTAAACTCCAACCCATGGATATTGTACGAGATATAATGTCTCAGGTAGAGGTATGTCTGGAACAAGCTATCATCATAGTCCTCTCCCTCCATCTGGAGAACCTTTAGTTCTGGATCTCACAATGCTTTCATTCATAAATTTTCCATACATTTTTCTTCATCACAACTTTAATTTCTTCTGCTTGATTGCTTCTCGATGGTTCAGATCAAATTGGTAGTCTTGTGATTATCGGTATAATGATGGGTTGTTCTGGATTTTCTTTCTCTCTTGGAATCTTCATGTTTCTCTTTAGCTCTTAGGTCCATGGAATTTTCTATAGATTCCATGCCATGAAGATTCCAACTTGTTCCTTTCATCATAGGATCATGGATGTGGATGGACAACCAAGGATACTTTAAGGCTTCTTTTCGAAGAAGACTTCTTCTAAAGTCAAATTGAACACGTGCTGCTTTTCATGGTTGCTACGAGAACATGAATAGATACTTCATCATATTCAATGGATCATATTATTTTGGATTAGCTCCCTCCTAATCCTTGATTCATGCATGAATGCATGCTCTTTCTTTTGGAATTCTGTAATCATCTCCCTCCAACTAAGAGAGCCCACACTTTCATCTGCATCCTTATTGCCTTCTGCAAAGTGTCATAAGTCCTTTTCCAATTTCTTCTTGATTGCTGACTTCTTTTTGTTTTTAATTCTTCTAGGTTTCTTCAAGTTTGATTCTGATTTCGACCTATATTGCAGTTGTTACTTATGTAATAACTTCCACATGAATTGTTACCAAGGGTTGTTGATGTACTTCATCATTTCATGTGTATTGCCTGACTTGTAGTCATTGTGATAACAATCCTTATTTTGTTGTTCTTCCATAGGTGTAGTTTCTCTTTGAACATCTTATCTTCTAGGAAATAGATATGCAAGACATGTACAAAAACTATGTAAACATGGTATGTACAAGAACTATGAAGAATATTGTTACCTTGTCTTAGAAGAAGACGTCTGTTTTATCTTGCTTGATCTTCTTTGAGGGTTTCCTTTCTTCGACAACTGATGCTTCGTGTGTTTCCTTCATTTTCTTTAGCTTGAGACAATGATTCTTGTAGTGACCATATTTTCGACAGTTGAAGCATTGCATTTTTGACATATCTTTCTCTTGATTTGGCTTCTCCTTGAGCCAAACTTCCTTTTGTTCATGAAATTCTTGAATCTTGTTGTGAAGGCTTGATCATCGTATTTCTTTTGAGGTTTCTCTTTTCCACTAATCCTTGATTCTTATCGTGCTCAACAAGTCCAAAGTTCTTCAAATGTAGGATACTCCTTCCTTGTGTTCATGCTTGCAGCAAATGCATCCCATGTCTTGAGAAGACCGCTGGGTACTATATTTACCAGTTCCTTCTCTGAAATGATTTCTTCAATAGATTGTAGTTGATATCTTAACTGAGAGATTCTCACAAAGTATGATTTTATGATGTCATCATCATTCATTTTCATGTCACAGAGCTCATTCTTCATACTCATTACTTGTCCAATGTTTCTAACTGAGAAGAGGTTTGTTAGGTCATCATACATCTTCTTAGATGAATCAAGATGGGAGATGTAGGGCATTAAGTGGTGTTTTATAGAGTCCACTATGATACTCATGGAATTGATGTCATTGTATTTGAACTTCTCCATAACTGCAACGTTATGAGGTTCCTTCTCTTTTCCTTATTCGAACTGTGGTTCCATGATATTTCTTTTCACGATATCCAACACTTTATTCTTGGCAAGGATGAGGTCAATCCTTGTCTTCCATGCTCTGAAGTTAGAAGCCCCTTCTAACTTGTTTTTTGACTTCATAGAGTAATTCATAATTGCTTTGATGTCTTATCTTGCTGAGAGTATCAGGAGATGTGCTAGGATAGGGTGCACTAGTCTATCCAGAAATTAGGTCAATCCCTTCACTTAAGGTGCCTCAACGAGAGGGTTAGGGTTTCGTTGCCGCAACAAAAAATGCCTGCAACTGCAATTGAGAAAATCCTCCCAATCTATCTTCCAGCGGTTAGACTGTCCGAAGATAGTGTGGGCCCATAACCTATTAGAAAGTAATGGATGTGATCGTTTAACCATAGAAAATATAGCAATATTGTCACCCAACCATAGGCCAAAGCCACCCCCGAGCACATTAACCTTGACAGAGAATCATTTCGAAAGAAAACCCTAGGCTAGATATGCAAACAAGATAGTGCACCTCTCTTTAGGGATAGCGCACCAAGCAAGAATAACAGAAACTGATCAGAGAGTCCAACCCAGAAAAATTGAAAATATAGATTGTAGAATTGTCGGCGACAACTGTGTTAACACATGAATTTGCCACTTGCTTCATAGGAATCAAGAACTAATTGAGATTTACCCTTAGGAGCATTATGGTGTAAATCATGTGGCATTCTTCCCATCATTTCCATAAGAATAATGAAAACGTTGAGGTCAGAACAACTCAAGCACCCTCAAAATCCAGTCAAAGGGTGTGTTTTCGACCCCTTGGTGAAACAAATGAAAGAAAAGAGGCTAAAAACCCACTTCCGCTCCACATCACCCCGCCTCAATGCATTTTTATCTTGCCACATCATCACACATACATTCCGTAGTGCTATGGCACTATAGAATTGTCTAAAGCGCATACGCTAGCAACCTACCACCTGCAACACTCGTATTGGTCACAAAAGAAGATTTGCAGAGCCTCAAGGAATCGGGATTGAATCAAAGAAGTCGTGGGCACCGCCTGGAACATTCATGGGTGTCAGGTCTCATCCTAATCCCGATGAAGGTAGTTATTGAATATGGGGGCGACAGTTGAGACCTCGTCTCACCCCATAAATGGAAAACATGCAGAGAGCGGTCATGAAGGCAGACTGTCCATCTAAAGCTTCCTTATGGACATATTTTCCTGTAAAGCACATAACTACGCCTGGCTCACATCTGACATGAGGAGGCCTACACAATCTGATAGAGCAGGCACCGACTAGAAAATTTGAATGCGGGGGTCCGATCACACTCCTGGTGGTTGCAACATTGCTACGTATTTATAGACAGTTTTGATATTTTATTAAGGTCGATGGTTGAGCAGTGCTCATGTACTGTAAAATTTTGATGAAGAACACTGGTTCTCTCGTTATGTATTTTTTTTTTAGACATCTTGGTTAATCTAAGTTATCTTTCTTACTCCATCTTATTTTCCTTTGATACTGAGAGAGTTCATGAATGAATGATTCACATGGATTGTTGTAACTGTATTATGATGAATGTTTGCTTATAGTGCTGTTATAATTTATTTCAGTTTCTTTGAGATTTGAATTCAAGAGGATCTTGTGTTTAAGTTTTTCGTCCTTAGGCTGTTGGAAGACCTGATGTCCACAACATACCTCTACACTCTCCTCACCAAAGTCTTCCTTCTATTCACCCTTACTCCAACTTACTGACTGAAGTTAATCAAGACCTCACCTAAAAGTGCATACGAGTCTAGTGTTCTGAGTTAAAACGATATCATCTTGAGTCTATGCCCATTTTACCTCTTTAAAACCAACCTATGACATAAAACTCTGATGGGTACTGGGCTTACCTCCAATGCAATCTGGAGGTGACTTCTAGTGATAACATTTCTAGCACCGCTGTCGGGGAACAAATTGAAGACCTTTCCCTGGGATAGAATGACAAAGAGCTTCTGATTATGAAGGTGCATAAGATATCAAACCCATTGAAGATTTCAGTTTTCACCTGGCAACTCCACAATCAAAGACTCCACTGGGGAGGATCCTATTGACAAAAATATGATCATGCATAAAGGGATGAACATGTATTAGTTTATGATCTTACTTCATGAAATATTGTTTTTCCTTATTAGCTAAATTATTCATGTCTTTCCCTTTACATATAAAGATGATTATCCTCTTCTTTGTCTATTCAGAAGATTATAAGCCTTCCTTTATTCATCCATCCTTGGAAGAAGAAGACACCCCTTCTTCTTGTGTTGTAGATGTTGATCTTGTGTCTTTACCTCAACCTATTCATAAGGATGAACTTCATATTGAAACCCCCCTGAATTCAATCACCCTTGCATCCTTGAGGAGGTAGAAACTGATCCAAAACCTTCTCAAATCTCATCACATCCTGCTGTTACTATTGAACCTTGCCATCAGTGTGTTAAACCTCATATTCATCCCACTAGTTTTCAAACTAGGATCAAAGACAAGATGTTTAAACCTTTAAAGCTTCCATATCATCCTCTTGATTTCTTTGAGTACTTTCCTCAATTTTCTGGAAAGGATCATGTTACAACTGAGAGGCATATGGAGGCTTTCAAGAAATTTATTGATCAATTTGAAATAGTTCATGAGGATGTTACAATGAGGTTGTTCTCCAAATCCTTGTTAGGAGATGTTGATGTATGGTTTAAGGGTTTGGGAGCTGACTCCATTGGTTCCTGGATTGAATTATGCAATACATTTTTAAAGGGTTGGGGTGAGAACAAGTCATTTGATCAATACCTACATGAGTTCACTACTTTGAGAAGGGGAAAAAAGGAAGTTCTGTCTTATTTTAATCGAAGGTTTCACATCTTGTATTGCAGCCTACCCTTGGAAATTAAACCTTCCGAGACCACTGCCATGGTGTATTACATAGTGTCTCAGCACTTTGACCTTTTTTTGTATCTTAGGGAAAGAAAATCTACATCTCTATCACAATTATTCATGGATACTGAGGAAGTGGAGGAGAACCTCCGAGCTTGTGGCATGATTCAAAGTCAGTATCATGTCAAATCTGAACATGAGGCAGGTTTTACTTGCTATTCCTATGAAGGAAAGACTGTGGATGATTTTGTCCTCAAAGCAGGTATTTTGGACAACCTTGTTTTTGAGGAAGTCACTGTCTCAAACATTGACCAAGAACTGTTTGTTGTTGAAAAACACTTTGGTGATGAATTATTTGCTGGTAGAGAGCACCCCAAAACAAGACATTCTGAATGTCAAGAGTCAAAGGTTTGTTATGAACATACCAGTGATGGTGATGAACACAATTTTTCTATGTTTTGTTTGGAGCCTTTTGGCGCAATTCCAGTTTATGATGATGATTCTGATCCTTGTAAATGCTATGGAAGTGTTGAAAGGGATTTTCATATGCAACCAATATCTCATCCATCACCCACAAATGAACAACCTGTCTTGATGAAAATCATGTGTATGAACAACTAAAAGTAGCAGTTACTGCTGTTCTTGAAGTGGATATTTTTCATAGTTATATTCTTGATGAAATTATTGTTTTAGAGATTGATCATAGATATGAGGGGAAGCCCATTTTTGATGAATATTCTAGTGATGATGAGAAATAGACTATCCCCACGGTATGTGCAGAGATGATCAAGAATCAGCCCACAGGTGGTTCTGAAGTTACGAAGCATCTTTTTGACCCACATATGCATGTGTCTGTCATTCAATCAGGTGTGCCTGTAGAAGACATCAAACAAACTGTCAGCGGATATGACACAATGAAGGTAACCTTCCATAATTTAATCAAGCGTTGCCTTCAGTTTCATGACCCTATTGATGCGTACATAGAGTTATACTTCTCAAATCCTTTGGAGCATGCAGGTTGATATTTTTAGCAACATTTGAAAGTAATATGGGTGATCATAAGAATGAAATTATTCAACTACCACACTCTCCTTGTTTTTAATGGATAACTTGCAATGAAGCAAAGGATTCGATTATCAAAGAGTTTGAATGGCTCTGGTGGAAGTTTGTCTTCACCTAGCCCATTGTAAAAGTCAGTTAGCTTAGGTTTTGTACATAAATAAGCTCCTTCTGGAGCATGTGTGTTTGTTTTCCTTTCCTAAGTAGAATAGTGTACCTGTGATCCTCAACATGATGTTTTTGAGCATGACTCCATATCCCAATGCATAAGGCGATTGGAACTACTGAAGATCCTAAAGACTCAGAGGGAGGTCTCTATCCCCCATGGTGCTTGTTATCCACCAGTTTGCACAAGCTGGATCTACTGAAGAGCCACCAAAGAATGAGCAATCAGTGCTCATATGACAGAGTTCAGAATTCAGCCAGTCTTGTAAAAGATCCCCTTTTTCCCGCATTTCCACCATTGTAATAAATGTACTAAGTATGAGATATTGTAAAAGGATATTGGCCACCTAAGACCTAGGAGTGAGCACATACTTTGGAGTGTTTTTTTATACTTGTTAATTATTTTTTCTACTTGCCTTTGTGAGTGATTAAATAATTTCTAAGTTTTTTCACTCAGAAGACTAGCTCCAGAGTCAAAGTATGTACTGGCGATCAGGTCTTGGCATGAAAAATCCAATGTCTAGTATCAAAATGTATATGAGCTCATAATAGGACATATTGATTGAGTCATGTGGAAATTGCGGCTAGGTTTGATAGGTTTTTTTAAAGTTTTCAGTGAATTAATTAAATTCCCACAAAAATGGAATTTATTAATTCTAAGTCAATAACTTGTAAAAATATGGAATCAAACATTGTCATATGCCATATTTAAAATCGTTTTGAAGTCCAGAGTATCATGTAAACCCCTATTTCCCATCTTTCAAGACAAAAAAGTGATTATTATCACTAAAAAATCAAATTTACTCGAAAATTACGGAAAATGGGTAATTAAATTAATCTCTTAGATTTTAGGAGAACTGGGGAACATGTTTGAAACATGTTTTTCTCATGTCCCCAGTTGACTGGAGGCCTTGGGAGAGTTTAAATAAGGTAGGGTCGACTTGATTGATATGACATGGACTTGGGGGAGATCCCAATGTGGGAACTCGACCCCACATCCTAGTTGGCGCATTCCTAGAGCATGGGCGCATATTCCAATGGCCCACACATTCCCTAACTACCCCTCAAATCACACTCACTCCCACTCTCACCTCACAACACTCGCCCTACACTCCACATTAATCCCCTTCACCCTACATCACTCCACCTACACTAAACTCATTTCTTGCGCATCTACCCATTCACTAGTGCACCACTCCCTCATCACCCACATTTTTCCTAAGCCCTAACCCTAGCCCCAACGCATATACACCTAGGAATTGTCATCCCATTTGATATATAAGAAAGGCTACCCCTCCTTCCTCACTAGTTAGAATTCGTGGGAAGAAGCACATACATTTTATCATTTTCTATTTGAATAAAGAATAAGGACTTTGGAGCTCTATGTGGTGTCTTGTGCAAATGTGTGGAGGATCTTCTCCTTGAGTGATGCTTTGAGTATGGTAAAATTATTCTTCTTGCAACTATTATTTGTTCATTGATAAGGTATTAGTAAAATTGTTTGTATTTATAATTCTTATTATATCACATTGCAATCTATGATTTCATGTTATTATTGCTTTAATCTCATGTTTTCAAGGTTTTATGTATAGGGTATTTTAACGGTTTTCTTGCAAGATTCTTTTAAGTTTGCAGGGTCTCTAAGTTTGGAGGAGTGTAAATTTCTAGCTTGAGCTTCCAACACCTTCAATTTCATCCATCCAGAAGGATTCCCCTCTTCAATACATCAGTTGGACTCCATTGCCCAAGTTCATTGGTTCAAATTATCTCTTTCCCCTTCTCTCTCAAATTTCTATAAAAAGTTATTGGTTTCTTTGGTTTTCTGTAGCATGCAAGGACTTATTTAATATTAAAAGGATAAATCTGTTCTATTTCAGTTGCATGCATCTCTAAAAAGATATATCTGAAGTTTATAAAAGAATTTCATCTCTTTGTTAAGTTCTAGCCCAAATTTGTCTCTAGTTAGCCTTTAATTTCCTAGTATTTTTGAGGCTAGTGGTAGGAAAATATTTACATGATTTTAAAGCTATAAATATGAAATCTAAGTTTCTTTCTTTGCTGATATTTTATCAGCCTAAAATACCCTATTAGTTGTCTAGCTCTCACTCCTTAGTTAATTTATCTTGTTTTAGCATAATTTAACTTAGTATTTTTTCCGCAAATTTTTGGTTGACCAAAGACACTTTCAAAGTGGTTTTGTCCATCCTTTGCATTTGAATTTTTGCTGTTTTATCTCAGAAATAACATGTACATGAGGAGGTTTTGCCGAAATTGTTGAAGTTTAGCCTCTTCATGACCCTCCCGGTGCTCTCAGGAGATTTGTATTTCAATTTTTTCATAAGAAAAAGCATTGTAAGCGCTTGATCTCAATATAAACATCAAGTGCCTAAAAAACGAAGTTAGCTTAGATTTGTAATAAAGTTAGTGAGCCACAAATCTCATCCCTCAACGTTTCCCCTGCCCCTAGGGGGGAAACCGGTGTCTGTTTGCTTTTCCTGTTTTTCGGGGTTGTTTCATGTTGCTCTTGTTTTAAATTACTTTTTCATGCATAAACAAGCTAAAATTAACTCACATAATTAAATCAAAGTTTTAAAATCAACTGCAAGTTCTAGGTTTTCTTATTACTAGTTTCATTTTTGCAAAGTTATTGGAATAAACCCCAATTGTTCAAATCTCGTATGAAAGCCCGCTGTCACGTTCAAGTGCTTCGGTGACCCATAAACAATTTGAACAGTGCATGCTAGTATAACTAGGAAAATATCTAAGTGGCATTATTCATCCAAGACCTCTACCCTAGGTGGAGTGCGTCAAGTCAAGGGGTAAATCGCCTCGTTGGACCCGCGGCACACTCGGTCGGTAAGTCTATAAGATTGGTGTATAACGCACAAGGAGGCTACATCACACTTTGCACACAAAGAGTGGTGACCTCAACTTTAATCCCCAATGCATGGTCTCAAAACATTTCTAATAACTACCCAAATCCCTTAATTAAAATACTCAAGATAAATTCAACGCGACACTTTCATCACATCACAATTTATTGTATTATCTGGCACTGGTCTTTCATGTTTATATTGTCATTTTATCTATTTATGCAAAGTTTATATTTACTTTTATGTGATTATTAATGAATGCTCATGGTTGGTTTCACATGCAGTATCCTTTTTGATTAACTTATGTTGTGATGATATTATCTTGTGTTTCAAAAATATAAACTCCTAGAAATAAATCCCTTTTTTTTCTATTTTAGTGTAGAAAAGCCTTAGATTATTTTTCATAGGGACTACCCCCCTTGGCTTCACTAAGAGTTGGCCTAGACGAAGGAGTTGAGGATCAAGTGACATCACCTTGAATCGAAACTTGCTCCCAAGGACACACCAAGTGGATTGAAGGTTTCTTCCACGTCACCCCAGGTGTGTATTAGGAAAACAACATTTTTGGCGTCATTGTCAGGGATAACCCTTTCTATTCCCGGATCACGACTTGTTTTTCCTTTTAGTTTTACTTAGTTTTCTTTTGATGCTTGTGGTTTATCAAAAATAGACTCAATGATATGGTGACTCCACTTATTTCCAATTTAACTAAGTATTCTACTAGGATGAACTCAGAAGGCCTACTTAACCTCATCTCTGAACTTGAAAAGGTTTATCGAAGGAGGTTAGCCAAAGCCTCTTATCGTAGAGTACTTAGTCATTTAGGAACATAGTCAATTTCTGATATCCACTTGCTCTTTATCAATAAAAGATTTACTTCAGAAATGGCTATCTATAATACATGTGACTTTACTACAATTAATAATTATCCGCATGCTCTCCCTGAAAAAGCCATAGAAAAGATTCCTAGTTTCCAAGGTAATAATGCTATATCAGCCAAAATGCATATCAAAGCTTTCATGAGATGTACTAACAAATGGTGTGCAGCCCATGATTATGAAGATGTCAAGATGAAATTATTTGTCTTATCCTTAGAAGATATTGCCTTAGATTGGTATGAATATATGCCTGACAACAAATTTAAAACGCTCAAAGATCTTACATATGCCTTCATAGAAAAGTGGGGGGAAAAGAAAGATCACCGCCAGTTGTTAGCAACCCTTAACTCAATCAAGAAAAATGAGAATGAAACAATGGACGAGTTCAATCAGAAATTTAATGAACTTGTCTCCAACATGCACACTGACATCAAGCCTCCTAATGACGATATCCTAATTTATTATGTCGAGGCCTTTGGAGGAGAAATGAGATACCAACTTATATATAAGGAACCCCTAAACCTCAAGTCAACTCAAGATAACAGTCAAAATAGATAAGAACATGCAGGCTTCAGGCAAGTCCAACATTCCTGGTTTTAGTAGAGGCAATACTTCTAGACAAACAGAGGCTAAGGACAAGGCTGCAGCTGCAACTCCCAAGAATAAAGACCCAAATTTCGACCCCCTAAAGGTCATTATTGAGATGGTCAAACGAATGGAAGCTACCCATGCTACTCAACTTAGTGCCATGAAAAATAGGTTGATAGTAATGGAAAGGTCACAAAATAACAGGTTTCAACCTAGATCGAATAATGATAGGTGGCAAAGAAAAGGTCTCCCTCAAGAACAAAGGCCACCCAATCAATTAGAGTCCAATAATGTGGTTCTTGAAGACGAACCACCTTTCTGCAGAGCATGTGAGGACTTTCATGAGGAGTCTACTTATCCAATATTTTGTTAGATTAATGAACAAGGCCTTCCTCAAACAAGCAACTATGTAGGTTAGCCCAAAAATACCAACCACATAAATAATTTTGTTGAAACTCATCCTCTATCTATGGATTATTGGCTTCAAATGTAAGAGAGGAGTGAGCAAGCAAACAAAGTGGTTTAGGAATATGATAATGTGACTAAGTTATATGGTCACAAACCTACAGATGAGCATATCTTAGAAATGGCAAGGCACAGAGGAATTGTCTACCAGAGGAAAGGAAAAGAAGGAACTAGCAACTCTCAAGCAAACTTTCCAAAGGTAACTACTCCTACACAAAATCCAATTACAAATCTAAACGTTGATCTAGGTAGTTGGATAGAAAATGCAAAGGTATTGGTTTCAGTGTCAGATCTCCTCGAGATTCCTTCACATAAAGAAAAGCTTCTGCAATCTATAAATCCTCCAAGCAATAAAGTTAGTCCAAGTAATAAGTTGTTCCAAACAATAAAATTTCTCCAAAGGAACAAGAAAAGGTTAAGGGACAACATGAAGATCCTCCAGTGGTCTTAACTAGTAGGGATAGGACTAAGGAAGAAAATCCTCCTTTCTTTGTCTCACTTGAAATAAATGATCAGTGGTTACACACCTATATGTATGATTCAGGTGCTGCATCAAACATTATCACAAAAAATATTATGCAAAGGTTAGGTCTAAAAATGACAAGGCCTTATCAGAATCTGTGTGCCATGGACTCAAGAGAAATAGAAAAACACAGAATAATAATAAATCTCCCAGTTAAGCTAGCCTTCCATCCTGATTTTTCTTTCAAGATGTATGTCCTTGTCATAGATGTGCCAGATGCATGGGGGATTCTCTTATCTAGGAAATGGGGAGCTCATATGGGTGGTTGTTTGAATATGGATTTGACATTTGCTACTATTCCATGCCCTCCTCCTTCAACTGAAAATTTAAGACTCTTTAGGGAAACCAAAAGGAAGTATCACATAGAAGACCCTAAAGAGCATTTTAATGAGTTTCTTTACCAAGTGTCTGATTTAGGTGACTTCTCCATATTCTCCAACTTCTTAGCTCCTACTGAAGAAAAATTCAAAGATGAAAAAGTTAGCAATAAATCTTGGAAAATGAATTTTGATGGAGCTCACTCTAGATCGGGAAAAGGGGAAGGCATTGTGTTAAAATATCTAACATAAAATACTTAAAATTTTGCATTCAAACTTGAGTTTGATGAAACTAATAATGTGGCAGAGTATGAGGCACGTTTCCTAGTCTTAGAAATCACTAAGGACATGGGTATCAAAATTCTCAACATAAAGGGTGACTCAAACTTAGTGATTTTCCAATTAAAGAACAAGTATGCATGCAAAAGTGAGAGGCTTAGAAGATAAAGAAATGCTACATGGGATACCCTGGAATTATTTTATGACATGGACCTCATTGCTATCCCTAGAGAACAAAAAAACTTGGCTGATAGTCTATTTGTATCATCTTCTACCCTCCAGCCCTCAGAAGATTTAATGAAAAGTGAAGGCAAGTTGGAGATAATATTTAGGCCATTTGTCCCAGATAATGTTGACAACTGGCATGTTTTCAAGGATGATGAACAAATTCTAAGGTTCATCCACAACATAAAAGAATTCTTAGATTTTCATGTCAGCTACAAAGATGAAGGCAAGGAATATGTTGAAGAGGAAAATCCCATCAAAAATCCAGTCCCCAGAGATATAGCTTCCCTAGAAGAAATTTTTGACAGGCATGACATGTACAAAAAGGAAAAGGAAACAATAAATCTTGACAAATATATTGAAATCAATATTGGGACAGAATAAGTCCCAAGGATGATAAAAATTGGAAAAGGAACCACAGAAAAAGAAAGAAAGGAATTGATCAGTCTAGTCTGAGAGTATAGGGATGTGTTTTCCTTCAACTATAATGAACTTAAAGCATACAAAGACGATGTGTTTCAACACATTATCCCTCTCAAAGATGACACAAGACCTTTCAGACAAAAACTTAGGCAAATAAATCTTAAGTTGGCACCTCTAGTTCAAGCCATGCTCAAAAAGATGTTGGATGCTGGAATCATTGCTCCAACCAAACATTCATCTTGGTGCTCCAAATTAGTTGTTGTCAGAAAAAAGAATGGGGGGATAATATTATGTATTGACTTTAGAAACTTGAATCTTTCTTGTATTAAAGAAAACTATCCCCTACCCAACTTGGAGACCCTACTTCAAAGGGTAACTGGTTCTAAGATTATGTCCATGTTGGATGGCTTCTCAGGATATAACCAAGTTTTGGTGAGGAAGGAGGATTAGAACACGACTACGTTCACCACTCCTTGGGGAACTTTTGAGCATCTAAGGATGCCTTTTGGCTTACTTAACGCAGGTGCCACTTTTCAAAGAGACATGGATTTTGCCTTTCTTGAACTAATGGGCAAAATCATATAAATCTACCATGATGACCTAATCGTATTTTCCAAGAAAAGATCAGATCACATAAGTCATCTCAGGCAGGTTTTTGAAAGATGCTGGAAATATGGTATCTCCTTGAACCCAAATGAGTCCATCTTGGGTGTTGACGAAGGAAAGCTGCTAGGTCACATCATAGCAGAAGACGGGGTAAAAATGGATCCTAAAAGGGTTGAAGCCATACCAAAAAGTTCCTTTACCCCCAACCAAGAAATCCCTTCAATCCTTTCTTGGACAAATAAACTTTGTCAAACAGTTTATTGCTAACCTAGTTGAGTTAATGAAACCACTCCTTAAATTGCTAAAGAAATATGCTAAGTATGAGTGGTCAGAAGAAGGAACGATTGCTTTTAAAACTATTAAGGATGAAATTGAAAAATCACTAGTGCTAATTAGTCCTGACTATTCAAAAGATTTTCAAATCTTCTCCTTTGCTTCTGAGGACACTATTGCAGGGGTTTTTCTCCAGAAGAATAATGAGGGCTAGGAGAAAACCATTGCGTTTATGAGTAAGGCATTACAAAATTCAGAGATTAACTATACTAGTATGGAAAAGAAATCATATGCCTTAGTCGAATCTCTCAAACATTTCGAGTCTACATAGGCTATTCAAAGATTGTGGGGTATGTCCCCACGTAGTATTAAAGGACATCCTTGGACAACAGGATTGTTTGGGAGATAGAGGAAAGTGGGTTTCTAAAATTCAAGAGTATGACTTAGAAATCAAACCCACAAATTTGATCAAAGGTCAGGGTTTAGCTCAAATGCTCACCAAAGGAAATGAACAAGTGTTGGAATTAGTATGCCAAAACAATCAAACTATACGAACCTTATCATCAAAGCTTCAAAAGTTAGAACAACACGAATGGTATGCAAATATCATCTACTTTCTCTCAAACCTTACTTGCCCAAGTCATTTGATTGGTCACAAGAGGAGGGATTTAAGGTTGAAAGCAACAAAGTATTGTATCATTCAAGATGGCTTGGGGTGGAAGAACCCCGATGGAGTGATACTCAGGTTTGTTGATGAGCTAGAGTCTAAGAGACTCTTGGTTGAATTCCATTCAGGATTTTGTGGTGGAAACTATGCGGCTAAAACTACCGCCCACAAAATCCTAAGAGTAGATTATTATTGGCCGACCATTTTCTCAGATGTACACAAAATGGTCAGGGGTTGTCAGCAATGTCAACTATTTTCAGGGAAGCAAAAGCTAACAACCTTGCCTCTTCAGCCTATGGTTGTCGAAGCTCCTTTTCAGCAGTGGGGGATTGATTTTATAGGTCAATTCAAAGACAATTCAAGTAATGGTTCTACTTAGATAATTACAGCCACTGACTATTTCACTAAGTGGGTAGAAGTAATACCCATTAAGCATGCAACCAAAAAAGTGGTCATGGATTTCCTTGAAGATAGGATAATCACTCGGTTCAGTGTGCTTGCCAAGATTACAATTGATAATGCCAAGGCCTTCAGTTCTACAGATTTATCTTCTTTTTGTTTTAAGCATGGCATTGTGTTGTCCCACTCTTCAAACTATTATCCCCAAGGTAATGGTCTTGTTGAATCCAACAATAAGAACTTGATGAATATTCTCAATAAAATTGTAGGGGATAGTAAGAGGTCATGGGACAACAAAATAAAGTTTGCATTATGGGCAGATAGAATAACTAAAAAGAGTTCCACCGGTAAAATCCCCTTCGAGCTTGTCTATGGTATTGATGCTACCTTGCCAATCCACCTTAAGCTTCCAGTGTATCAATTTGTTCAAAAGTATGGTCTAGATGAGGATTTCCAACATAACATGATTGATCAGTTGATAGAGTTAGATGAAAACAGACGGAAGGCATTGGAGTAGAACATAAAGAATCAGAGCAAGGTAAAGAGGAATTTTGATAAGTCTTCATGGCAGAGAGTCTTTCAGGAAGGGGAAACGGTCCTTCTTTGGGATAAAAGAAGGGAAAATCCAGGTACCATGGGAAGTTTGACAGCTTATGGACAGGTCCATATATTATACAAAGTTCAGCTGACAAGAATTTGTTTTACCTAAATAGGTTGGATGGTGAGAATTTGGCCCTTCTAGTCAATGACCAACTTCTCAACTTCTCAAGTTGTTCTTCACAGAGTTCATATGATGCCCATGGGGGCATCTACTGTATCATAGTCTCTAACCCTTATCTTTGTACATTATGCTTTGTCTTTTATGTACATCATTTATTTTCTGTATTAGATGCACATGTATATATGCTTTTGTTGTATTATATGTATATTGTTGCAAATTGGGTTTAATGTTGGTTTGATATGGATATGATCGTTGACATGCGTCCATGTGCATGAAGCATAATTCTAGATTCTCACATGGTCTCCTACAGATTTATAGATCAACCACACGTCCCCACATTGAGCCAATGTTATCCACTAGTTTGCATAGGTTGGATTTGTTGAAGAGCCGCCAAAGAATGAGCAATCAATGCTCATATGATAGAGTTCAGAATTCAACCGATCTTGTAAAAGACCCCTTTTTTCCCGCATTTCCACCATTGTAATAAATGCCCTAAGTGTGAGATATTGTAAAAGGCTATTGGCCACCTAAGACCTAGGAGAGAGAACATACTTTGGAGTGTTTTTTTCTACTTGTTAATTATTTTTTTTGCTTGCCTTTGTGAGCGATTAAATAATTTCTAAGTTTTTTCACTCAGAAGACTAGCTCCAGAGCCGAAGTATGTATTGGTGATCAGGTCTTGGCATGGAAAATCCAATTTCTAGTGTCTAAATGTATATGAGATCATACTAGGACATATTTATTGAGTCATGTGGAAACTGTGGCTAGGTTTGATAGGTTTTTTTAAAGTTTTCAGTGAATTAATTAAATTCCCGCAAAAATGGAATTTATTAATTCTAAGTCAATAAATTGTAAAAATATGGCATCAAACATTGTCAGGTTCCATATTTATATTCATTTTCCAGTTCAAAGTATCATGTAAACCCCTATTTCCAATCTTTAGAGACAAAAAAGTGATTATTATCACTAAAAAATCAAATTTACTCGAAAATTATGGAAAATGGGTAGTTAAATTAATCTCCTAGATTTTAGGAGAACCGGGGAACATGTTTGAAACATGTTTTTCTCATGTACCCATTTGAATGGAGGCCTTGGGATAGTTTAACTAAGGTAGGGTTGACTTGATTGAGATGACATGGACTTGGGGGAGATCCCAATGTGGGAACTCGACCCCACATCCTAGTTGGTGCATTCCTAGAGCATGGGTGCATATCCCAATGGCCCACACATTCCCTAAATACCCCTCAACTCACACTCACTCCCACTCTCACCTTACAACACTCTCCCTCCACTCCACATCAGTCCCCTTCACGCTACACCACTCCACCTACACTACACTCATCCCTCACGCATCTACCCATTCACTAGTGCGCCACTCCCTCATAACCCACGCTTTTCCTAAACCCTAACCCTAACCCTAACCCTAGCACACATCTACCTAGGAATTGTCATCCTGTTCCTATATAAGAAAGGTGACCCCTCCTTCCTCACTAGTTAGAATTCATGGGAAGAAGCACATACATTGTATCATTTTCTATTTGAATAAAGAGTAAAGACTTTGGAGCTCTATGTGGTGTCTTGTGCAAATGTGTGGAGGATCTTCTCCTTGAGTGATGCTTTGAGTATGGTAAACTTATTCTTCTTGCAACTATTATTTGTTCATTGATAAGGTATTATTAAACTTGTTTGTTTTTCTAATTCTTATTATATCACATTGCAATCTATGATTTCATGTTATTATTGCTTTAATCTCATGTTTTCAAGGTTTTATGTATAGGGTATTTTAACGGTTTGCTTGCAAGATTGTTTTAAGTTTGCAGGCTCTCTAAGTTTGGTGGAGTGGAAAGTTCTATCTTGAGCTTCCAACACCTTCAATTTCATCCATCCTAAAGGATTCCCCTCTTCAAAACATTAGTTGGACTCCATTGCCCAAGTTCTTTGGTTCAAATTATCTCTTTCCCCTTCTTTCTCAAATTTCTATAAAAAATTATCGGTTTCTTTGGTTTTCTGTTGCATGCAAGGAATTAACTAGTATTAAAAGGATAAATCTGTTCTATTTCAGTTGCATGCATCTCTAAAAATCTATATCTTAAGTTTATAAAATAATTTCATCTCTTTGTTAAGTTCTAGCCCAAATTTGTCTCTAGTTAGCCTTTAATTTCCTAGCATTTTTTAGGCTAGTGGTAGGCAAATATTTACATGATTTTAAAGCTGTAAATATGCAATCTAAGTTTCTTTCTTTGCTGATATTTTATCAGCCTAAAATACCCTAAGTAGGTTAGTTTTCTAGCTCTCACTCCTTAGTTAATTTATCTTGTTTTAGCATAATTTAACTTAGTATTTTTTCCGCAAATTTTTGGTTGACCAAAGACACTTTCAAAGAGTTTTTGGCCATCATTTGCATTTGATTTTTTGCTGTTTTATCTCAGATATAACATGTACAAGAGGAGGTTTTTCCTAAATTGTTGAATTTTAGCCTCTTCGGGACCCTCCTGTTGCTCCCGGGAGCTTTGTATTTCAATTTTGTCATAAGAAAAAACATTGTAAGCACTTGACATCTCAATATAAATATCAAGTTCCTCAAAAAATAAGTTATCTCATATTTGTAATAAAGTTAGCGAGACAAAAAGCTCGTCCCTCAATGTTTCCCCTGCCCTTGGGGGGGAAACTAATGTCTCTTTGTTTTTCTTGTTTTTCGGGGTTGTTTCCCGTTGCTCTTGTTTTAAGTTACTTTTTCATGCATAAACAAGCTAAAATTAACTCACATAATTAAATCAAAGTTTTAAAATCAACTGCAAGTTCTAGGTTTGCTTATTACTAGTTTCATTTTTGCAAAGTTATTGGAATAAACCCTAATTGTTTGAATCTCGTATGCAATTCCGCTGTCACGTTCAAGTGCTTCGGTGACCCAGAAACAATTTGAAAAGTGCATGCTAGTATAACTAGGATAATATCTAAGTTGCATTATTCATCTAAGACCTCTACCCTGGGTGGAGTGTGTCAAGTCAAGGGGTAACTCTCCTCCTTGGACTTGCGACACACCCAATCGGTAAGTCTATAAGATTGGTGAATAACGCACAAGGAAGCCACAACACACTTTGCACACAAAGAGTGGGGACCCTGACCTTAATCCCCACTGCACGATCTTAAAATGTTTCTAATAACTTCCCAAATCCCTTAATTAAAATACTCAAGATAAAATTAACGCGACACTTTCATCACATCACAGTTTATTGTATTATCTGGCACTGGTCTTCATGTTTATCTATTGTCATTTTATCTATTGATACAAAGCTTATATTTACTTTTATGTGATGATTGATGAATTCTCATGGTTGGTTTCACATGCAGCCTTTTTGATTAACTTATGTTGTGATGATATTATCTTGTGTTTCAAAAATATAAACTCCTAGAAATAAATGTTTTTTTTTCCTTTTTAGTTTAGAAAAGCCTTATATTATTTTTCATAGGGACTACCCCCCTTGGCTTTGCTAGGAGTTGGCCTAGATGGAGGAGTTGAGTATCAGGTGACAACACCTTGACTTGAAACTTTCCCCCAACGACACACCAAGTGGATTGAAGGTTTCTTCCATGTCACCCCAGGTGTGTATTAGGATGGAAACATAACCGATATGTTAACACATGAATTTTCCACCTGCTTCATAGGAATCAAGCAGTGATTGAGATTTACCCTCATGAACATTATGGTGTAAATCATGTGGTATTTTGCCCATGATTTCCACAGGAAGAATGAAAACGTTGAGGTCTGAACAACTCAAGCACCCTCAAAATCCATTCAAAGGGTGTGTTTTCAGCCCCTTGGTGAAAAAAATGAAAGAACAGAGGCTAAAAACCCACTGCTGCTCCACATCACCCCGCCTTAGCACATTTTTCTCTCACCACATCATCACACAAACATTCTGTAGCACTATAGTTCTACAGAATTGTCTAAAGCGCATACGCTATCATCCTGTCACCTGCAACACTCTTATTGGTCACAGAAGAAGATCCATAGAGCCTCGAGGTGTCGGGATTGACTCAAAGAAGTCATGGGCACCACATGGAACATTCATGGGTGTCAGGACTCATCATGATCCCGATGAAGGTAGTTATTGAATATGGGGGCGACAGTTGAGACCTCGTCTCACCCCATAAATGGAAAACATGCAGAGAGCGACAATGAAGGCGAACTGTCCATCGAAAGATTCCTTATGGGCAGATTTTCCTGTAAAGAACATAACTACACCTAGATCGCATCTAACATGAGGAGGCATGCACAATTTGAAAAAGTAGGCACCGAATGGAAAATTTGAATGCGGGGGTCTGATCACACTCCTGGTGGTTGCAACATTGATGGGAATTTATAGACAATTTTGATATTTTGTTAAGGTCGATGGTTGAGTAGTGCTCCCGTATTGTAAAATTTTGATGAAGAACACTGGTTCTCTGGTTATGTATTTTCTTTTGAGACATCTTGGTTAATCTAAGTCAACTTTGTTACTCCATCTTATTTTCCTCTGATATTGAGAGAGTTCATGAATGACCGATTCACATGGATTGTTGTAACTATATTATGATGAATGTTTGATTATAGTGTCGTTATAATTTCTTTTAGTTTCTTTGAGATTTGAATTCAAGAGGATCTTGTGTTTAAGATTTTCCTCCTTAGGCTGCTGGAAGACCTGATGTCCATAGTAGACCTCTACACTCTTCTCACCAAAGTCTTCCCTCTATTCACCCTTACTCCAACTTAATGACTGAAGTTAATCAAGAACTCACCTACAGGTGCATACCTGTCCAGTTTTCTAAGTTAAAACGATATCATCTTGAGTCTGCGCCCATTTGACCTCTTTAAAAACAACTTGTGACATAAAACTATGATGGGTACTGGGCTTACCTCCAACGTAATCTGTAGGTGACTTCTAGTGCTAATAAGCTACTCCCAGGACTTGCGTAAAAACTGGTCAACTGCAGTGCGCACAAGTGTGCTTCTGTAGTTCTGAGAATACTGGCTAGAATGAAGACTGGCCTCCTGTATTTATACTATTTCTGGTAGACTGCCTGGGCCGACTTCTCATTCTGGGTGCTAAATATTTAGTATATAACATTTCCTTTTAGCCAACTTCTTCTCTTGGATGCTAATAACCTAATACAAATCATTCTCTTGAGCCAAATTGTCTTCTAGGGTTATTAGCCAACTAATTAGGATTTCTTCTTGCTTCCCAGAATATTCGATTCTTGTCAGGGTTACGCGTGGAGGTAAATACCTCCTGCAACTACCATAATATCAACACATTAATCATGTCTTTATTAGTGACAACTCACCACACATATTCGAAAAGATTTGCATTAATAGGAGAAAAGGACGAGGACATATCCCATTAAAACACATTAAACCAATATTTACAGAATATTATACTATCATCCTCCAACGTTCATTTTAAATACTTATTCCCATTTCCCTCTATCATTGAAAGATTGGGTTTTAAGGCGCCTTCCTTGTAATGTTCCTAGTCATCCACATCTGAGACAACTTAGAGATTCCATTCATGCCCAATTGAAATACGAGGGAGTGGTTTTATGTGACGTCAACTTTGAGGGAAAAAAATGTGTTAGCTAACAGAATCTCAGGAAAAAAAAATTCAGATATCTTATGATTGGTATTCTCCCTGTATTCGATCCTTTGATTAGTTGAAAGGCCTGCTTGAATATTTGTATGTTGAACTTCTTTGTTTTGTTCCTATAAATTGGAAGGGACATTCAAGTCACTTGAAAAATGTTCCTTTGTTGATGTATATAGCTTCTTCCAACAACACATATTTGGCAATTGTATCAAATGATGCAGAACACACCATAATTTATCTTTCATCAGAGGACTCGCACATATCGTGGCTTACAAAACATTCTGGAATATTTGGAAGTGACACCAAATATTACTCCATGCATGAATATACTCATAAGGAAATTACAAATTTGGATCCTCACGAAGGTGAGAAACTGTATGAGTGGTTGAATCAACATCCTAAAATTACAGAACTTTCTATGTCAAAGTTTGTTTAACGACTTCTGGGTGTAGTAATAGACTTGAAAGAAAGTCAGATTATTTCTCAAATTTTGTTCAATGACCTTTGGATGTAGTAACAAATGACATACAATCAACTTTCTATCACTATTGCACATTTGTTTCACTATTCCTATGCAAATAATTGCATCTGGGTCGAAGAGCATACCACTGTTTGCAAGAATATTCTCCTAGTGGTTGAAGGTGGGTATATAATAAGCGAACGAGGCTCTCAAAATTTTATGATGCCTGCATCGACAAGTAACTGGGAAAAGTTAATGGGAAGGAATTCTAGACTATGGAATTTGCAACACTTTCTGAAGATTACTTTATACTACCATCTTCTGCAGGAAGTTTGACGTGTTCAGGTAATGATTTGGTTTCTGAAGATCACCTTTTACTACCACCTTCATGTAATGATTTTGTTTCATTCTTTAGAATATACCTTGATGTAGTAGATATTCCATAGCTATTTCCACCGAATATAAATCTTCCTACTATTTCCTGTGCTTTGAATAAGGAGAATGGATTTCTTCTGTTGCAGTAGATCCGATATCTGAAAAAAATGGAAGTTGCTCAATTCTTGAAGTATTAAATTTTGTGGTTCAAATAAATCACCATCACCTCACCGCAAGCGTCTCTCGAGTTGTTCATCAGGATCACAGGTTGATAAGCACAAAGTGCCTTCCTGGTCATAGAGTGCTTCCATCCCCAGCTTGGGTTTGCACAAATAATTTTATTGCTAGCTTGTTTCTTTCTCCTGGTGGTGGATCCTTCTATCCCAACTAACATAATGGAAATAAAATAACTCTAGGGAGTTTGATCACTTCCTGGGATATGAGTTGACTATATATTAATTTCAGTTAACTTAAAAATGTTTATGTGTGCAACCTAATTTTAGACATAGAAAATACAATTTTTTATTTTTTAAAATATAAAATAATGTATTTTTTTTAACACACGATTGGTCAAAACGTTTCAACGTTATTTGGGATTCACGTCCTTTAAGAATGTAAATTAATTACACAATTAATATTTCTTGTAGAAGTGCATTCAATCTGTTGTCGACTATGACAATTGCATTAACACTGCAATTTCCAGATAATAAATGTCTGACATGGACCAAGCGTCGAGGTCATCATCACATAGGACACCTAATCTCCAAAGATGTCTAGACTCACAACAACATTGTAATTGTCGTGACAAAGAAACACTAAAGTTGATTCTCTTTTGCAGGTCTGAAACCCTTGCAGTCAAAGTGATTTGACAATGACAAGCCTACTTGTTCACTGCATTACCACCCTAGAATCGATGACACTGTTCCCATTTCCACCGCCAGTGTCAATGTTTGAAGATGAGGCTATCTGGATCTTGGAATCATCGCCAGTGTCAATTTCAGAAGTTGAAGCTACCTAGAGCTTGGAGTCACGACTTGATATACTTGACATTAGTACCAATAATGATCGAAATTTGATTGCATGTCGAGTCTGTTACTACATCCAGACGCCGCTCAACAAACTTTGAGATAGAAGATGACTGTCTGTCGAGTCTGTTACTTCATCCAGAAGTTGCTCAACAAAATTTGAGATAGAAAGTTCTGTAATTTTAGAATGTTGATTCAACCACTCATATAGTTTCTCACCTTTGTGAGGATCCAAATTTATAATTTCCTTTTGATTATATTTGGGCATGGAGTAATATTTGGTGTCACTTCTAAATATTGCAGACCATTTTGTGAGCCATGATATGTGCCACTCCTCTGACAAAAGATAGATTCTGGTGTGGTTTGCAACATTTGATGCACTTGGAAAATTTGTGTTGTTGGAAGAAGCTATATACTTCAACAAATGAGCATTTTGCAGGTGACTTGAACGTCCCTTCCAATTTACAACAATAAAACTAAGAAATTCAACATACAAATTTTTAGGTAGGCCTTTCAACCAATCAAACGATCAAATACAGGGAGAATACCAATCATAAGATACTTGATTTTTTTTTCTAAGCTTTTGTTGGCTAATAAAAAAAATTCCTCCAAAGCTGACATCACATAAAACCACTCCCTCATCTTTGAATTGGGCCTGAATCACATCTCTAATTTGTCTCAGATGTGGATGACCAGGAACATTACAAGGAAGGCACCTTAAACCCCAAGTTTTCGATGATAGAGGGAAATTAACGCTCATCAAAGTACAAAGTGTTGAATAAAAATCTAATGTAGCCATGCCATATCTAGAAGAGGCAAACTATTCAAGAAAGTAACTGAGATAGATCTAGCTGGCATCACCCATGAAGTCCAAGACTCGAAATTGATATTCAACTCATTGTTTTTAACCAGGCGAGCATTTGATGATCAAGTTGAAATCTATAAAATACTGTCATTTGAAAAATTCTATGGCATTCTTGAATATGGTGAAGATGGCGTGAAAAAATGGCGAGTTGATTATTGGATTAAAAACCAAGATATTGAAGAAGCATTGCACAACCTCTCTATTGATCTAAGGGACTTGGAAAGTGAATTCTCCAGTATGAGAATCCAACATGAAATCAACGTGGTGGCCATGAGGAGCTACATTGAGGAGTGGTTCAAAAGGGTTGTTGACAAGATTTCCAATGAAGGGCAAATGACGCTTGAGACGGTTCCCATAACTGTTGAGTAAATCCATAAAAGGACATCAATGAGCAAATGAAAAGGCATGGGATACCATCATAGTAAGTTCATACTGATTACATTCTTCTGTCTTTGTCAATGTCTTCATCCAGTTACTCTACCTCTTTAAATATAAAGGTTTAACTGAGGACTGACATTTTTTTCTTTCTTCTTGCCAGGTCTTGTTGTCTTCCATCACCGACTTTCTTATTCTACAAGCTCGATTCTTGTACATATTTTCTTTATGGTCCGCGAGAGCCCCAATCCCAGTCATTATGGGAAACACATTTAAATTTCAGAGAATATGTGCTGAACTATATATTTTTTTACAAATTCCAAGAGAGTTTTGGGAAATAATCTCAACTATATTTTGTAACCCAGTTTATCTGAATATAAAATATTTGAGGTTCTTGTATGGTGTTTTCCAATGTTTAATATTGTTTTTTGTTTTTTTTGTTTTTTTGTTTTTTTTTTAAATTTTGTGATTTGTTTTTTTTTAAATTGACTCATTTTCCTGTACAACTATTGATATATGAATTTAACCTCTTTCTACAAGAATTTAAGACATTCTTTGATCCGTAGTTAAACATGCATGGTAAATTTTTTTTTTCCCTGCCCAACACTTCAATTTAAATAAAATATACCCTATTCTCTCACATTTTACATGGAAGAATACTTTGTGATAGGACATAGTTTTGTGGCGCCCACCCTATACTTAATAAAGAAATGGGTAGTCCCATACTGCTTTCATTCTTCGGGGCCCCGAAAATAGAGTCAATGAATGACTCTATTTTAACATGGCAACTTAGGTGTTGACGTCATGTTCTTGTTTAATATTGTGCATATATTACAACTTCTTGTATTTGAGAATATCCTCGCATATAAAAATGTTACATCATATATAATTTTTTCTATTGCTTATGGGTTTGAGTGAAATTTGTGAGCCAAAAACACCCTACAAATTGGAAGATGGTTTACATTTGGACCACAAATAATCTATTAAGATATATTAATATGAATAATATTCAAATAAATATAAACAAATTCTCTTTAAACTTGGACCCGACTTTGTCGACCTCCAAGTATATTACATGGCTAAGACTAAATGTTCATTTCTTCCTTTCTTTTCCCTCCTCTATACTTACATGTTTTTCCCTTGTCTTCTTCCCCTCTATTATCCCTTTCTGGTTCTATACTTAGTCACATTTCTATGATCACGAGTTCCCGGGTTGGCGGACTGGTAGATTCTCATATCCATCTATATCGTCACATCATGAGCCCAACCAACCATCGTCCCATTCAATACTTAGCGAATTATATGACCGCGGGGTCCCGGGTTAGTGCTATCAAAATATTATGCCCTGTGTTTCGTCTTATACATCTTGCACCCAAAACTTCTGTGATCTACAATTCGACCTTGGACTCCTCCAACTCCCAAGCTTCACTATACCCGGGTTCAGAAAAGTTTCAAACCATTTATTGCTCCCTTCCATCCATGCCACATTCACACCCTTCCCAATGCATATTCATTATTCTTTTACTAGTGACAACTCACCACATAGGTTAAAAAATATTGGCAATAATAAACGAACAATAGATGTTGTTGTGTGAGATACTTAACCCTTTTTCCCTTTTCTTGTTCCCCTCTATTATCACTTTCTGGATCTATACTTAGTCGCTTTTCTATGATCGCGAGTTTTTGGGTTGGCAGACTGATAGATCCTCATCTCCATCTATATCCTCACATCATGAGTCCGACCGAATGTCATTCCTTTCCATACTTAGCCAATTTTATGGCCGCGGTTTCCGGGGTTGGCGCTATCGAAGTCTCATGTTGCTTGTTCCATGATACATCTTGCACACAAAACTTCCATGATCTACAATTCCACCCCAGACTCCTCGAACTCGCAAGCTTCACTCTACTCGGGTTCAAAAAATTTTCAAAGCATCTATCGCTGCTTTCCATCCCCACCACCTTCACGCCCTTCCCAATGCACATTAATTATGCTTTTACTAGTGACAACTCAACACACTGGTATGAAACAATTGGCATTAACAAGAAAAAACCTCAAGGACATCTCCCATTAACACGCATTAAACCTCCATTTATGGGAGTCCGATCGACCGTTGTTCCTTTCCATACTTAGCCAATTTTATGGCCGTCGGTTCTCGAGTTGGCGCTATCGAACTGTCATTCCCCTTGTTCCATGATATACATCTTGCACCAAAAATTTATGTGATCTACAATTCCATGCCGGGCTCCTCCAACTCAGAAGCTTCACTCTACCCGGGTTCACAAAATGTTTCAAAGCATTTATCACTCCCTTCCATCCCTGCCACATTTGTGCCCTTCCCAATGCACATTAATTATGCTTTGATTAGTAACAACTCACCACATAGGTTCGAAAAGATTGGCATGAATAAGTGAAAACCTCAAGGACATCTCTCATTAAAACGCATTAAACCACGATTTACGCGAGATTATATTATTAGATATCTTCTCCACATGTTACGTTTCATATTACTTTATGGGAAGATTCCATTTCATATTAATTACTTTATTCCTGCCATGTATTTCTGGGTAGATTCTTTTACAATATTTGTAAATTAAGATATAAGTTATATCTAACATTAGTATTCAATGAAATTTCAACATAGGTTTTAATATATATATATATATATATATCATTTCATTTCTAGAAAACAATTGAACATAACTTTTTAATGTTTTATTTTTTTTCTTTAATTCTCATTTAATTATACATATTTCAACTTTCTTTTGCTTATTGTTAAAAATCTATTCTAATTGCCCTTTACTTACCATATTGTTAATTTCTGATTTTTTAACAACATTCCTTGTCTCTCCCCATATTCCAATAATAATCATCATCAATAATTATAAGGTGCCAACTATTATCTCCATTTCCAAATCTACTTGGCAGGGACCAAGCTGCCACACAACACAATATACAACCCACTATGCAACACAATCTATGAAATCGACCTCCCTATTACCGACCGCTTCCCCATTCCATACGTAGCCACTTTTTCAATCTCAAATTCTTAGGAAAGCAGGCTCTAGATTTCACTTCCATTGTTTTGTGACCTACAAACAACACCCGGATCCACGATATACAAATTGACTGCCAGACTGCCACATCATCCCCTCTTTCGTGTTACACATTTTGCACTCAAAAGTTCTGAGCCATAAAATTTGACTGTCGGGGCCTCACATCTTCTAGGGAACCATTGTCACCCTTGTCACCCTATTTTGGATCCCCGAGTTGGCAGGTTCACAAAATTTCCAATTCCTAGTCACTATTTGTTGTGCCCACTACCTTCTTACTTCTTTCCAAATATGCAACAACTAAGGTTCAATGCTAACAATTCAACATGCAACAACCATAAAGATCGTCATTAATAAGGAAAAGGCTCGTGGACATAGTCACATTGACTATCCCTACACAACTTGTCCAGAAACATGCAAAAAAGGTCTTTCCAGGTAATGGGATATCTATTACAAATTTCAATATATTAGCGAAAACAATTCTAACCTACTATTACCCTATTCCATACTTGGCCACTTTTTCAATTGCGGGTTCCCGGACAAGCGGGCTCAAGATTACGTTTCCAATGTTCTGTGACTTGCAAACAATACCCAGAGTTCCGTGACATACAAATTGACTGCTGGAGTGCCCGATCATGCCCTTTTCTGTGTTACGCGTTTTGCACTCAAAACTTCTGAGACATACAATTTTATCATTGGGCCCTCACCTCTGTTGGTTATACCTTGTAACCCTATTTTGAAGTTGGACCGACTACTTTTGATAATTAGCCATTCCTTCATTTTTTTTCTCCGTCCCTGCCATCGTCATACTTATTTATGAATATGCAACTAGTAAGATTTAATGCTAACAGGTCATCATGCATCAACTGTAAATATTTCCATTAATGAGAGAAAGGCTCGAGGAGATATCCTAGACTTCCACAATATACAAATTGATTGTCGGACTTCGACATCATCCCCTCTTTCGTGTTACACATTTTTCACTCAAAATTTCCGAGACATACAATTTGATTGTCGAGGCATCACGTATCCCGGGGAACCCTTGTCACCCTATTTCCAAGCCCATCTGACCGCTTTCCATACTTGCCCATTTCTTGGAATCTCTTTCGCAGATCCTCAGGTTGGCGGGTTCACAAAATCTCGAATTCCTAGTCACTGTTTCTTGTGCCCGCCACTTTCTCACTTCTTTCCAAGTATGCAAAAACTAAGGTTTAATTCTAACATTTCATCATGCAACAACCGTAAAGATCATCATTAACAAGCAAAAATCTCGACGAGATAGTCACATTGACTATCGCTACACAAATTTTCCAGAAACATGCAAAACATATCTTGCCATGAAATGGGATATCAATTACAAATTTCAATATATTAGCAAAAAACAAGTCCCGCCTATCGTTTCCCTATTCCATACTTAGCCACTTTTTCGATTGCGGCTTCCCGGATAGGCGGCCTAATGATTGCGCTTCCAATTTTCCGTGACCTACAAACAATACTCTAAGTTATGCGATATACAAATTGACCACTGGACTGCCCCATCATGCCCTCTTCCGTGTTATGCATTTTGCACTCAAAACTTTCGAGACATACAATTTGATCGTCGAGCCCTCACCTCTCCTGCTTATACCTTGTAACCCTATTTTGAAGCCCGATCAACCACTTTCGATAATTATCCATTCCTTAATTTCTCTTCTCCATCCCCGCCACCCTCGTACTTCTTTCTAAATGTGCAATTAGTAAGCTTTAATGCTAACAACTCGTCATGAAGGAACCGTCAAGATTGTCATTAATGAGCGAAACACTCAAGGAGATCTCCCATTAATGCTCATTAAACCAAGATCTATGGAGGGTTATATTATTCCTTTCGATTGTTCATCTCAAACAACATGGAATGTCTTTCGTGGGTTGTCGCATTGGCAGGTTCACAAAATCTCCAATCCTTAATTGCTCTTCATCTTACCCGCCACCTTCACACTTCTAAGTATGAAATTACTAGTCTTTAATGCTAATAACTCATCATGCAACAACCGTCGAGATTGTCATTAATAGGAGAAAGGCTCGAGGAGATCTACCATTCACACGCATTGTACCAAGATTTGCGGAAGGTTATATTATCCCTTCCAACTGTTCATTTCAAACATCGTCTGGAGAAAAAAAACATTCTCGTAAACTTATGGCAGCATCTCGACAACAGTTCTATGGAGATACAGTGAATATCTTTGGGCGTCAAGACTAGAACTTCCAGTGGTCTAGGGCATACTCTTACTATTCATCCCATTCCACCTAGAACAAAGTAATTTGGACCTCTAGAATCGCTCATTCAGGCTACGTCCCTAAAGTTTTTGTCTATAAGGAGGTGGTCTCTTGGTGCACCGAAAAATATATTTCAAGCCAAATAATTATTCCATTGTAAGACCATTCTCATGTTTCTTTGTCACCTCAGGTCTTTCGCAAGATGTTAAGATTGTCAGAGTCAACATTGACCTTCAGAGGAAAAGACTGCAAGCAGTTCCTAAAAAAGCATGATAACGGGTTGGACCTCTTACCCGAGTTCCTGGAAGACCCAACAATAGTTCTTGAAGATATCACAAAGTTGCAGGTTGGTTCTTTTAGAAATCCATTTTGAGAAATTGCTTGGTTGCTTACGAGAATAATGGGACAGGAATCCACAACAGGAATTTCCTGCATGGTTCTTTATATTTTGTATTTCATAGTCAAGGAACAATCCATTTTTTATTTGGAGAATCTAATTTCCATTGAAATCTATTCCGAATTGTCACGATTCAAAGAAAAGAAGAAATTTGATATGTCATCCTACTTGGTTTTCGCGATATCACATTTTTGTCTATTTCCAAAACTGTCTCTGTCCAAGAAGGTAAACTATGATTTCGACCTAGTAATCTTCTGGTACCAGGACTTGTGGAGGCACAAGGCCTCCCATTATTTTTATGAGGTTTTTAATGACTTTGTCTCAGTTTTCAAAGATTTATCCTTAGGAAAGGATGCTCCCCGGATATCTGACCAGGAAACCAAGTTTTTGGATAGGAAGGGGACACTTGAACAAATGGAAAATTATAGTGTAATAATGATTTTTGGCTCCAAGGAAAATCTTTCTTTCCTTCCATGTCACATCACAGACAAGATGTTTGTTACAAAAATAACAAGGCAATACAACTATTGGTTACATTTTTTCCATGAGAAGAGAAAAAAGCAGTTCATTCCTCTGCCTTGGAAAGTTAGGGACTTTGTGTTCAGGAACGCCAACAAGATTGATGAATTCACAGGCCATTTCAACAACTTGAACCTAAGATATGTTGAAAGGCTAAGAGGGTTCGACCCTAATGGGATTTTTCTAGAACATTTACTAGAAGTTGGATTTAGCAAATATTTTATCATTACACTCCTGAAAAAAGACAAAGACAATGATGACAACACTCCTGATCCTCACGATGGAGACATAGAGATATTACAAAGAACAACTGAATTGTACAAACAACAAGGAAAAGGATCCGGTGAGAAGAGTGTCCAATCCGTGACTAGCAGTCATAAGAGCACGGCATCACGGAGCATCGCTCCAACATCTCACCCCAGTAAGAAAGAAACCCAAAATTATTCAAACGAAGGAGGAGATAAGAACCCTCCTCGTGGAAAAATTTATTGTTCTCACAAGCTTCCCATGACGAAGAAGAGAAAAAACGTTGTAGGGAAAGCGGAAGAGCCTGAAACTGAAAGTGGGGACATGGAACTTGAGACTTATTTGGATAACGTGTTTCGCAACATTGATCAGCCCGCGGATGTGATGCACCATAGTTCCATAATGAAAATAGTTGAGATCGACATTTTTGATGAAGATGAATCCTTTGTGTTCCAGAGAATTGTTTTTGACAACTAATCTAAAAATTTAATTATTGAAAAGAGATATGTAAGAAATAAGAAATGGAAATCTCGTTCAAAGATTAACCTTAGGAACATGCAACCGTCCCAAATCTCCTGAATTTTTCTGAGGAACCAAAGATGCTCTTGATGATTCGATTGGAGGCATTGAAGTAGAGAATGCCACACTGAACGATCGAATCAAGGAATTGTAGGAAGCTTTGATTCCTATCCCATTGCTTGCCAGTCCTTTAGAAAAAACTGTGCTTGCCACACCTATAGCCAAGTTAAAAGGATCCTCCGGCCTCCTCACATCGTGTAGAGGCTATGTGGAGAATAATATCAAGAAAATAATGGATCTAATTACTCAAGCATGGGAAACATCACAAAATATAGCTTCCCTTGGACGAGGGCACATGCTTTGCACGAAAATTTGCAGGCGGATTTAAAAAATGAAGAATTTTTCTATCTAGAGACGGTCATCCCTTTTGGAAACCATGTCACCAACATGTTAGATCTGAGAATAAGACAAGAAGATCTCCCCTCCCCAAACCAGATCAAACAATTAAAATCATGTTGGAAAGAGAAAGTTAAGAACCTACATCTCATTGTCAAATCATGTGAACACAAGCCATATCAGAGAAAGATGAATTATTCATAAACCTGACCGAAATAGACTTAGACGGAAGTACCAACGAGGTTCACAACCCAAACTTAATCCTCAAGTCCTTGTCCTTAACCAAACAAGCCTTCGATGAACAAGTTGATATTTTAAAGGGGTTGTCTTTAGAAATTTTTTACGACATCCTTGAATATGGTCAAGATGACGTGGACAACTGGATAGTGGACTATTCAACACAAAATGAAGAAATTGAACAGGCTCTGCATAATATTTCTATGGATCTAAGGAAATTAGAAAATGAGCTTTTCAACATAAAAATATGGGATGAGATCAATGTGGCCCCCATGAGAAGCTACATTGAAGAATGGCTCCAAAGGGGAATCGACAAGCTCACTGACGAAGGGAAACAAGCGGTTGGAACGATTCCAGTGGTCGTCGACAAGAGCAATAAAAAGGCATCAACAAGAAAATATCAAAGGGATAAATAGATACCATCATAGTAACTCTATACTGATCACATCTTGCTTTCTTTATCAATCAAATTATTCCACCTCTTTAAATAGAAATTTCTAACCAAGCACTGATAACTTCCAATTTCTTCTTTTAAGGTCTTGCTCTCTACTGTCACCCACTTCTTATTTCTATAATCCTATTTCTTGTACTTATTTCTTTTATGGTCCGCGGGAGCCCCAATCCCAGTCTATATGACAAAATCATTTAAATTTCTACAAATATGTAACTTTAATTTCAAAGAAAACTACTTCGGGAACAATCTCAACGGTGCCTTGTAACCCTGTTTTTGAAATGCTAAATTAGTTCTCTTTATGCATATCGGTCATATTCTTTTTTTTTTATGTGCTGAGAAATTTTATCTTCAACTATGATGGATGTCAGGAAATTGTGTTTATTAAATTTGAATGTTTAATGTGTCTGATTCCTGGTCCTATTTTCCAGGAACCTTTATTTCAAAAAAAAATAAAAAAAATCCTTTTGTATTGCTTCAAGTCATTCTGATAGAAATTTTCTAAGTCCCATATTTGAACTATACATGCCCCAGGAAAAAACTTAAACATGAGTATCACATATATAAAAAATGCAGTAGGATTCGTTAGGTTTTCATTTCGGTGCTAACAAATTAATATGAAAGAATATACGCATAAATAGAAACCTTCAATTTTTTTAATCTTTGCCAAATAAAAAAAATCAACTGGATAGACATGTTGCAAATATATCAGTTTGTACTATACTAAAATGCCCAGTTGGTGCTATACAAAGATGCCCTCTTCCTAGAGAGAAATTGCAGATCAACCTTTGCAAATGTATATGAAAAAATAACAAACAAAGAGGTCACACATGAAGACCAAAGAATCTTTGACCTTGGACACATTTTCAAAAAATAAATATATATTTCTCTCTTGTCCACCGCATATAACTTCATTTATCCTAACACATATAGAGACAAACAATCCATATGATCTGTTTAATAGAATGAAATGCTCTCACAAAGTCACTTTCTCGCTAATTACTTGTTAAACACACATTAATATAATATTATGATTAACTAATTCGGGAATTCAAGACTCCGTCTCTTCGGGGCTCTGGCCTTACTCCTGCGGTGACATTCTCCCCAGGTCATGTAACAACCTGACGTCTTATGACTGGCGTGTCACATAGTGGCATGAGTCATTTTTTGCATGGATTCCACCTGTACTTCATGCTTCTTGCCACGTGTCTGCTGCTTCGGGATTCTAATTATCCCTCGATCCCACCATAACAATGCATTTATTCCCATTCCAACCCGACAGGGACTACACTGCCATGCAACACTTGTTAAGCTAGGTATGGTCACTAGACTTATTCTCGCCCGCACAATATTGTTCAAAACTTTAGCATAACCTTCTTTAAGGTGTGAAGGATTATTTAAAGTAACCATTCCTTTTTATGGGTTGTTCCTTATGGGTTGTTCCATTGTGCAGGTGGTATAAAGTAACTTAAAATATTAACTTTATAATTTAAAAGTTACTTTATTCCACTAACCTCCTAACACTAGACCTGTAATGCACATACTACCTATCTTATACAAAGTCAAGTTATTTATTTATTTATATATGATCCCTCAATTTTGACATTTATTTCTTTTATTTTATTAATATTATTTAATAGTTGGACTAACACAATAATATTTAGGCATCGTGACATGGCGTTTATTTATTTTATTTTATTAATATTATTTAATAGTTCGACTAACACAATAATCTTTAGGCATGGAAGCACAATTTTCCTCATGTTTTTAATGTTTGTTTTTCTACTTAAAATTCAATTAATTGGTACTTAATGGTAAGATGTTTGACTTTGCATCTAGTTGGAGTAAAATCATATCTGTATTGATTTAATCCTTAATTAGGGGTGTAGGTATCTTTGTTTTTGGTTCTTAGAGGATGCATACAATTCATATGTATGGGTTCTTACAAAAGGTTTGCAAACATTTTTTTAGAGATCAAAAATTGAGAAAAGATTTGCACCTCGAGGGATTCGATCCCTCTTAATGCTTGATAGATCTAGAGGTAAGATGGATCTAGGTTGGTTCTAGTCGTTGGTTGTTCAATAACACATGCATTTCAATAGAGGAAGAACACCTCCAGTAACCACTCACACAACCAAATCAAATATCAACACATCGATGTTTTTACATGGTAAAACCCTGGTGGGGAAATATCCACGGCCCCAACCAACGTGGCCACTTGAGGAAAATTATTAATGCGAAAGAAAATAAATTTACAAGAGAGTTTCTCACAATCAATCATCGACAAATGACTCTCCATGCTCTTTAAATAGAGATCATGGATCAATTAGGTGTTAAACCACATATCAATGTAGTTGTTAAGATTGGCAAGAATATGAGTCATCGGATCACTCTATGTCTAGAACATATTGTGAAATAAGATTACATAACTACAAATGAATACTAAAGAAACACACTTTTACCTAGCAACATATTAGACCAAGTTGATCTTAACTAACTCCTATGTGTCTAAATATCTTCCCATCCCCCCTTAAGAACAACTTGGGATATGATTGAAATATTAACAAAGGCGACACAATAGGAGAAGGAAGGAAGCATTAGAGCCTATCCCCCCTTAACAACAACTTCCTAAACTCTTAACACAGTTGAAAGTTTTGAAAACTTATTTTTTGTAAGAGACTTTGTGAAAATGTCTACAACTTGATTTTCTGTAGGGAAAAATAGAACTTCAATAACTCAATCATGAATGAGTTGTCTGATGAAGTGCATGTGTAGATCGATGTGTTTGTTTCATTGATGTTGAACTAGGTCTTTGACAATCTTGATGGAACTCTGATTTTTACACTAGAGGGTCGTTGGATGTTCTGCTAGAAGCCAAACTCTGAAAGGATCCGTCGAAGCCACAAGGATTCTTGACTTGCATTAATCGTTGCTCGGTACTCTACTTCTGCTAAATAAAGAGTAATAATATGTTGTTTCTTACAATCCCAAGTGATAGGTCCAGAACCAAGGATAAACTGCAATAGAATTTCGATCATCAGGATCGTCGAACCAATCTGAATTAGTGAAACCAACCAACAAAGGAGACCCCCCTGAACTGTAATGTATCCCAAAATAAACTATACCCTGGACATGCCAAAGTATCCTTTTTTTTGCTTTCCAATGGATTTCATGGGGTTTTTGCATATACCATGAAACAATACCAACATCAAAGGAAATATTAGGTTTGGTATGAGTCAAATATAAAAGGATACCAACTAACTAATGGTACAAAGTGGCACCGATTTCGAGAGTAGTATAGGTGGAAACAAGTTTGACTCTAGACTGAAAGGGAGAAGGGATTGGTTTAGAATCTTCCATGTGAAAGCAGAAAATAAGGTCACAAGAATACTTAGATTGGGAAAAACAAATTCCTTTATTGGTTTGCAATACTTGGAGGCCAAGGAAATAATGCAAATAGCCTAAGTCTGTCATTTCAAATTTAATTTTAAGGTTGCTTTTCATATGGGTTAAAATTTTAGGGTCACTACCAAGGAGGATAAGGTCATCAATGTAAAGAACAAGAATTATGAGATTGGTGTTGGAAGATTGGTTGTTGGCATTGATGTCAACCCTAGTCATGGGTTTTGGACCGCACGATTGATGAAGGTATTTGGACATGAAGGACAATGAACATGCAGATACAAAACCCATGGATGGATAGTATACATCATGTTGTTTCCGGTGGTATGTGGCACGTCACATGGATTCTCATGGTTGAGGAGAAATGAATTTTTGAAGATGACAAAGTGAATTGAAGAAGGAAGTACATGCATGCCCTGAAGATAATTAAAGAAAATAATTACAAAATAAGAAAGTGTTAGGTCAGCCCTAATGTTAAAAGGAAGTGACATAAATGGTATAAATACATATCATTATACATTCATTTGATACACAAGTCGAATTTCAGAGGAAATCAAAAGTAAAGAAGGCCAGATTTCAAGGGAGGATGAAGTGTTTTGGTGATGTGTTCTAAGTATCAACAATTGGTATCATAGCAGGTTGCCTTCAGAACAATTTAACCACTAGAAGGAAAATCCTAAGTAGAGATGGATGACCATGAGCACATTTCAAATGGGATTCAAAAATTTGATAGAAGAAATTATGCATACTGGAGTGATAGAGTGAAAACATACCTAATAGCTTTGGGAGTAGACATTTGGTACTCAGTTGTAAATGGCTATGTAATCCCAAATAATGCTCCAACCGATCCAAATGAGAAGAATCTTATGAATTTTAATTCAAAATCTAGACATGTTATTCTAGCATCATTGGCACCAACCATTGCTAGCAAAGTGATGGGTTTCAACACTGCTAAAGAGGTATGGGACAAACTCAAGAGTATCTACGAAGGTGATCCAAAAGTTAAGCAGGTCAAGCTTCAACGACATAGAGAAGAATTTGAAAATTTGAAGATGAATGAAAAGGAAGATATTGCAACCTATATTCTTAGAGTTGATGAAGTTGTTAATGCTATCAGAGGATTAGGTGAAGAGCTTGATGAATCGTTAGTTGTACAAAAAGTGTTGAGATCACTTCTCTTGAAGTATGATGCTAAGGTCTCCGCCATTGAAGAAACTAGGGACTTGACCAAAATGACAATGGATGAATTACATGGGTCTCTTATAGCATATGAAATGAGAACATGTACAGAAAGTGACCAGCCAAACAATGAAGCAGCCTTTAAAGCCATAAAGAAGAAAAAATACAAGGATAATGACCTTGATGAAGAAATAGCAAATTTCATAAGAAGGTTCCAGAAGGGAAGTGGAAGATACAAAGGTAAGTCTCCTCTCAAATGCTTTAACTATGGTAGAATAGGACATATTGTCGAAAACTACTACTATAAAAAGAGAAGTCTCAACAATAAAAAGAGCTTCTACTCCAAGGATGATGAAATCTCCTCATATGAGAGTGATGAAGAAGATAATGATGGAGGATAAGTCCTCTTTATAACCCAAGAAACCCAGGATGATGATCACAAGAATTCTATAGAAGAAGAAATCATTTCTGAAGAAGATTCAGATGAAGAAACCAACCTTGATTCCTTTTGGGGATACAAAGACAATGCATAGAGTGAACAAGAAGATGAGAATCTTGAAAAGCTGAAGCATGTTGAAACTGAAAATAGCAATCTTAGAAACACAAACATAATACTAAAAGGTGAATTGAGTAGTTGTGAAGAAGAGAATTACAATATTGAAAAGACCATTAATAGCTTGAAGGAACAATTAGAAGATTATGAGAAATTGAAAGCAAAATTGGATCATACAAAAGGGGAGCTACTATTGACAATAGAAAAGTTGAAGAAGTTCGAAAAAAGCACTGAAAAATTAGATGAGATCCTTAGCAGTCAAATATCTCCAAACAACAAGACATGACTAGGATACAATGTCAGTTTGAAGACAACAAAACAAGAGAAGGAAATTGAAAATGATGAAACCAACACTCCAGAACAAGTTGAACAACACGATAGAAGACTAGAATTCAGAAGGAATGAGACATCAATAAGATCCTCTCCCATCATGTATGAAAGCAATCATTATGAAGGAAACTACAGAAGAATAGATCGTGAACCCAAATGGACTACACGACAAATAAGATCACTTACTCCTAGGTATCCAAATTTCTTTCTTGTACATTGTTATACTTGTGAAAATGTTGGACACAAGGAAATCAATTGTAGAATCAATGAAAGGAATAACTATGCAAGCTACATGAATGGTGAAAATAGTAGATATGGAAATGTTCATAGACCTATCAACATAAATTATAATCCATTTGAACCATTAATGGATCCAAATATTGTATGTTACAAATGCAATAATCTTGGTCATAAAGCACGAGATTGCAGAGAGATGAAGGAAGATAATCGTATGCCAAATTTCTGTATACCAACTACAACATGGAAAAGGAAAGAAATTCCACAAAATGAAAATTGTCAAATAACATTGGTCGCTAAAGAATGCAAAGAAGAAGATGAATGGTTCATAGACAATGGGTGCTCATCTCATATGACCGAAGATCAAAGAAAATTTGTCATCTTGAAGAAAAAGGGTGGAAATGTTTCATTTGGAGATGACTCATCTACCAAAATACTTGGAAAAGGAACTGTAAATCTTGGAAGTAAAAATGTAAAAGTAGGAAAAGTTCTATTGGTTGAAGATATGAAGCATAATCTCCTTGGTGTCAACAAAATATGTGATCAAGGATACACTCTTATGTTTGACTCCTGAAAATGTAAAATCAAAGAAAATAACTCAAGAAGATTGGTTGCAACCGCAACAAGAAGACCGAACAACATATACATCCTAGACATGAAGAAGAGAGAGAAGATATAAGCCACACAAAATGATTCCAAGGAAGAAAAATTCCCAAAGACCAAAAATAAGGATGAAGTATTATTGAGTGCCACATGTTAAGGGAGAGCAGCCCCAAAGAAGACAATTACATTTTTCCATTAAACTCGGGGGGAGAAGCCCTACCCTTTTCCATTGATGTCAAAGGGGGAGAGAAATTGGGATCATGATGATAGGGGGAGCATGAGTGTTGCCATCAATGACAAAGGGGGAGATTATTGGAAGATTGGTTGTTGTCATTGATGTCAACCCTAGTCATGGGTTTTGGACCGCAAGATTGATGAAGGTATTTGGACATGAAGGACAATGCATATGTAGATACAACACCCATGGATGGATAGTATACATCATGTTGTTTCCAGTGGCATGTGGCACATCATGTGGATCCTCATGGTTGAGGAGAAATGAATTTTTGAAGATGACAAAGTGAATTGAAGAAGGAAGTACATGTAGGCCCTAAAGATAATTAAAGAAAATAATTGGAAAATAAGAAAGTGTTAGGTCGGCCCTAATGTTAAAAAGAAGTGACATAAATGGTATAAATACATATCATTATACATTCATTTGATACACAAGTCGAATTTCAGAGGAAATCAGAAGTAAAGAAGGTCGGGTTTCAAGGGAGGGTGAAGTCTTTTGGTGATGTGTTCTAAGTATCAACAATTGGTTCCTACTTTCTTGGTATAGACATTAGGGTCCGAATGACATCTAGAAAATTCGGTGTCAAGAAGAAAATTGTCGATTTTGGCATACCAAGCTCGAGGAGCTTTCTTAAGACCATAAAGATATTTCTTAAGGAAACAAATAAGGATGGATTCCTTCTGAACATAGCCATGAGGTTGTTCCATGTATATTTATTCTTGCAAAACCCCATGCAAGAAGGCATATTTAACATCCATTTGATGGACCTCCCATTCATGTGAGGCAACAAGGGCTATAACAAGGAAAATGGAATTCATTTTGGCTGCGGGGGAAAAGGTTTCATTATAGTCAATTCCTTCAACTTGAGAGAACCCTTTGGCATATATTTGGGCCTTGTGTTTTTCAACACTTTCATTTTCTACATACTTAGTTATGTACACCCATTTACATATGACAAGTTTTCTTCCTTTTAGAAGAGGTACAAGATCCAAAGTATTGTTCGCCATTGAGGAAGAATATTATTCATTCATTGTTGTGTGACAATATGGATGGCCTGAAGCTTCTGTAAATGTTTCTAGATCACGAGTCTCTGAAACTTGAGCCAAAAGAGAAGAGGCTCATTGGAACTGTGAATTTGTCTGACGTTGATATGAAGGATCACCTACAATATCACCAACTGCTTCTCATGTTGAACAGGCCCATATAGGAAGCGGTGGTGTTGGTGTAGGCTCATATTCAATGGACTTATTTGGAGGAAGGTGAACAAGAATAGGTGTATTTTCATCCTCATTGTCATCATATAAGGAAGAAGAAACTAGAATAGGAACAAAGGATGGCTCATAGGACAAAGATGGAACACACGTCGAATCAGGCTCGCAAGCCAATATATTTTCATCAAATTTAACATCTCTTATAATAATAATTTCATTAGAGCGAGGTTGAATAATTTTGTAACCTTTGACATCTTTGGAATATCCAACAAAAATACACTTCTCACTTTTAGGCTGTAAAGATTTCCTTTTCTCATCAGGAATGTGAGCCCATGCTACACTACCAAATACACGAAAGTAGTTTACATCACGATCATGTGAAAATTGTAGATGATCATTATTATGTATACGATTTAGATGAATTTGATCATTTGAATTTTTCTAAGTATCATTTATAATATAGAGAGTGCCATAAAAAAGGCCACTTCAAAAGTTAGATGAGGAATAAGGTGAATACTAATAAAGTGATAATGTTGAATGATGAAAAATGTGAATAGTAAAAAAGTAACATGATGCATATAACAAATAACAAACAATGTACTTAGTGATCAATCTCATTCTATCTTCTTCAACTTTTCTTATAACTACACGTACTATCTTTGCCATCTTTTCATATCAATCATATGAAAAAGGAGGTTGAAACCAAATACCATTCAAATATTTAACTCGAGATATTCCAATAAATGGCATAGCCCGCCTCTCTTGATTCCCAATATTAATATAGATTTCTCCAATGTTAATCCTTGTGACTTATAGATTGTTAAGACCTAAGTGAGTTTCAAAGAAAGTTATTTCTTATTACCTCTGTCAATAGGTGTAACATGAACAGTTTGAGGAAATGATTCATCCCATGGAACCCCCACATAATTATCAAATATCACTTAAACATACGTGGAAGGTTATGGGGGTAAAATTTTGAGGTTATATACAATTTGTTCTACAACTCCAAGAGCACCATTGACAAGTATTGAATTAGCCCATATGTTTTATGTAAGAATCATCCTAGCTCCAATTGAAATAAGTAACTCAAGTTCCAACTATTCATCATCTATTTCCATAGAATAGTTTCTTCTTACTCTTGTAGCAACACTGGATGCAATGGGACAATCTAGGTATCTCAAACAATTCTTATTATGATTTTGTACATCATTGTTTTTTACAAGCAAATGTATGGTCTTATCAAATGACTCTTTTGTGGAAACATTTGAGGAAGTAAGTGTATGACTCATAAGTAATTTCCAGTATTCTACAATTGGCATTGCATCCCTAAGATTCATCAACAAATGAAGAAAACATTTTTTTATCATTGCTTTGTCCATCTTGTTGAAACACAGTGTCAAGGGTCACACTTGTTGTGAATGAGTTCAATAATTATTTTGCAAGACCTTCAGATGAATATACAATTTTATCCATAATAGGTGGAAAATATCCCAAATCATTGACCAATATAATTGACCTCCCTCTAAAAGGAATAGAAGAACTTTTGGGGAAATCTTGGCGAAGTCTTGAATAATTTTTTATTCACAATTTTCTTCCAATAAAACCATTTCATCTATTAGGATATATTTTACCCGCTTCATCTCTTATTCTAAGATAATTAAACACGAGCCTTGTAAATCAATTATCTCTTTGATTAGTATATGAAGTGCAAAATGGATTGTTGTTGCAAATATGTTGAAAGTTGCAATTGGTGTAGGAGCTAAAACAAGGGACTATTTTTAAGAAGAACTTAGTTTCAAGGGTGTTTTTAATAGCTCCAATCAAATACGACTTCCTTGTACCTATATTTCCTTGGATGATCATATATAGTGGATCAAAACATGTTTTACAATGGCCAAAGATAATATCATATGCTCTTCTTTGTTTAACCCCAAAACTCTTAAATGAATAAGATTTTGAATGCTCATTAGGAAGAGTGGACTTCAACTTTCACTTCTAAGATATGAAATGAATTGCACAATTGGAATCATCTTCATCCTCAAAATTAGTGTTCCAATTATGCATAACATCACAATTATCATGTCCAAGCATCTCAAACTTGTTGTAATTTATAAAAGCATTCTTATACAATTCGCAAATGATCTCTCACTCATGCCCCCCATATTCCCTATGCACATTTGGAAACTTCTTATTCTTTAGATTCAATTGGGTTCATTGGAGGCAATGGATTAAAATGAACTTGCCAAGGTTTGTATAGAAAGTTTTCCTAATTATGCACTATCTCATCAGATGTTTGGCCTATATCTATAAATCATGAAAGATCTTGTACAATACCAACTCAAACCAACAAAATTCTACAAACTTATCATCTTCTTGAGTAAGAATATAGTTAGATCGAGGAAACACACATCCAATAGATGCATTCTTTTGTGGTAACCATTTATTCTCGTGTCAATGTTTATCATGTGACCATGATTTTGAAACATCTATCAATGAAAGATGCTCCATATCCATATCCATATCCATAGGTCGTTTGTTATATGCACCAATGTATATCCATCATAACTTCAGATCTATCATGCGCCAATAAGGATCAAATTCCTAGTTCAAACCTATCCTCAAGTGTTTTCAACTAAAAAACATGACATATTTGGAGTTAAGATGGATAATATTTTTTTTACTTTCAATTGATTTATATATATCGAAATACCTTACTTAAGGTGGACATTGAAATATTTTATTTATGGTCGACATTGAAATAATTTATTTGTTATTAGTATTTATTTTAAATGCCACATGTAAAATCCATGTTAAGCACTGAAAGAATTACAAATACCCCTCATATTTGTATGTAGAAAACATCTATTGGTGGAATAAGCATCTAAGGTTTCACTCTCTAGGGTTCTGTATTTAATCTTGTTGTACTCAGACCCTTTCCAAAGGACTGCCACATGGAGTCATACAACAGTAAAAAACCTGAGGATAACACGATTGAACTTGTAGACTATTCAGAGGATACGATATTCACCTCCCCCTTTGTGAATGAGGTGAGGATAGATCCATTGGATGGTACCAAGATATCTCTCGAGGCTTCTAGGCCACCAAAATTTCAATTGGAAGATCAAGGTACAAATAAGAACATTGATCCTAACATTTATTCCCTCCCTTATGGTTCTATTGGAAAATTGGTAGGTCAAGGCTAGGTTAATGATGGGGATACCACCACCTTGAAAAATACAAAGATAACATGGCTAGTTAAATATCCCCTAGTGTGGTTTCTAGCTATCATTACTCCCATGTGGCTTATCCATCGATGAACTCTTCCACTCTGCAGCCATAAAATTTAGGGTTTGTTAGGGAGAGATTAGGGATCGAGGAGATGAGGGGTCATAGTTCCAAATCTACGAATGTTGATGCTCCTTGCCGAAAAAGGAATAAAGTGGTGAAGTTCAAAGGAGGCAGAGTATCACCCATTGTGGGGGAGGATCTGAAGGTTGGACAGATTGGGGATTTGTTTGGAAGAAAATTTGTTGCGAAGTTTTGTGGTCGAAGGTTCAACATGGAAAATATGAATCAATGGATACAAGGTGAATGGGCTCCTTTTCCGAGTTACATACCTATCACACATAAGCTTTCCCGTGGTTGTATTGGATTTATATTTAGGAACAATGAAGATGCAAGAATGGTACTTACAAAGTTTTTGTATCTAGATTGAAGCTTGTTGAAGTTAAAACCTTGACACCTATTATTTGATGTGAGGGACAAAGTTGAATTTGGTTCTTTGTCTTGGGTGAAATTCCAAATATCCCCTTGGATTTCTAGTCATATGCGAGACTCAAATCCATTAGGGATTCACTTATAACCTTTATTATAGCGGATGACATTTATAAGGTAAATAATGGTCACATAGTGGCTCGTATTCTAGTTGATTTGGACATGAGGCAGGGTATTTTTGAGTCAATAAACATTAACTTGGGTGATAAGTCTTATGTTCAGACCTTGGATTTTGTCAACGTTCCCTTTCACTGTGCACAATGTCACAGGGTGGGCCAAATATTCACTAATTGAGAAAGGCCTTTATACAAAAATTTTAGAGGTGATAAGGACATGGTAAGGACTGGTTTGGTATCATCGTGAAGTGAAAATGGGTGCTTCGATCTTCCAAGGGAAATATAACTTCATAAGAATCCCCCACAAAATCCTTTGGGAACCCGAATTCCTCTCCAACTGTTTGAAGGTGCGACCCCCAAATATCCCTGAATTTTCCAGGTGGCTCTACACTAGCCTCGTAGGTTTTTCCACTCATTGGACACACTATGGCCATGGCAGGAGGGGAGGTCATTGTAGGGGATATGTCTATTCCATTAATCAGAGGATCGCAACATAAGGGATTGGAATACAACTCCAAAGAGATTCTTTTTATGACTTAGACATCTTGGAGTCTCAGTGGGATAGAATGGAAAATTTGTGGCACCAGGCCTCTCCTACTACATGTTCTCCGACTAAGCATAATTTTCCATCCCACCTTTATATTCTATCTTCACTTTTGGTTGTTTCAAGTCTTCATACACAAATCTCAAGCCCTTTATTCAAGGCATACAAATATTTATCTACATTGGCTTCGCTCGATGGGGTTTCATCTACAACAGACTTGTCCAGNCCCCCCCCCTTGGCCACATGCAAGGGATAGTCTCATATTTTCCCTCCAACTTCCCCTTTGACTTCTAGAGGAAGGGACCCGTATTTTATTCGATTGGTCCTCCTCATAGGTTTTGGGGGGCTTGGAATTTGACCATCCAAAGGATATGGGCCCATCAAAGGTGGGGAAAAGTATATGATTAAACTTGCATAGGAAAATGCCTCCCGAGAGATAAATCAAGGTCATTAATGTGTTTTATTTGGGGTCCTTAGAGCATCATACGCCCTAAAGGAGATTTCCTAATGAATTTCCTATCTCTAAATGTGAGAGGCCTTGGAGAGAGGTGAAAAAAACTATCCCTCAAGTGTATGATTGACTTAGAATGTTTGGATGTTGTGTTAATACAAGAAACATTGGGGCATTGCATGCCCATTATCTCATAATTGAGGAAGATTCTTTTGGGATGGGGTTTTGCAGGCATTGACTCGATGGATTTTTTTGGGGGCCTTATTACAAGATATAAGGAGAATCTCTCTCTTATGAACTTTTTTGCAGTTAACTTGGGATTGTGTACGACAGTGCATAATAAGGAATTGGGTCTTGATCTAACCATACTCAATATCTATAGACCCTACGATGGTAGGGAACAATATTAGAATTATATTTTCAATTTGAAGTGCATCTAGACATGGAATATTATCATGGGTGGATATTTAAATTTTACAGTCAGTAGGGAGGAAGTCTGGGAATCCTTATCCTGAGAGGATCGTTTATCAATTTTTTTTATTCAAAAATTTTAGCAGGCAAGTTCGGTAGATATTGATCCTATCCAACTATGTCCTACATGGGTAAATAATCATAGTGGCTCAACTACAATATCGAAGAGGCTAGACCGTTTCCTTGCACACCATGGGATTATCCAAAAATTTGAACAATTTTGGATGTGGATCGGTAAAGTGCATATTTCAAACCATTATCCCATTCTCTTGGAGATTAACAAAGGGGACAAGAAGCCTGGAGCCCCTTTTAAGTATAAACCACATTGGAATTAGGAGGATTTTCAGATGCTAATCAAGGACAATTCGGTTCACATCCAATATGATTCGAAGATCCCAACTTGTGTATAGTTCACAACTTATCTACGAACGTTCAAAGAGAAGGTTATGGATTTGGCGTGGGAGAGACAAAGTTATGTTGATGTTTTTTTCTAGCATCAAGAGGCATTCCCACAAGGGGATATGGTTTCAAGCATGTGGGAATCTTCGTTGGCACCAAATTACACCATCGTTTCAATGAAAACACCCTCAAGATGAGGCCAGGGCCTCATGTGTTTGGTGAAGGGATTTGTGGGCTTGTGTTGGGGTTTCACACTAGGATTGATTTCTTACTAGGATTGTACCAACCATGACACCCCCAAACTCAAATTTCTTTTTTATATAAGGTCTAGGAGTGGAGCTAGGATCCAAATAACAATATGCTTCCATAATTGTCAACACATTTAACTTACATTTAGTTTCTACCAGGTCTAAGGTACTACTCATTAATTTGCATGTTAGTGAGGGAGTAGTATGAGGTGGTATGGGCAAGAAACTTAACTCCTCATCGATTCCAAGATGCATGTTTGGACACTTGTGATGTGATGGTTCTTCATCACTAATGAAAATTCATTCTCAATAGGGGTACAAAGGTAGACACTCACCCCCCTCCCCCCAACCCCATTTAGGTCTTGAAAAAAACTTCAACTAGTCACACTCCCAAGTTGTCTTGGGCATCATCCATTTCATTTTGCAATCTTAGTGTCCAAAAGAAGGAAAATTTTGCAAAACATTGACTCAAAGAAATAATCCTCTATATTTAGTGATACAACTTAAGTGTTTTCACGTATTGAATATAATGGAGGATTCACCAATTGTCGTCACTTAAGTCACACATTTTTCCTTGAGCATGATGAGACCTTTAAAAACTACAAGAGCCTATGCTTCATTGATGGATTTTGTCCCTAGTATCCATGCATACTCTATTTCTTCTTATTCTTTGAGGTTAAAGATAAAATCATAATGTATTGTTTTTTCTTTTTAAACAAGAACAATTATATTTTTACTAGAAAATTGTTGTAGTTGCACTCGTCAATATGAAAATACATATAAAAGTATTATCTAGGAAGACACTATGAGATATGTCTAGAGTTTGATATTGACATTATAAGACAAGAAAACAATCCTTTAAAAATGATTTCTATAATCTACTACAAGTATAAATTCACATAAACGTCTCCTAATGAAATGACTACTACTGTGGCTAATACGGAAGAATTCATACACCAAATTTCACACCACAAGAATCTTAAAATAGTTACACAAAACATTATTGAATAAGGCCATGTTGACTATAGGCTTCTTCCCATTTCCCTTCATTTGTCATGGAATAATAATATGCATTCAACATTTTGATGTCCTCTTTTCGTTGTTGAACTATTTCCTCCTCCTTAACCTATGTAGACCCAATGGACATTCTGGTAGTTGAGTGGGATGTGGATTTGATTCCTACCAAACCTGAAACCATTTTTCTCAGAGATGCACATTCAACTTGTAATTCCTCAATTCATTGCTTCTGGTTGTGCAAGGTTTCCATTGTAAATGTAACCTCGGTATACTTGGTTTCTTCCTCGGATTTCACTATGTCTAATAATGAATTTATCGATGTTTTGTTACCAACAATGAAGGCCTCATGTCTTCTCAGAACTCTCTGAATTTTGGAGGTATCTCATAAAGAGCATCTTCCAATACACCCATGTTCCATCTTAGGATCCCAAACATAACCTCGGAGCTATCCCTACTCCACCGCTAACCACTCACAATCCATAACTTCCAAAGTCATTATCCAACATTCCAACCAAGTTGAACATATAGGGTTGGTAACTTACCTTTAACAAGGGTTGAAGCCATTGGTGCTTAGCCATCACAAAAGTAGCTCCACAATCCTGAATTGCACAAGAGTTTATTGGAAAGCTACAATAGTCGTGATGAAAGTCACAAGAGCCATTAAAGCCCTGCAATTCGATGTTTCCAAGCCACCGTGAGGCACACTGCCAATGCAATTTTGGTTCAGGGCCTCTAATTCTGCTTGAACTAGGGATAGAATTGCATAAAGCCAACCAAAATCCAAAGTCAGGATCCCACAAAGGTGGTCCAAAAGGGAAAAAACCCCCAACAATGTATCCCAATTCAAACCCAAGTGAAACATAATCGTGGTTCATGGACCCGCAATAAACCATGCTTCAGAGACATTATCCCACATATAGGGAAAATCATGATCCAAATTGGTTGAAGAGATTGAACCCACACTGAAGTCTACATGTGTGAGGGGATTGTATAGTGAATTCACATTGGTTGTCAGCTTTGGTATACGACCCCCCCATTTGAAATTACATGCCATGTGTTTGACATGCAAAGGTCCATCATAAATATTAGTGAAATAAAACTTATGGGATAGGGTGATATACCTCCCCACTTTTTAACCAAAGTTTGCCCACATTCCAAATGCATTCCCTTGTTAGCTAGATTTTTAGCTTGGTAGTTGAGTTTCCTAAGAACATGAAAGAACTCGACACTCTCTATAAATTCCCTAGTTTTAATCCCCACAACTTATAATATAACTATGTAAATACGATTTAGGTCAGTGAGACAATAAGTTTTAGGCAAGATAGCCCATATGGATTTATATGGCCAAGAGTTGAGATATGTAAATTGTATAATGAATCGTTAATACAAATAATAATCATTGGTTCTGATATAAGCGGAATGGAAATGATTGGGGGATATGATTCCACAAGAGAGGGGGCTAAAGAGGGATCCAAGGGAAAACACATGGTATTTTCCTAAGTTAATTTATCATTGTCATCTAATTCTCCCTTTGACGTATTAGACACTCAATCATTGAATTCATGTAAGAGGGTTGGTTTGTGAGATCACCTCATAGAGTTATGGAGATCATGGGTTGAGTACAAGAAATCATGGGAGAAGTGTGAGAGTCAAGAAATCCTTTTGGGGAAGATTGAAAGCTAGGCAAACATGGAAAAATATGGAAATTCAAAGGGACATGGTAGATAGTTTTTACATGTTGTTTTTGGGAAGCAAGAGGGGAGTCAAGTGCTGAGAGAGAGAGCACCAACCATGTTGTGATTGAGGACAACCATTGTTGGGTTGTGTTTATGCTAAAATTGTGGGTTGTGTCCTGTAAAAATAGGTTGTGTTACCGTGGATCATTTTTCATGTTGAGGAAATGGCTCAAGAACCTTGTGAAGGTTGTTGTGAGCACTCCTAGAACAATGGCGAGTTCATGGAGTCTCTAGTTGTGATATTTCTAGCCAAATGAGTGCATTGGAGCCCTATAGGGAAGTGGGAAGGCCTAATGAATTGTGTGGTAGAGAAGGGGGATCCCATTCCTTGGGTTGTGCAGGTTGAGGGGAAGAGAGTTGGTGGATTGGAACTATTGTTGCAGTAGAACCTAGGTTTTGGGTTGTTGAATGTGGAGAGTGGATAGCCAAGAGGGCCAAAATTCCTTGTGGACTCATAGCCTAAGATCTAGGGTGGCATGTTGTTGAAAGAAAAGGAACGATAATGCCTATGTCTGGAGGAACGTCCTTTGCACGCAACTAGTCAATTCCATAATCGAAAGATAAGTTTTTGTTATACTTATTATGTTAATTCCACTGTGTAAATATGTTTAATTTGAATGTTGTTGAGTATGTAAAAATAACACACATTCATGATTTTGTATATGTTGTTAGACACATGTTAAATTATGGGTCTGTTGACCCTTGGTTTATTTTATATGTGTAGGACATTCAGTTTTAATATGATTTTAGCATGCAAATATTTTACAATTGGTATTAGAGCAAATTTTGCGTTTTGCTGGTAGTGGGTATGTAACACTCTCGAATCTGGTAACTTCTCTCTTGATTGAAGAGATTATTCTAATGAAATTGTTGTTTCTTAGATGAAAGGATTTAAGCATTAGTTTAATGATTAGAGTTGAATCCCCAAAGATAAATATGTTTTTGATTTGCATGTCATCTACGATCCTCAATTCTTTGTATAGAGAAAATAATTTTGCTTGATTGTTTATAGCTTTATTCAATCTTCATTCAAAAGTATTTTCTATATTTCCCAGAATAACCTCCCACACACACATACACCTGCCATCCCTAAAATTATAATGTATTGTCACCACTCCCATAATGATAAAAGATTTCAGAGTTATAAAACTTTTATAACTAAATTATATAATAATATAACAATAATTATTAAATTTAAGGTCACAATTTATCGAGATATTGAATATTGATATATCCCACCTCGTTTGTAGGACAAAAGGTTTCCTCAGTAATTAATTTACATAAATATACATACCTTATAAAAATAAATAGACATAGTATACAATAAACCTCAACCTACTTACTTTGGATAATAATAATTAAAAAATATTATTTTATATAACTTTCTATCTAAAGCTTTAAATGATTTTCAATGTTTGTTATAGAATATAAGGATCCGAAATGTACATTGATATTTATATGTATTTGTTATAGTAACAAAATCTTACTTTTAGAGTTTAAATGATTCCTACCACAAATGATATTGTGAGCAGATTACATTTGGAAGATTGCACATAAATTTTAACAAAGATCAACATACAAATTTCTTATCAACCCCAAATTCTAAGAAAGTAGTTGATAACATTTCTGTTAGCTCTCACCGTTTTTATAATTAAATATTAACTCCATCATCACTTTCTTCTTGGCTTAACATTTTAAAAGAGTAATTGATTGACATCGATTGTAGCTACCATTGACATCATTTTGAATTTTAATACTCTTTTTCATTAGGTTTTTTTTAGGTATTTTAATTTATTTTGTCTATATAAAAATTTAATGTTTGATGGCTTGTTCTGTTTTTATGATTTTTTTCCCAAGATGTTAGGTATTTTTTGGGGAGCCATTTGATATAGTTAATTTTCTATGAGTGGTTCGAATACGATGATATAATAATTAAAAGTTTGTATCATTTCAAAACTTTAATTGATTTTTCAATGATTTAGATTGATTTATAATTAAAATATATGTGAAGTATTAATTCATTATTTATGAAAATTGAATTATAATTAAAAATTTGTATCTTTTCAAAATTTTAATTGATTTTTCAATGATTTAGATTGATTTATAATTTAAAAAATGTAAGATATTAATGTATTATTCATGAAAATTGGATTATAATTGAACTAATTATTTCTGAAATTAATTTTATAGAATATATGTTAAATTTGTCATATGAAAAACGGTTCTTTTACTATAAGATTAGTTATTCCTTTCCCCTTATATCGTTCCATGTATCCTTTTTATGTGATTACACATTCATATATAACTTAAACTACTTCATAACTCAATATGTTAAATAAATTGCAAACAACTCTAATTTAATTAGTTAAGAAAAATTAAATTAAGAAAAATTAATTAGTTAAGAAAAATTTTAAAATAGTTATTTTCATTTTGAGAATGCTATATATGCATAGATATACAAGCGCAAATTATCTTATCTTTATTTGTTATATTGATCAAACCAAAGTGCATTATATGTTGCAGTGTGGATGAAATATGTAAGGTAACATAACATAATAGTGACGTCGCATGCAAAAGTGAAAAAAATAAATTAAATATTAATAAAATAAAATTTTAAAAATTACATTTAAGACAATCAATCTTGAACCTATAATTAATGGACTCCCTTCTATAACTTTTATAACTCCACTTTTTTTAGATGGAAAAAGTCTATATACCTCATTTTCTTGATTATGTTTATGAAATATGTTTTATGAAAAAGTTATTTTTAAGTTTAGGAACACTAAGGGTAATATAGGAGTCAAGCAAGGTTGTCCCCTATCCCCTATCCTTTTTGTCATTTATATTGATGAGTAAGAAGATTGTTTGGAGGACGTGGGTTGTGTTGGCCCGACTCTCACTAGTATAGTTATCATCCTCCTTCGTTATATTGATTATGATATTGTTCTTATGGAGAAGAGTCCCTATGACCTAGGTAAGCAACTAATAATCCTCAAGGACTTCTGCTCTAGCATGGGCATGACTATGAACACTAGAAAAACAAAGGCTATGATAATTAAATCCAAAAGGATCACCTACGATATTTTTGTTTATGACAACAATAACTTGGAGGAAGTGCCTTCATACAAGTATATTGGAATTGATATCCACCACAAGCTCAATTGGAACTATAGCGTTGAAAGAAGGATAAATTGAGGGTGTAAAGATTATTATGGGGTCGAAAACAATTGTAAATCAACAAACCTTTGGCTTTGAGATAAAAAAAAAGGGCATATTTCACACTCTCGTCACTCCAATTATCTTATATGGATGTGAAGTTTGGGGTTGCAGTATATCTAGAGAATCCCGGAGAAAGATAGAACAGATCCAAAAGAATTTTTTAACTTATAATCTCAAAATTAAGGGCAATACACCCTATCCTATCCTCATCATAGAAAAAAAACTTTCCCTCATTGAGAGCATTGCTATGATTAGATACCTAACATACAATAAGAAGATAAATAACAAGGATGACAAAAGGTTCCCCAAACTTGCTTCAAACTCTAGCCAAAACCATCGGTATCTCAAGAAGGGATGGCATAAAGATGTCAAATCTTGGCTAAATCATTGTAGAATACAAGAAGAAGCCATTATACATAATATCGATAATATTACAATTATTATCACTTCTAAATTTAAGGAGAATATGTGGTGTGATAAATAATTAGTGGATAGAAGGAAATTAAGATACTACAAGGAGGTGGTCAACCCTAATTTAAAATATCCAAATTACCTCTTAGTTTTGAAAAGTGCAAAGAAGAAAATCAACATGGTTAAAATAAGAACAAACTCTCATGAGCTACATAATGAAATTGGGCATTGGAAAACTCCCAAAACCCCATGGGATGAGAGAATCTATCACCTTTGTGACACTAAGCAGGTAGAATATGAAAAACACTTCCTCTTGGATTGCCTTGCCTATACCCATATTAGATCCCAATTAAAAAAAAAAAAAAAAACCACATTACTGACATTCCTAACCTCCTATGTCATCAAAACTATGGTGAGTTTGGAACGCTTCTCTCAATGATTTTTGAGCATAGAAATATAATTTTAAAGAACTTGAAGTAATCTCTTACCTTCTTAGAATTTGATAGACCAATTAGTCTCAATGAACCTTCTTCATAATCATCATCATCACCATTGAATCTTCCATGATTGTTATTTCATATATTTAAATCATTGAGAAAATGAAGTTGTGCAAATGTGTTAGGTATTCTTACAAATATCTAATTACATTAACTATGTAAATCTTTAAATTACAGATTTGTCCATATTATAGAGAATTATTTATAATATATTCTTCAAATATCTCTACAATGAATATATTATAGTAGGGTTACTTCTCCAACCACTATTTCAATTGTGAACCTATCCATGTTCTTGAATATGGGAACATTGGAGTCTCTATCCATAACACCCACAACATTTATTTTCAGGATAATGTTGAAAGCACGACAATGAAGCTGAATATTCATTCAAGATGTCAATGAATGCCTGAAGGTAGGGAAATTATAAACACCCTAAGGGAAGTTAAGTAAGATATTAACGTCCAAATATAATTTTTTGACATTAAGTGTTACAGTTTAAGTTATAGATTATGTAAGCATTTCTTTGGGAAAATGATTCTTAAAAAAATAAGAATTTGAATAAAAATAAAAATATTAAAATATACATTTGTGCTTAGAATTTTTTTTTTTTTCAATTGATATTTTTCCATTGGCCATTATGAGTAGATGGAAATATGAAGAATTAGAGCATTATTGATTAGTATTACTCATTACGATATTAACATGTCACTTGTAGGGATTGAATCTGGGTGGGGAGGATAACAATCACTCCTCCCAACCACCCAAGCTAAACCTAATTAATAGTAACTATTAAATATATTATTAAAATACAAACTAAAATAAATAACACTATTAATTATTATATATATGTACATATAATTCAATATTATTGAAATGTGATGTACACTAAGAAGAATGGGAATGTATTGTGTCAACCTTAAACTTAAAAATATATAATATAGACTCATATGTGACAAATTGAAAACAAAAGACCATTTTCTATTAGATAACATGCAATACAGAGTTATTAGGGACAATACGACATGAATCAATACAATGCAATACAATATGAATCAATGAGCACACTGAAGTGGCAATTGTAGCGACATGCAACATTAGGGACAAGTTGCATTTTTTTCTTGGAATAACTCAGGTTAAATATTAAATTATTATTTTTATTTGGTGACTAGGGTTAAGTTGTCGTCCAACAATCAAGGTTCAATGAAATTATTTTAACTCGATTACACCCATAAACTACAAGGAAATTGGGAATTTGATGATGCAACATAGGGCTGCAATCAAATTCAGACAATGGACGTTATGATACCACTTGATGTAGCACAAAACTGCAATCAAAATTACACAGGGAAATAACTCACAACAAACCACAAAACTATTAATGCATTAAATACTAATAGACATTCAACACACATAGTTTGTTATTAAAATTAGACTCTAACTCCCAATATTGGTTGTGTGCAAATCAAAACACTGAACTCTTGTTTCTGGAAAATTTTGTGCACGGTTTCTAAACATGACATGGCTTGAGTGTGGTAATTAATATCAATATTTTTTTTATGAAATTTTGTGAGTAAATATAGGATTCTTCCTCTACAACATATCCAAATTTCATACCTTAAATCCAAAGTATGAGAGCGTGTTGACAAAGCTTGATTCCAAAATATGAGTACATTGGTCAAAATAATAAGCCACTTTTTGTGGACGAATTTCTCTACATGTTGATTCTGATCTTGGGAATGGGGTCTAAACTCAATGTATTCTTCTAAATATGGTGAGAAGGTATAATATTATATCCTCTACAATATATCCAAATTTTAGCTTATGATTCCAAGAAATGTGGGCACGCTGGGAAAACTATTGGACCACCATAAGTGTGCTAAAATTATGGAAAAACTTGAACCAAAACCAAAACCGTGTGTGTGTGTATTGTAGGATCGCCAGATCTCCAATGATGCTCCTACATCAAACTCCCCCGGTTGAAACTTTTGGTGCATCTTGCTCAAAAGGTAGGTGAACAAACTTTATAAACTAGTTATTCTCCTCTACGAATCTCTATTGCTAACATTCACAACATTTGCTTCAATATTATAACATCACCTTTATTTGCATCTACTCCACTCTTTATCCTTTCTTCCATTCTTTTCATCTCTAGTCCACGGTGTTGCACCACCCCCTTATCCCTCAACTCAAAGGTGCTTGTTGCCTTGCATCACTACCACTCAATGGTGCTCATTGCCTCTCGATCCTGCCTCTTAGGCACCATTCCAAATTCTTGTTGCATTGTTTGTGACAATACACTATTCTCCTTACCATCAAATCTACCATTGTTATCCTCTCCCTCTTTTTTGGATTCCCTCTTCATGGCCACTTATTTTACATCCTCTGCTGCATTTCCTACAAACATACCATCACATAAAACATTATGGGAATGAAAAAATCCCATATTCTCATCTTTCACAATCACTGTTATTGTAGCACCAATGATTTTCTCTTCTTTTTCTTCGTCCCATTTCTTCACAAGTTATTTCTACTTTTCTTCTTTCACATATGCCAAGACTAGAATTAACATCACTTTCCTATCCTTATCCACTTCTTCATTCAAAGGATGTAAGTTAAATTTATTCCCATATTTCTCAAACTAGTAAGTATTTCTTCTCCCATCATACATAAATCTTCTATCAAACTTCCATGGTCCATGGGAAAAACATCACATAGATTGCTATCATTATAACCTCAAATATTAAAATTATCAAACAATGTTCTTTCATAGTGACCATATGCTGATTTTGCAACCTTGACACTCTATATGATATCGGATGAGCCATGCTCTTCAAGTTCAATTTATGAATAACCTTAGTAGACACTAAAAACTCTAAACTAACACCATTAATAACCAAATTACAACATTTAACTCCCATCTTGCATTTTGTTCTGAACATTGTCTTCCTTCATTTTGGTTCTTTGTCAACATCTTTCTCAATCTGCAATAATATTTTTCTCATCATCAAATTTTCCCTATGCTTTGACCCCACATCAATTAGTTCACTCTCTATTATTGTTAGTTTTTCTTCAACATTATGTGTTCTTCCTCTTGTCTTATTCCTTCCCTCAACAATTATGGACATTCAATAATTATATGGTCTAGTATTACACATTTGTAGCAAATTCCTTCAAATATATCTCCTCTACCTTTGCCTCTTACTCACCCTCTTCTTTTGTTAGCATCAAATCTTCTTCCTACAGGCTAGTCCAAAATGTTGGAGCTTGCTTCACTTTCTTCTTTCTTTTCTCTGTGATACCATGTCTCAAATCCTTGACCTCTCCTCATGTTCTATTGTTTTCTTTGTAAGTTCTCCTCAATTCTCAAGGTTGTTTGATAAGCCTTTGAAATTGAATGGAAATTTAACACATCAAATTAATCATGAATGGATTAACTCAAACCATTCACATACCTAAAAATGGATTTTGGACTCTCCTCATTTTTCCTAGACCTTATGGAAAATCCATAGAATTCTTCGGTGTACTCCTTCATATTCATCCTTACTTGCTTCAAATTCTACAATATTCTCAACATATTTAAAGCATAATCTACAAGTAGGAAATTTTCTTTTCGATTTTGATACCATTACCTTCTAGGTTATAATTCTATTTTTCCTCCATACACCCTTTCCAATTACAACTTATCCCACCCTAAATTAGCATGATTGTTCATCCTTGTACAAGAAAACCTAACCCACATAGGATCTTTAATTTGTTCAAATTCAAAATATTTTTCCATTTATCCTATCCAATCTATCAATTTCTAAGGATTTAAACTTCCATAATAAATAGGATTTTGAATTTTAGGTTTATCTTTAATACATGTGATCACTTTGATCATTCTCTCTTCAACTATGAATTTCTCTTCTATTTCTTCTCTAGCAGTCTCCAACTCTTTTTCATCATCATTGTTCCCTACTTGGGTAGTAACTCTCTTACATTTCTACCCTGATCTAACTCCCCCCAATAGTATCTTACATAGATCCCAAGATTTTCCCCAATTTTCACTTCCCTCAATATGCTTTCTCAAAAGGAGGAAACTTAAAATATTTTTCTCTCAAAAAAGTCCTTCTAATTATGTCCAAGTTGTTAACAACTCCGATCGCATCGGAGGAGTTCCCTTCAACTCCTCTGATGCACATTGGAGGAGTTACCTTCAAATCTTATGATTCACACCGAAGGAGTTTTTATTAACCTCGTCGATTGGATGTCATATGTTTCCACCCTCTTTCTTTGAAATACCTTCCCATCACGCAAGTTATTTGCAACTCCTCCGATGAAATCAGAGGAGTTGACTCCAACTCTTCTGATTCCATCAGAAGATTTTCCTCCATTTACTTTGATATAAGTGGCATACTTCACGGTAAGTTATTTGATGTACATCGGAGGACTTCCCACAAAGTCCTCCAATGTAAATCAAAGGACTTCTCATGAAGTCTGTCGATCATAAATTCCAATCCCCCTCTTAAAGTGCTAATTAGCCGAACTTTATGTATATCAATTGCCCCATATTTTTTATTATTTCACCAAGTATTAAGAAACAATAGACTCTCCCCTCAAATTAATAGCGCATAAAGGAACCTTCGAGCAATTTTTACCATCCAAGTGGCAACAAAGGTCAGGTAAGCAGTCAACCCATCTCTGAAATTTGGAGTTAGATTTTTTTATTAAGGTTAGGGATTGTTTCGTTTCTTCTATTTTTTATTCCCTAGAATCCCTAACCTCTCTAAATATTGTTGTGACTGCTCACTTGATAGTCTCGACTCCATGACTCTACGATGTCTTTCATCAAGACCCTCAATTCGAATGGAAACCCTCCCTAAACCAAACCACTCACATATGTCTTTCCTTAATCTAAAACCTCTTATCACTGACACTACCTCCATTCGGTGCAAGCCCTAAATCCCACCCCCAAATTTGGCACGGCAATAACAGTCGAGCTCACCATTACCAATATGTCTTTCCCATCGCCCGGCCTAAGTCAACCCAAACGAACCAATTTTCAAAATGCCTTACAAGTTTTCATTTGGCACTCTTACTGTCGGCATAGTGAATGTAAACTTCCCTTAACTCCTCTGATCACATTGGAGGAGTTTGTATTAACTCCTTTGATTTGATCAAAGGAGTTACCAAGAACTTCACTGATTTTGTATCAGATACTTTCAAACTTACATGGTGATGTGTATCATAACAGTTCTCAACAACTCCTATGATTTCCTTTGACCCGTAAAACTTTGCAGCAATATCACCAATAGTCATCGGAGAACACTTTCCAACAATTCCTTTGATTTGCATCGGAGGAGTTGATATCAATGCCTCCAATTTTACCTTTTCAACACCTTTTATATATTTTCTCCCTCATATCTCACCATGCCTGCCATTATCTTATCATCCTCAGCTAACGACCCCCCTACCCAATGACAATTCAAGTGAATCTTTTGGTATTTCAAAATTCTCCAGATAAATTAAACTTTGTATTATCTGTCTTTAATATATAAACTAATACCACATTTTTCTTGCAGGTGCAAATATTTCCCCATGAAAGAAGACAACGAGTAAGGAATTTTGTATCGAGGCCTTTGGTAGTGGCCAACAGACTGAAGGTGAACCAAAAGTGATCAAAGCCACCTATGATGACACATATGGACTCTTGGAAAAGGATGGAAAAACAATAAAGTGGGGATAGGTTGATCCAAGTGGATATCGGTGGCCACCCACCTTTTCTAACTGGCCCAAAACAATTTTCTGGCAATTTTGGTAATTTACTATTTTTAGCAGTTTTTCACTTCCGGAGCCATTTTGAGGCCCTGAACAATGTTTTTTGGGAAAATGGGAAGAAATATACAATTTCCTTTGATATTTCCCCCAAATTAATCTCCTCTATGATACCTTTCCAACAGGCTATCATACGCCTAAAACAAAGATCGTATGCAAAAGTTATGACCCCGGGAAGTTGATGTACTAACTTACCCAAACGGGGCCCATATGACTTTTGGCGATTCATCTCCTAGGGTCAGGTTTTTGGATGTCTAGGGTTTTTGGAATTCTTGTTTATTGTAAAAATGCCTTCAGAGCCTCATTGTAATGATCTCCTTGCGAATGAGCGTAACCGTCAGATCTCTTCTCAAATATAAGCCGCCACCATTCCAACAAGCTTGTTTCCACTGCATTTTATAGTTTCAGCTTATTTCCTTATTGAATGGAAAACCAATTTTATTGTATCTCTGTTATTTTGTGTTAAACACCTATTAATAATCTGTATTCATTTCATTCTTCTCATAAAATCCGGATCAGAGGTGTATCACATGTTTAAGAAGTATAATTTATCCATTGATGCCAAATATCAGGATGAGCTTAAAATATTCAAAAACATCAGAAAGTCTGGTAGGATTCAAAGTATCATCCCACCCGGGCGTCTTCCCATGTGAAGACGCCATCACTTGGATCCTGAAAAATATACATGTGAATGGAAGATATGTATATGACCCAAAAAAAGAACCCATAGTCTCATTCAGCCTAAAGTATCTAGAGAAATGCCATCACATTGAGAAATTAATTAAGAAGCTGGACAACAAACTTCTCATAAAATTTGAATACAATCCCAAAGATATGTTTCCTAAATGGTACACGACCGACAAAAAATTCAAGTATAGACCCAAGGGAAGGTACCCCACAAGCTCTTTGAGGAGGCATTTTCAATATATGGTAGCTATGTTATGCTAGCTATATGGAAAAGTAGATGCATCCCAATTTCCTCTATCATATATGAATTTGATTTATTACTACACAGACGAGGTATTATCATTCAATTGGGATGACATCTTATTAGAAAATCTAATAGTGGTCATCTCTGTAGTCAAAATATCTCAGCCGGGAACCTTCCTCATCTTTCACATGTCCTCATACCTCTTGGAAATTATGTGTGTGGCCCATCAGTACCAAAGTGCTCTGGGAGCATAAGTATCAGATAGAGTACCGAAATATATGTGAACATTTTTTGGCTCCCTTGTATGAATTCATATTCTGAACCACTACCCCCTGCATGAATGACAAGGAAATAGTAGTCATAAGAAGGGTTTGAGACAGGTACCTCATGGAACATGGCACCTAGATAAGAGTATGTGGTGCAATGAATCCCCCTCATCTACTCCGTTGATTTTTTTTTGATAAACTTGTGCTCTAGGAGGTTGCATATCAGACTATAATACATGGGGTTAGTGGAATATTGTGTTGAGGAAAAAAGGAAACATGGCCATCATTGTCGCTATATGTGGGGAACTACTTCCTTGAAAATAACAAGTAATCTCAAGCAGAGGTGAACACCCAACTGTCTTATCACTTCAGAGAAGAATGGTTTTGAAGGCACAATCCCAACAATATTGTGAGAAACCACTTCAACAAAATAGGTCTATCCTGGGAATACATGACAGATATCTGGGAGGAAGAGGAAGTACATCGAAATGTCCGTACCTACGATGATGTAATCTTCCAAAGATGTGGCCAATGCAAAGGGATAATTGCAGATGAAGAGAGAGATAGAAAATAAGCTAGAAAGAAAGAAGAGGAGGTTGTTGAAGAATCACCCCCCACATCTACTTTGTTTCACTCAAGATTGGTAGGGGAAGAAGAGGAAATACCAGTCGACAAGAAAACAAGAGATAAGGAGAAAGTCCATAAAAAGAAGAAGAATTTTTCCAAGAAAAAATAAAATATTGAGGAAGAGAAATCCAAATCCAAAGTCAAGGAAAAAGAAAAAGATGCAGTAGAAAGGGAGAACAAACAAAGAGAAGAAGTAACCAGAGAAGCAACAAAGAGAGCGGAAAAAGAAGCAGCTGAAAAAGAAGCAGAAGAAAAAATAAATAGAAATATGTGGAGGATAGAGGTGATGACACTCACCCAATGGATATAGATCTCCTAGAGGTGTCAATTGTAGGCATCGGTATAGATACATCAACCAATGATTTAGGACTGGGACTCTAAACACCATTTCAACAAAGTGAAGTACTCAATTTGAGAAGTTTCACTTATGATAGAAAGACCGACAAGATCATCTAAGAACAATTGAAGAAAGTACCAACAATTGAAGGAATGACAATATCAGTTGTCACACACATCCCCATAATGGGAGATGTAAGGTAAAATCCAATAGCCACTGCTACAACTAGTACTTCCTTTATGAGTGCTAACAAAGACAACATTTAGAGGTTATGCCAACGAAATCAAAAGCAAGAAGAAAAAAATAGGGAACTTGAAAGCAAGCTCCAACAGGTAAAATTCGACAAAAACATCATACATAAATTCAAAGAAAGTGTTGAGAAAGTGAGAAAAAATCTAGAAGAGGCCCTTATAGGCATGTACGCACAAATACATATATTCCAGTAAGCAAAAACTACAATCAAGGATTAACATAGTCAAGTGCAATCAAAGCTCATGTAGTTCAACACAATTCAGGAAAGGATGGACTACCTTGACCAATGGATCATAGAAATTCTTGACGCACCAATTTAACTTTATCATCCCGCTAAAATGGAGAGAAGAACTAATATCCACTCACTATACCGTTGTCAACAATCTGGGAAAAGAGTTGATGAAGATACTACTAAGTCAATGGAAATATGTTCGAAATTGCATAAGGTTTCTCAAGAACTGATCAGAGGATGTTGACTTCCCCCACTGGTTGAGCTTGGGAAGAACTTCATTATGGAATAATTATAGAACAACACATTGAACATCCGAGTAGACTCCACACCATGATCCAAGCGTTCATGGCAACTTTATCTAAAGATATGCAAGTCATAGAAGACAACACAACCATGTTCATTGATGCACTTGAAGAAATACTATATCGAAGGATCATTTCATTGTATGATCAACTAGAAGTATGGATAGAATATCTTAGAGACAAGAGTCCTTGAATAAGATGAAATAACAATCTGAAAAATGTCATTTTTTGCCTACTATTTTGTCTTTTTCTCAACTGATTTCAATTTTGTCTTTAGTGTACACTTGTCACTAGAAAATAGGAAATTGAACCATTTTGTAACAACCTCTTCAAGAGGAAGGCAAAGAGTCACTTAGTTGTTACTAAGAATTGTATAAGAAAGAGTAGAGACCCATTTTGTCAGGAATTTTGGCGTTTCAAGCAAGGTGTAGACCCAAGAACTAATTCAAGAACTTATACCTTGTTGATGAATATTGAGAAGTCCTCAAGGCCAGTTTTCTGGAGAAGGAACACGTGTGTGTGAAGTCATCTTTGTTGTGAATTATTTCGAGTGGAGATGTATGTTGTTCACATGAACTATAAGAATGCTTGTTTTCCTATGGATTAATCTTATGCACTCTATGTTATCTGCAGTTTTAAGTATTCACTCAAATATTTTTAAGTCCTAAGATTTATGAGTTGTTATTGTATGCATTGATATAATTTAGGCTCTTCTAGTTATATGTGTGTGTGTGTGTGTGTGCGCGCGCGCGCCCACGCACTTGTTTCTGGTTCTTCCCTTCTATTTCAACTACTCGTGAGAAAGTTTTGTGTAGAATTTGGTCTCATTTATAGCTCGCCAATTACATTGCTATGCTCCTAGCTAGGATAGATTAGAAATAGATTAGTTTTATTTCAATACATAGTCTTCATATACATATTTTGCATTGCATTCATCCTCATCAGTAAACCAGATTGTAACCGGCCCAAAAAACCCCAAAATAGCAATGATAGTTGGGCCAAATTTCGGATGGGTATCCTAAACCAAATGTTGCATAGTCTAGTTGGGATTTTGTACTGAGGAGTACCCCTTGTTGTTTTCGATTGAATTCAAACCCATCAAAAAAATTGGCGCTAGAAGGAGGGGCATTTTTATGGTTTACATAAACGAACTACACAACCGAAATTAGTCTTAAAGAAATAACCCCAACCCCACTTTGTTCCCTCATATTGATTCTGAACAGAAATTACCTATGAAGATTTGAATCCTAATTTTGGAAGTGCCTCTATTAGTCTTGAAACACACTCAGATACTTGGTACCGAGTACCACAAAAAGATTTCTATGAAACTCGTTGCCTTACACGTGCTTACATGAAACTACTTGGTAAGTTTTCTAAAACCGCTAAGATTCCAATAAGGAAAGCAACCCCTGTTGAAATACCTAAGACTCATCCTGATATTTACGTTGATTTTGTAGACAAACTCATTTATACCACTCTACAATAAGTCACAGTACCCTTGAACCGAATCGCATGTACTCTTATTGAACCCAAGGATAAGCCTAAAGGTGAAAACCCATAAATTATTTTAGAATGGGTCATGGGTGAAAATAGAGACCGAAGAGATAATCCCATGATGGATGGCTCAAGTTGCCTTAAATTTAGTTGTACCATTACACAGAATGCCTAGGAAATCAGACCAAATCCTTCCCAAATTTGACCTAGACAAATCTGGGTCACCGGAAGATCATTTAAACAATTTCTTCCTAACTAATCACTTATTAAATGTCCAACATGAAGATGTAGTTTGCAGGCTATTTCCTTATAAATTTTCAAGTAAATAATATACTTGGTATCTCATCTTGCCACCTGGATCTATAATTGGTTGGGATGATTTTGAGAGAGTTTTTTTTTTAAATCGGGGAAAGGAAAACAAATCCATCTCTACAAAAGGAGTTAGGAGCTATTAAGATGGACAATGAGAGAAGGTAAAAGATTTCAACCAAAGGTTCCTCAATGTCTTGATTAAGTTCCCCAACGATATAAATCTTGCTCACTCCTTAGCCATAGAATATTACACAACATCCTTGACCCCTTCTATAGGGATGTTTGTTAAACGATCCAATAAGAACACTTTGGCACTCAATTTTGATGAAGATGGGACAGTAGAAAGAGAATTGTCTTCTTATGATCATCACTCACATTCTGAGGAAACCAGATCATCTGGAAAGAAACCTTTGTTTTTAACTAAACCACCCGAAAAGGAGCCAAGGGATATCAACAATGTGGTGAAATGGTTAAGAAATTATCAAACAGAGTTGTAGACCTCAAGAATAATTTTGGTGAAGGATCATCCAAACCTCATACTTTTCTCTTTCTCTTTAAGAAACAATATAATCCGTCAAGACCACCAGAACCCTCTCATATGGCCTTAAACTTAGATAGCTTCAACAACGATAATTTCTTCTCTTGCCACCAAAAAACCACCCGAAACGAAATTTCCCTTAATGGGTCAACTCCATGACCCTAGTGATCAATCATTTACTTTATTGGCAGAGGCTAGATAGTGAACACCCTACATAAGCTCAAACTAATACCATTGAAGAAGCTCCTCCAAAATCCACTATGCCTTTTTGGGACTGGTGTCCAGACTTAGATGATGAGAAGATAGAAGATATCTTTGTGGAAGACACACCAGTGATCAAGGATACTTCCCAAAATAATTATAATCTATGTAGAAAAGGTCCAATTCATGATGCTCCTTCTTCCAAATATGACAAGGTTCACCTTAGGAAAGTTACTCCTCCCCCTTCTCCCCACAACCGAATGATCCAACTCAAGGGAAATCCAATGGAAAAAGAAAGAAAAGTTGTCCCAACCAACATGAATAAACCAAGTACATCTAATTCAGTTGGGAACAACACCAAACTTAACATAGTACCAAACAATAGAAAAACATGTGAGCTGAAATCGAGCCAAACAGTGAACAACCCAAACACATGCACCCTAGACTATAATGTGATAGAAGACATGAAGAAAACGAAAGCCAACATTTCCATGTTTGATATATGTTCATTACCACACCAATGGGAGATCTTGAATGATGCTTTCAACCCCGATGATTCTCAGAAAAAAGATGGTCGTTGCTACTGACAATGCCCTCCCAGAAGATGAGGTACAAGAAATACACAAGATAGAAATCACAATAGCCATAAATGGAGCAAGTATAGGTGCATACTCGAATTCACAGATCCCACCTTTTCTACTCACTTATGAAATTTTTAATTCCAATGTGCATAATTGTCTAGCAGACTCACGTGCGTCCTCTAACATTATTCCTTTTTCTGTCTACCAAAAAATATATGTTGTTCCACAAATGACAAAAACTAGAGTTATCCAAGCCCCCGGGGGGTAGCTCAATTAGCAAGTGTCATGATATGAAGTGTTATGTTCAATGATGTTCTGAGTTCAAATCCCCCTGATGTACCTGTTCTTTTGGAAGAGGCATAGGTATGGCACCTGGAGGTTATAGTGGTAGCGGTCGAAATCGACCTTGTGTCATGCAAGTACGAGACCGGCCCAAATGTTGATTCTGCTAGTGATAAAAAAAAACTAGAATTGTATAGTTAGATAGGACACATGCTAAAGTAAAAGGAGAAATCAAGGATGTCTTAATTAGACTTTCAATTGATCCCAGGGTGCATCAAATTATATATATCGTTTTCATGGACATACCATAAAGTTATTGTTTTCTCTTGAGCAGGGATTGGTAGACCAAAATTCATGGCTACTTTTCTACCGATTGGTCTCACATGTGGATTCTGTATAAGGGTAAGGAGAATAAAATTTGAGTAAATAGTGAAGCTCACATGAAATACACGGTGACAAAATTGGAAGGTAAGAACGAACCTATAAGGTTTTCACATTATGTCTTGGGTAATTACTTTTTTTAGATGGACCATGGTTGTTATGAACAACAAACATCTGAAGTATAGCCATATTTACAATCCAAAATCCTCCCATGAACACACCATAGCACTTGTAACATATTAATTTATTAAATAACCTAGTTTTTAGTTCAATTAATAAAACAAAAATTTGTGACATGTGGTCTATGGTTTTTGATGGCTCTAAGACACAAGAAGGAGTCAGAGTGAGATGTGTCCTAATCGATCTTGAACAAGGTAAAATGTTCATATCCTTCCACCTAGAATTTGAATGCACCAACAACACTACAGAATATGAATCCTTAGTTCAAGGTCTTAAAAAGGCCATCGATCCCAAGGTGAAGTGTCGCAAGGTGTTTGGTGACTCTAAAATAATTGTTCGACAAGTAAAAAATAATAGTCATTGTATGTACTTGCATCTCAAAGCATATCAGCAAGAGGTATGAAATTTTCTTTACTATTTCAACGTATTCGATATTAATTTTTTACCTTGTAGTAAAAATATAAATCCATATATATTGGCCAATGCCACATCTAGGTTCATTCCCCCTAATGATCATTTTTCGGTTGAAATTATTTTTAGGCCATCCATACCAGACAACATCACAAATTGGTGAGTATTCGATGGTGATACTCAAATTATCAACTTTCTCACTAGTTTAGACACTTTCCAAGATGCAGTGATCGATGATGAAATGCATCAGCAAGAACTACAAACTTATCAGGATGAAGCAAATAAAGTAAATACAAATTGGGTCCCAAAGAATGTTTTGACTCTTGAAATATTATTCGATTTTCAATCTAAGTTTAGAAGGCCTCCCAACCCAAAAACCAACAGTTCGACTATGATGCATTTTCTGGTCAACCTTGGAACCTATGAACATCCTAAATATGTCAATCTGGGTACCTGCTATTCAGAGGCAGAAAAACACACATTCACTGAGTTGTTTAAGAGATATCGAGATGTTTTTACTTGGACTTATGATGATTTGAAAACCTATGATACCCGAATAATAAAACATGTGATTCCCATTAAAGAGGGTATCAAACCATTTCAACAAAAGATCAAGAAGATACACCAACTCTCGAACCTCTTATACAGAAGGAGTTAAAAAAAGTGTTAGATGCTTGAATCATATTCAAAGTTCGACATTCAACTCGGGTTTCTAACATGGTGCCCATGAGAAATAAGTCGAGAGAAATCATAATTTGTATATATTTTCGTAATTTGAATTGTGCTTCCAACAAAGACAACTATCATGTCCCCCCAATGGAGGAGATCTTGCAACTTGTCTCCGGATCTGAGTTGTTTTCTTTATTAAATGGGTTTTCAATATACAATCAGGTTCTCGTATTAGAACCTAACCGGTTAAATACCATGTTCCAAACTAAATGGGGGATGTATGCATACAGGAGAATCCCTTTGGTTTAATGAATGTAGGAGATAATTTTCAAAGAGTAATAGATATCTCTTTTAAAGGGTTAATCGGTCAAATTAAATCAATGCAATCATTATTTGGAATAATCAATTTTGTGAGGAGATTCATTCCATATTTTGCTGAAATTTTGAAACCACTTCAAAGAATGATAAAAAAAAGATATTCAGTTTAAATAGACACTAGTGTAGAAGGAAGCATTCAAGAGTATCAAAGTCACCATAGATGTGTCCCCATCTTTGTGAAGTCTATATTTCACCAAGGATTTCTTAATATACACATTTGATTCTAGTCATGCCCTCGCAACAGTGCTCACACAGAAAGATGAAAAAGGAGACGAATATCTTGTTGCATTTATGAGCATTGGACTACAAGGTGTTGATTTGAACTACCCTATGGTGGATAAGAAATTTTATGTTGTTCATAAATCTATTAAACATTTCAGACCTTATATTCTAAAAACTCATACAAAATTCATCGTCCCTCTCCTAGAGGTCAAGTCTCTTTTCGTTCAAAGAGAGTTGGGAGAGCGATGAGGTAATTGGATGACGACCTTACAACAATATGACCTAGAGTTTAAACCAACTAACATCGTGAAATTTCAAGTCTTGTGTAAGCTAGTAAAGGAAGATACTGGTGATGAATATCAAGAAGAGGATGGATGACAAGATAAACCAACAATGTATACACAACAGATTCCATATATCCCAACCATTGAGGGATCGTATTATAACGATCTCAAATATTACCTACAGCATGGCATGACCCTGAATCAACTTAATGCTAAGAAAAAGAGAGCACTCCGATTAAAATTCTTATAATATCATCTACTGCATGGCATCTTGTTTAGAAAAAAACTATGATGGAGTGTTAATTCGGTGCCTCGAAAAATAAGACGATGATAAAGTCTTGAAATGCATGCATTATGGACCAGTCAAAGGCCATTTTTCAAGAGACACAACAACTCATAAAGTGTTGAGAGATGGATATAATTGTCCCACTCTCTTTAAAGATTCCCATGCATATTCAAGAAGTTGCAAAGCATGCCGGAAAGTTGCAGGAAGAGAAGGCAAAGTTGTTATTCCGCTCCAACCTGTTGTTATTGAAGAACCCTTTGAACAGTGTTGGTTGGACATCATTGGTGAGATTAACCCCCATTCATCCAAGCAACACACGTACATTCTAACCGCTATTGATTATTTTACATGTCGGATCGACGCAATATCGCTCGTCAAAGTTAATGAAGAGGTAGTAATTAATTTTCTCGAACAATACATCATCACTAGGTTTAGGATTCCTAACTCTCTAGTGTTTGATAACACAACTTATTTTTAATATTTAAAATTATCTGATTTTTCATTAGAGAGAGATATTATTTTTAACTACTCAACCAATTATTATCCTCAAGGTAATGGCTTGGCACAATCCACAAACAAAAACATAATCTGCATCCTCAAACGAACCATGTTTGATCACCAGATTAATTGGCACAATGCCCTATCAAATTCCCTTTGGGTTGATCACGTTACTCCTAAGGCCACCATAGGGACTTCCCCATATTTCCTTGTTTGTGGGAAAAAAATTGTCTTACCCATGAATATCTACCTTCATTCCCTACAACTCACCCAACTGTCTCAAGGAAGAGAGTGCCATGTCATTCAACAATGTATCGATACCTTGCTAAGATTGGAAGAAAGTCATGCTAAAACCAAAGGAAAGTTTGAAACTCACCAAAATCTAGTAAAATGTTGGTTTGATAATAATTTTTTTAGTGAGAAAGAGTTCCAAGTTGTGGATTTAGTCCACAAATGGGACACGCCACATGAAGATAAAGGGAAACATTTGAAATTCCATCAACTATGGCTTGGGCCTTATGTTATCAAAGAAAATATTGGCCATGGTACCTTTCAATACAAAATATTCAAGGGGAAGCTGACCCTCCCCCCGTTAATGGCCAAATCATTAAGCATTACATCAGCTAGCCTTCAAGTCTGCTTTTCTCTTGTACATAAATTATTTATGTTTTCACTTTTGTTGCTCACTTGGTTTTTTGTTTCCTATTTGTTTTCTAGCATGTTCTAGCTTCTTAATTTTTGGATTCTTGTTTCTTCTTGAAAACTGTTATCTTGAATTCTTGAGTTCCTAATAAGTTTAGTCCTGGTTAGATACTTAAAACATAACACACCTGGTGCCAATGGCCTGATGATTTTGATACCTGGTATCAGTTCACATATCATCCTAATCATGTAAGCCTTGTTATGCACTATCTCAAGTTAGATATAGTAGAGGAAAATAGTTCATCGATAAACAAGAATAGTACAACGAAACAAAGGACCATGGACCTCTAGCTAAGAAAATATTGTTATGTTGTGTGAACTGAAATAAAATGATAAAATGATAAAATGATTTGGGAAATATGTCCACATTATTCCAGAAACCGTTACTTAGGGAGTTCACTCATCTATAATCAAGTTATCAAATCTCATTATCACATGTGTCATCCCTAGTTCCTTTAAAGGATAACTAGAATACCCCATCCACCTCTCTCTAAATAAAAAAGAATCAAATTTTATAAAAGGTGAAGGTTTGGGTAAAGGAATTCTAGATCACATGGGACATGCAAGTATCTCTGTTGGGGCTATGGATTCTTGTTGGTAGTGGAACTAGGATTGTGACACCGGGGTGACTTCGTCGGGGCTATGGGCACTCGCTGGTAGTGAAGTAACACCAGAAAAATGCACCATAACTTTCATTCTTAGCATTCATGATGTTTTGTTCCTGTCATACTCCCTACACATTCTCCTTTGATCATTTATCATATGAATAATAAATCATTGAAAGGCAATTTGGTCTAAGGTAAGTTCCTAACACCTTCTTTGTATCATCTAAATTATATTCCATCAAAATCTGAGATATGGGACTTATTCCTCGTCTCTTGAGACATACATGATAACACATCCTTCCCCAGAAATATGTGTGGATAACATCTTACAAATATTCAAAACTTTGCCTAGTATGTCTCCATTTGTTTGATAGGCACTACAACCCTCAATTTCCCTTGTAATTAAGTTCATAAATCTCTTCCAAGGAAATGGATCCCCATGCATTTCTACCCTGATCTAATTCCCCTGGTAGTATCTTACATAGCCCCCAATATTTTCCCTAATTTTCACTTCCTTCAATCTACTTTCTCAAAAGGAGGAAACTTAAAAAAAATTCTCTCAAACAAGTCCTTTTGATTTCGAAAAAGTTATTAACAACTCCATCGATCACATTGGAGGAGTTATCTTCAACTCCTTTGATGCACATCGGAGGAGTTCCCTTCAAATCCTATGATGCACATCGAAGGAGTTGTTATTAACCTCGTTGATTGAACTTCATCCGGTTCCACCCTCTTCCTCTTTAAGACCTTCCCATCACGCAATTTATCCACAACTCCTTTGATGAAATCAGAGGAGTTGACTCCAACTCTTTTGATTCCATCGGAGGAGTTTCCTCCATTTTCTCCAATAGAAGCGACATACTTCACGACAAGTTCTTCGGTTTACATCAAAGTACTTCCCACGAAGTCCACCTATCATAAATGTCAACCACCCACATAAAGTGCTAATTAGACAAACTTTATGTATATCAATTGTCCCATATTTTTCATTATTTCACCGAGCATTAAGAAACAAAAGAATCTCCTCTCAAAGTAATAGCGCTCCAAGGCACCTTCGAGTAATTTCAACTGTCCACATGGAAACAAAGGCCAGGTAAGCAGTCAACCCATCTCTGAAATATGGAATTAGGTTTTTTTTATTAAAGTTAGGGCTTGTTTCATTTATTCTAGTTTTTACTCCCTCGAAGTACTAACCACCCTCAATATTGTTTTGGATGCTCACTTGATAGTATTGATTCCATGACTCTATGACTCCCTTCGTCAATACCCTCAGTTCGAATGAAAACCCTCCCCAAAAAAAACACTACCTCCATTTAGTGCAAGCCCTAAATTCCCCCCCAAATTCAGCACGAAAATAACAGTCAAGCTCACCATTTCCAACAAGACTTGCCCCTCACCTAGCCTAAGTCAGCCTAAATGAACCAAGTTTCAAAATGACTTACAAGTTTTCATTTAGCACTCTTACTGTCATCATAGCGAAGGTAAAATTCCCATAACTCCTTTGATCGCATCAGAGGAGTTCATATTAACTCCTCTGATTCAATCGAAGGAGTTACCAAAAACTTCATTGATCGTGTATCAAATATGTTAAGACTAACTTGACTATGTTTATCAGAACATTTCTCAACAACTCCTCCAATTTATTTTGACTCAACAAACTTCGCAACAACTTTGTCGATGGTCATTGGAGAACTTGCCAACAACTCCTCTGATTTGCATCAGAGTTAATATCAACACCTATTATTTTACCTTTTCAGCGCATTTTAGAAATTTTCTCCCTCATTTCTCACCATGTCTTCCATTACCTTATCATCCTCAGATGATGACCCCCTTCCCAGTGACAGTTCAAGTGAATCTTTTGGTACTTCAAAATTCTCAAGATAAATTAAACTTCGTATTATCTATGTCCTTAATATGTTCACTAAGCCCACCTTTTTTCTTGTATGTCCAAATATGTCCCCATGAAAGAAGATAGTGAGTAAGTCACATGGGACTGAGGCCTCTAGTAGTGGCTAGCATATTGAAGTTGAACCATAAGTGATCATAGCCATGTACGATGACACATCTGGACTCTTGGAAAAGGATGGAGAAACACTAAAGCCGGGAGAGGTGTATCACATGTTTAAGAAGTATAATTTGTCCACTGATGTCAAATATCGGGATGAGATTAAAATATTCAAAAACATCTAAAAGTCTAGCATATTGAGAGTAACAATCCACCTGGTTTTCTTCCCCTGTGCATACACCATCACTTGGATCCTAAAAAACATAGATGTGAATGGCATATACGTTTGTAACACCAAAAAAGAACCCATAGCCACATTCATGCCAGAGTATCTGACGAAATGCTACCACATTGAGAAAGGAATTAAGAAGCTGGACAACAAACTTATCAAATAATTTGAATACACTCCCAAAGATTTGTTTCCTAAATGGTACAAGGCAAACAAATAGTTCAAGTACAGACCCAAGGGAGGGTACCCCACAAGCTCTTTGAGGAGGCCTTATCAATATCTAGTAGCTATGTTATGTCGGCTATAATTAGAACCAGATGCATCCCAATTTCCTCTATCATATATGGCTTTGATTTATTATTGCATAGACAAGGGATTAGCATTCAGTTGGGATGATATCTTATCATAAATCTAACAATGGCCATCTCTGCAGTCAAAATATCTCAGCTTGGAACCTTCTTGAGCTTTCACGTGTCCTCATAACTCTTGGACATTATGTGTGTGGCCCATCAGTACCCTAGTATGGGATGGAAATGGAATCCCTCATATTTGGCCATCCATGTATATTGCAAAGTGTTATGGGAGCATAATTATCGTACTGAGTACCAAAATATATGTGACCATTTTTTGGCTCCCTTGTATGAGTTCATATTTTGCACCACTGCCCCCTGCGTGACTGACAAGGAAATAACAATCATAAGAAGGATTGGAGACTGGTACCTCATGGAACATGGCACCTACATAAGTGTTTGTGGTGCAATGATGGCCCCTCATCTGCTCCCTTGATTTGTGCATGATAAACTTGTGCTCCAAGAGGTTTCATATCAGACTATAGTACATGGGGTTGGTGGAATATTGCATCAAGGAAAAAATGCAATCTAGCCACCACTGTCGCTATATGTGAGGAACTAATTCTTTGAAAATACCAAGCAATCTCATGAAGAGGTGAACCCCTATTGTCTTATCACTTCGTAGAAGAATAGTTCCAAAGGCAGGATCACAATAATATCATGAGAAACCACTTCAAAAAAATAGTTCTACCCTGGGAACACACGACATATATCTGGGAGGAAGAGGAAGTACATCAGAATGCTCATACCTATGATGACGTAATCTTCCAAAGACATGGCCTATCCAAAGGGAAAATTGCATATGAAGAGAGAGATAGAGAAGAAGCTTGAAAGAAAGAAGAGGAGGTGGTTGAAGAATCACTCCCTGCCTATACCTTGGTACACTCAGGAATGACAGGGGAAGAAGAGGAAATAATAGCCGACAAGAAAATAAGAGATAAGGAGAAATTCCACTAGAAGAAGAATTATGTTTCCAAGAAAAAATGAATGATTTAGGAAAAGAAAGCCAAAGTCAAAGTCGAGGAAGAAGAAAAAGCTACAGTAGAAAGGGATACCAAACAAAGAGAAGAAGTAGCCATAGAAGTAACAGAGAGAGTAGAAAAAGAAGCAGTTGACAAAGAAACAAAAGTATAAAGATGTGGAGGACAGAGGTGATGACACTCACCTAATGGATACAGATCTCCTAGTGATGTCAAATGTAGGTGTCGACACATATACATCAGTCAGTGGTCTAGGACTGGGACTTTGGACACCATTTCAACCAAGTGAAGTACTTAATTTGAGAAGATTCACTTATGATAGAAAGACCGACAATATTGTGAAAGAACAGTTGAAGAAAGTACCAACAACTAAAGGAATTCCAATCTTAGTTGTCACACACGTCCCCATAACGAGAGATGTAAGGGAAAACCCAATAGTCACTACTACAACTGGTATTTCCTTTATGAGTGCTAATGAAGATAACATTTGGAAGCTATGCCAATAGAATCAAGAGCAAGAAGAAAAAATTAGGGAACTTGAAAGAAAGCTCCGACGGGTAAAAGTTGACGAAAACAACATACCGAATTTCAAAGCAAGTGTTGAGAAAGTGAGAGAAAATATGGAAGATGCCCTTATAGACATGCATGCACAACTGCATCTCTTCCTTCAAGTGGAAGCTACAATCAAGGATCAACATAGTCAAGTGAATCAAAGCCCATGCAGTTCAACATGATCTAGGAAAGGATGGACTACCTTGACCAATGGATCACAGAAAATACTGACACACCAATTGAAATTTATCATCCCTCTAAAACGGAGAGAAGAATTGATATACAATCACTAGACTATTTTCAACAAGCTTGGAAAAGAGTTGATAAAGAGACTACTAAGTCAATGGAAATATGTTCGAAATCTCACAAGGATGTTGAAGAAATGATAAGAGGATGTCGACTCCCCCCACTGGCCGAGCTTGGAAAGAACTTGGTTATGGAAGAATTAATCGAAAAAATCCAAGAAAACACTAATCAAAGGTGAGAGATTATTAAGGAAGCTAGTGAAGTAACCATGGAACTCATAGAACAACACATTGTATAGCCGACCAGAATCCACATCGTGATCCAATCATTCATGGCCACTTTATCTAAAGATATGCAAGTCATAGAAGACAACACAGCCATGCAGTTGCTACACTCAAATAACTACTACACCGAAGGATCGTCTCATTATATTATTAAATAGAAGTGTGGGAAACATATCTTAGAGACAAGACTCCTTGAATAAGATGAAATATCAATCTAAAAACTGCCCTTTTTTTCCTACTATTTTGTCTTTTTCTCAACCGATTTCAATTTTTTCTAATTTTGTCTCGCCTGAGGCTGTTGTAGAATACCCTTCTTGTTAAGGAGGAGTGTTGAAATAATGTAACTGCAAAGAGTATTCTAATTATTATTGATGTATTATTCATTAGATCAATCCCCTTTTACAGATTGATCATGTCGGCTGTTGTAAATGACCAAATCCCCTTTTGCAGATTGGTCAATTTATAATTGTAATAGGCAGAATAAGAAGTCGGCCCCAGAATATATATTAAAGGTGGTTATAACCACCCAGAAGAAGAATTCAGCCCTGCCAGTGAAAAGACACCTCCACACATGCCATAATTGTATAAATAAGGAGGCTAGTGCCTCATTTAGAAACACACTCACTTGTTCATCAAGAAGCAAGTTTGGAGCCGCAGTTGGAGAAGGAAGAAGAGAGAGAGAGGCACATTCTTGGGAAAGGAATTTATGTATTTGTTTGAGTTATCTCTTGGCATTGTATTGGCTATCTATATTAAGGAATTTTTTCTGGGTTTTCTCCCCCATGAGAGTTTCCCTGGATAAATGGTGTGTCTCTTGTGATTGTGTATTTCTCAATGATTCTATTTATGCTATTGTTATCTAGTGAAATGAAAATAACTCTAATAATAGCTTAAACCTTAACATTTTTCAGGGGTGCCTTGGTATTTCACTCATATCCAAGGGTTTAAAATTACCTGGGTCCCATTGAGAAGCCATGTTTGGATACATCATTAGTGGAGTTGCCAGATAATCCTTCTAGGGATTATCAAAAGGAAAAGAGGGAATCACCCTTAGTGGAGTCGCCAAGTAAGATTTGTAAAGTGAAGGCTTTGAGAACAGGCTTACTGAATTTTTTTTCATTGAGGAATATGTTGGAATATTGGTTGTTGTCATTTATGTCAACCCTAGTCATTGGTTTTGGACTGCAAGATTGATGAAGGTATTTGGACATCAAGGACAATGTACATGCAAAAAAAAAACCCATGGATGGATAGTATACATCATGTTGTTTCCGATGGTAGGTGGCACATCACGTGGATCCTCGTGGTTGAGCAGAAATGAATTTTTGAAGATGACAAAGTGAATTGAAGAAGGAAGTACATGTAGGCCCTGAAGATAATTAAAGAAAAGAACTACAAAATAAGAAAGTGTCAGGTCAGCCCTAATGTTAAAAGGAGGTGACGTAAATGGTATAAATAAATATCATTATACATTCATTTGATAAACAATTCTAATTTAAGAAGAAATCAGAAGTAAAGAAGGCGGGATTTCAAGGGAGGATGAAGACTTTTGGTGATGTGTTATAAGATATGTTATTTACAGGTCATCTTACCATTTTCACTATAAAAATTTTTCTAGAATGATTCAGATGGTGAAATTGTTATGGTATTGAGAAGACATATCAAGGTACCTGTGGTAAAAGTTTCATCTCTTGATTCTCTATAATTATGGAGATACATTCTATGGAAGATAGGGTTTTTGACCAGTCCTGAAGCTAGTCAATAAACGAGTGTTTCGGGTAAAACAATCATAAATTATTCATAGATAATCCAAATGAAGTGGGAACAATTTCATTGTAAATAGTACGGACTTTAGTTTCTTGTGTGTGATTTTCAGAATCTGATGTTAAATATTGAACGTGGGGCATTCTGTACAAGTTCACTCTCCTGAATAAACCAAAATTGAATAAAGTCTACCATTATTTATATAACTTATTTTTGGGGAGAATTCAAGGAGTGAAACTTGGAGGAGTTTCAGAGAATACATTGAGTAATATAATCTATTGGATCAGAGTATTCCAAGAATTGAATAATTACAAAATTTGAATAAGTCTCATGAAGCATTATCATGCTTTATGTGATGGTTGGTTGATGGTGATGATTTAATGTAAAGTTTTATTATCTATCATATATTCTTCGGTGGAAGGAAGGGGCAAGGATGGAGAGGTCAACCCTCTCTTGATATTGGATGATTTTATCTTCCTCTTGGATGTTTATCCCTCCCTTTATATTTGGAAGTTGTAGCTACCTTTGGAATTCATTACTTCCCTTGAACAATAACTATTGATTGTTTCTCATATATTGTGCATGGTGTATTGTGGTGTATTGGTGTAACTCTTATACTATTGTTCATTTATCATTGGATATAATTGAATGGTTTAAGTATAAGTTGAAAATGATTTTAAATTTCACTTGATACTGATTCACCTCCCTCTCAGTATCAACAATTGGTATCAGAGCGGGTTACCTTCAATACAATTTAACCACTGGAAGGAAGATCCTAATAAGAAATGGAAGAAAAAATTCCAAATGGGATTCCACCATTTGATGGAAGCAATTTTGAATACTGCAGTAATATAATGGAAACTTACTTGAAATCTCTTGGGGCATATGTTTGGTTCTTAGTTGCTTCAGGATACAATGCTTTGAAGAAACCAAATACTGCAGCTTAGAAGGAAGCAAAAATGAACAAAAAATTGGCAAGCTCAAAGACACGCATAGAAAAATAAGAAGTGAATTGGGTAGTTGTGAAAAGACAGTTGTAAGCTTGAAGAAACAATTAGAATTCTTTGAGAAACTAAGAGAAGAAAAAATTCCTTGAAAACTCTACTCGAAGAAGAAATAAGAATAGGAGAAGTAAGGAATGTCCAAATGATGAAGAAAGAAGAAGATTGTGAGAAACTTGAACAAGAAGTTGTCTCATTGAGGAAGAGATTAAGAAAGTCTCAAGTGCCAAAAGACTTAACAAATATTGGATGCATGGGTGAAACTTCATACAAAGAAGATGCAAATACTAACAATAAGGTTGAAGAAAGAGCTACACATACAGTTGATGAGAAGTGGACCAGGATACTAGAAAGAAGGAATTATTACAAAAGAGATGAATATCCAAGAAGACCTCCTACCTTCAAGAATCAAAGAAGCTTCAATCAGTATGAAGGAAACTACAGAAGAGTAGATCGTGAAACCAGATGGACTACATCACAAATAAGGCCACTTAATCCAAGGTATCAAAATTTATTTCTTGGTCATTGCTATACTTGCAAAAATTTTGGACATAAGGCAATTAATTGCATAATCAATGAAAGGAACAAATACACAAGAAACATGAATGTTGTAAATAGAATATATGGAAATAATCGTGGATTTGTCAATAGAAGTTATAATTTATTTTCCCCATTTATGGACAAAAATATTTTATGCTACAAATGTAATTATCTTGGTCACAAAGCACGATATTTTAGATATATGAATGAACATGTCCCTATGCCAGCCACAATATTGAGAAGGAAAGAGATTCCAAACAATGAATATTGTCGAATAGCATTAACCATTGAAGAATGTAAAGAAGAATATGAATGGTACATAGACAGTGGATGTTCTTCACACATGACTGGGGATTAGGACAAATTCATTAGCTTGAAGAGAGGGTGGAAATGGAAATGTTGCATTTGGAGATGACTCATCTGCCAAAATACTTGGAGAAGGTGTAGTAGAGATTGGAAGAAAAAATGTAAAAGCAAAGAATGTCCTATTGGTTGAAGACTTGAAGCATAATCTATTCAGTGTTAGTAAAATGTGCGATCAAGGATACACTCTTACATTTGACTCCCGAAAATATAAAATCAGAGAAAATAACTCAGGAAGATTGGTTGCAACTGAAACAAGAAGACCGAACAACATATACATCCTAGACATGAATAAGAGAGAGAAGACATAATCCACACAAAAGGATTCCTAGGAAAAAAAAGTCCCAAAGACCAAAAAAAAGGATGAAGTATTATTGAGTGCCACATGTTCAGGGACAACAACCCCAAAGAAGAAGGTCAACTTATGCCATTGAACTCAGGGGTAGATAAATTGGGATCATGATGACAGGGGGAGCATGAGTGTTTCCATCAATGACAAAGGGGAATATTGTTGTAAGATTGGTTGTTGTTATTGATGTCAACCCCAGTCAATGGTTTTGGACCGCAAGATTGATGAAGGTATTTGGACATGAAGGAAAATGTACATGCAGAAAAAAAACCCATGGATGGATAGTATACATCATGTTGTTTCTGGGGGTAGGTGGCACGTCACGTGGATCCTCATGGTTGAGGAGAAATGAATTTTTGAAGATGACAAAGTGAATTGAATAAGGAAGTACATGTAGGCCCTGAAGATAATTAAAGAAAATAATTACAAAATAAGAAAGTGTTAGGTCGGCCCTAATGTTAAAATGAAGTGACATAAATGGTATAAATAAATATAATTATACATTCATTTGATACACAATTCCAATTTCAGAGGAAATCAGAAGTAAAAAAGGCAAGATTTCAAGGGAGGATGAAGTCTTTTGGTGATGTGTTCTAAGGTATGTTATTTACATGTCATCTTACCATTTTTGAAATAACGCTTTTTCTAGAACAATTAATATGGTGAAATTGCTATGGTATTGAGAAGACATATCAAGGTACCTGTGGTAAAAGTTTCAGCTCTTGATTCTCTACAATTATGGAGATACACTATGTGGAAGATAGGGTTTTTGACTAGTCCTGAAGCTAGTCAATAAACAGGTGTTCTGAATAAAAAAGTCATAAATTATTCATAGAGAATCCAAATGAAGTGTGACCAATTTCATTTTAAATATTATGGACTTTAGTTTCTTGTGTGCGAGTTTGATAATCTGATGTTAAATATTGAACGCGGGGCATTCTATAAAAGTTTACTCTTCTGAATAAACCATAATTGAATAAAGTCTACCATTATTTCTATAACTTCTTTTTGGGGAGGATTCAAGGAGTGAAACTTGGAGGAATTTCAGAGAATACATTGAGTAATATTATCTATAGGATCAGAGTATTCCAAGAATTGAATAATTATAGAATTTGAAGAAGTCTCAGGAAGCATTATCAGGCTCTATGTGATGGTTGGTTGATGGTGATGATTTAATGTAAAGTTTTATTATCTCTCATATATTCTTGGGTGGAAGGAAGGGGAAATGATGGAGAGGTCAACCCTCTCTTGATATTGAAGGATTGTATCTTCCTCTTGGATTTTTATCCCTCCCTTTATATTTGGAAGTTGTAGCTACCTTTGGAAGTCATTACTTCCCTTGAACAATAACTATTGATTATTTCCCATATATTGTGCATGGTGTATTGTGGTGTATTGGTGTAACTCTTATACCATTGTTAATTTCTCATTGGACATAATTGAATGGTTTAAGTATAAGTTGAAAAGGTTTTTAAATTGTACTTGATACTGATTCACCCCCTTCTCAGTATCAACAATTGGTATCAGAGCGGGTTACCTTCAGTATAGTTTAACCACTGGAAGGAAGATCCTAAGAAGAAATGGAAGACAAAATTCCAAATGGGATTCCACCATTTGATGGAATCAATTTTGAATAATGGGGTAATAGAATGGAAACTTACTTGAAAGATATTAGGGAAGATGTTTGGTTCTCAGTTGCTTCAGGATACAAATCTTTGAAGAAACCAAAGTCTGCATCTCAGAAGGAAGCAAAGAGGAACAACAAATTGACAATAGATACCATCTTGGATGGATTGATAGATTCAGTGAAATACACGGTGGGATCATGTGAATCATCGAAAGATATTTGGGACAAGCTACAAGACCTTTATGCAAGGGAATAAGCAGAAGAAGAAGAATAAGTTGAAGCAAATTACAACATCTCAGATTTCAAAGAAGCAAATAGAGGTCAGTTATTTTTCTTTAATTGTGAAGGAGTAGGACATGTTGAATTTGAATGTACTCGTCCAAGGATTGAAAGAGATGACACTGAAGAAGAAAAGTCCAATGAAGAAGAATAAAATCATGAAGCATAAGTTATTCAACAAGAATATGAGAATCTTAAAAAATTGAAGCATGTTCAGATTGAAAATATCAAGCTCAAAGACACACATAGAAAACTTAGAAGTGAATTGGGTAGTTGTGAAAGGATAGTTGTAAGCTTGAAGAAACAATTAGAATACTTTGAGAAACTAAGAGAAATTTTTTTTTCCTAGAAAACTCTACTCGAAGAAGAAAGAAGAATAGGAGAAGTAAGGAATGTCCAAACGATGAAGAAAGAAGAAGATTGTGAGGAACTTGAACAAGAAGTTGTCTCATTGAGGAAGAGATTAAGAAAGTCTCAAGTGCCAGAAGACTTAACACATATTGGATGCATGGGTGAAACTTCATACAAAGAATATATAAATACCAACAAGTAGGTTGAATAAAGAGTTACGTAGACAGTTGATGAGAAGTGGACTAGGATACCAGAAAGAAAGAATTATTACAAAAGAGATGAATATCCAAGAAGACCTCCTACCTTCAGGAATCAAAGAAGATTCAATCAATATGAAGGAAACTACAGAAGAGTAGATCATGAACCCAGATGGACTACATCACAAAGAAGGCCACTTACTCCAAGGTATCAAAATTTCTTTCTTGGTCATTGTTATACTTGCAAAAAAATTGGACATAAGGCAATTACTTGCAAAATCAATGAAAGGAACAAATACGCAAGAAAAATGAATGGTGTAAATAGAATATATGGAAATAATAATGGATTTGTCAACAAAAGTTATAATTCATTTTCCCCATTGATGGAAAAAAATATTGTACGCTACAAATGTAATTATCTTGGTCACAAAGCACGAGATTTTAGATATATGAATGAACATGTCCCTATGATAGCCACAATATGGAGAAGGAAAGAGATTCCAAAGAATGAATATTGTCGAATAGCATTAACCACTAAAGAATGTAAAGAAGAAGATGAATGGTACATAGACAGTGGATTTTCTTCACACATGACCGAGGATCAAGACAAATTCATCAACTTGAAGAGAAAGGGTGGCAATGTTGCATTTGGAGATGACTCATCTGCAAAAATACTTGGAGAAGGTGTAGTAGAACTTGGAAGAAAAAATGTAAAAGCAAAGAATGTCCTATTGGTTGAAGACTTGAAGCATAATCTACTCAGTGTTAGTAAAATGTGTGATCAAGGATACACTCTTACGTTTGACTCCCGAAAATGTAAAATCAGAGAAAATAACTTAGGAAGATTGGTTGCAACTACAACAAGAAGACCGAACAACATATACATCCTAGACATGAAGAAGAGAGAGAAGACAAAAGCCACACAAAAGGATTCCAAGGAAGAAAAATTCCCAAAGACAAGAAAAAGGATGAAGTATTATTGAGTGCCACATGTTCAGGGGGAGCATCCCCAAAGACGAATGTCACCTTATTCCATTGAACTTAGGGGGAGAAGCCTTACCCTTTTCCATTGATGTCAAAGGGGGAGATAAATTGGGATCATGATGATAGGGGGAGCATGAGTGTTGCCATCAATGAAAAAAGGGGAGATTGTTGGAAGATTGGTTGTTGTTATTGATGTCAACCCTAGTCATTAGTTTTGGACCGCAAGATTGATGAAGGTTGTTGGCACAGGGGTAGACCCAGGGTTCAATTCTATAACAGTGCACCAACAAAGCCATAACTACTGGCCCTTTCGGCAACACCTGCGAAGAAGATGAAGTCTCACCCAAGGTAGAGGCAAGGGTGGTTGCAAGACTCATGTGTATGCAACCTTAGCTGGAACAAAGATCTATGATTATAACACTTTATACATCTCTTAGCACTACCAGTCGCTCGATATGAAATCACTATTCACTTTGCTGATAAAACAGAGCTTCACAACATTCACACTAATCTACAATATTTAAGAACTTAGCATATAAATGGATCAAAATGATCATATCAAGCACTAAGCATGACTATCTTGATCAGATCTAATATTATCACATATCATATGCACAAAGAAGAAGTAGATCTATCTAAGCATATCAAAGCACTTAGGAAATAACATGTGAACACATCAAGAGAAAGCACAAAGAACATAACACAATGTTTACATGGTTCACCCCCACCCTGGGGCTACGTCCACCAACTCTTCTTCTTTATTTTCTTCATTCAATCGGTTACAAGCACAAATCCTTCAAAAACCTTACTCTACACAGGACATAATATCTGTGCAACTTGCTAGATCCTTCTTCCTTGCGTTACAGCACAAAGCCCTCTACAATATTGCACAAGGACTTGCACTCAGCTCTGCAAGTCTTACACAGAATACACAAATCCCTTACAATCCATACTAGCACTTAGCCATTCATTTAGCACTTAGCACACCAGGTTCTTCCTACCTCGCCTAGACATCTATTTATACTTTTAAAAATATGCCTAAACATGGGTAAAACCCATGGGCCGACATCCCAATCCTGTTACATTATCCCAAAAACCCAAAAGGGACCCAACAGTGGGTCGAGATCCTGTGATCTCCGCTTCATCTTGCGATCCTCCTTCAACAAGCTGTCGAAGTCCCAAAATAGGTCAACATGACCAAGAAACTCCCAAAACTTGGTCAAGGGCCAATATGCCCCTAACACTCACCTGTGACTCGTCCCAAGTCACTCTGTTCTGATCAGTTCTACCTCAAATGCCTCAAGCTTCTTCGACTTGCTGCTTTGATGTGGCCTCTTGTTCAATGAACTCTTGGATTACTGTGTCATTTATTGGCCCTTCTAGGCAATGTTCTGTTGTGATAACAACCTGTTCTAACTCTGCTCCTCAGATCTCTACCTCTGTAAACAACTGACATGCCTTATCTTGCACAGGTTGAAGCTGTTGAGTGACTTCCATCACTTTTCTTTGAATCATATGGATCTGCTATTGAGTTGTGCATTTTTCTTGAGACCTCTTCATTCTTTCTACAGCCGACAGGGCCTTCAGTTGTGCCTGTAGTGTATTTGCATGATGCTTCACTTCCTGAAGTTTTGACTCCAGTGTTTGTAACTCTAGGTTCTCAGTGAGGTTTTCCTATGTGTGGGCATTGCGGTTACTCAGCTTCTTGCATTCCAATGCAAGAGATTTTAATCTGTCAACTATGCTGTGAGCAGTTGCTTCTCGTTGGTCCCTTACATCCTGCAGGGTCTCGGGTACAGTGCATAATTCTAGATCTGCAATGTGCTACTAGAGTTGTTGGATCACTTCTTCAAGTTGCACCACCTGCTGTGGAACTCTCTCTTCGGCCTTTACTTCGAAAACTGTCACAGAGTGAAGTGCTCTGTTGACCATTTCCTTAAATTTGAGTTTCTCTGCGAGCAACTGTTCCTTACTTTGTTGTAACTATGTTTTTTATTCATCCCACTTTGCTTGTAGAGCAAGATTTTCCCATTCTGCATCACTGTGTTTCTACTCAAGGTATTCATGTACTTGCACTAAAGCCTGGGTGGCTTGCGCTATCTCGTCTTGTGCTCGTTGAAGGTGAGCTTCGACTGTATCAATGATCCAGTGGAGTTGAGCTGGCTCATCTCCCAGTTCTGGTGCTTCCAATGGTAGAGGCACAGTGGAAACTGTGCGGCTGGATTGTAGTGTCTACTGCACTCCTTGAAGTTCAACCTTGATCTGATTAAACACCTCCTCCTGCTTAGCTTCTTGCTTCTCTGCTATCTCTAGCGAATCATCGTTTAGTGTTGCGATGATGAATTCAAAGTCGTCTGAGGTGAGGGTGGTCTCAAATTTGGTCCTAGTTGCTTTTGATTTCTTCCTAGAAGAAGGTTTCGGAGGGGAAACCTTCCTTTTCTTTGAGGGGTCCTCCTCGTCTCTAGGCAATGTAACCTCACCTTTATTCAGTTCAACTTTTGCCGCATCTATCTCTCCGCCATCACCTCCTTTCTCAAGTGAGATAGAAGCAATCTTCATCGAGGTACTGCTTACATCTTGAGATTCTTCATTTTTCTTGGTCTTGCTCAATCCAGGTGTATCGTGCGTTGCTTCTAGATTGTCAATATCAGATAGCTCCATGGGTTCTACTGGTATGAGGAGGTTCGTCGAACATTCCTTAGTAATATCTTCTAAGTCTTCCTCCATAGGCTTGTAGTATGACTGCAACTATTTTTTATGCTCATTAGCGAGCGCTATGTTATAGATGAAATGGCGGTCTGCACTGAATTTCATCAAGGGCCTGAACCTATGGAGAGTGTTCGGGTTATACGAGGCTCAGACATGATGGTTGTCTTCAGCTGGTTGTAATAAGTGTGGAAGATGGAATTTGATTGCCATTGCTTGTTCATGTCATTGGAGTACCACAGTGTACTAAACTTCACGGCTAGAGGTTCAAAGGGCTCTCTGTGTAGGAAGGTCACACCTTCCGGCATCTCCCATGTGATAAAAGTGATCAAGATGAGAAGCCATCTAAAGTGGAACTCATATCCTTTGTCCAACACTTTCCTGTAGTCCAGTTCCAGCTAGTTTACGAGGTACTTCACCCAATTCATTTGTAGGCCCTCCGCGCACTTTCCTGCGAGGTCGACTACAAATCCAATTACTTGGGTGGGTCAGTTCGTGCGACCTAACTTTCCTGTGATCAATTGACAGGCTAGGCACACTGTGTCGCTCTGGATAGAGTCTACCTTGTACCCTCGTGTTCCTTTCTTGACATCTTTGTAGGTGTCTTTAATCTTTTGTGCAAGAGTATGATCCATGGTTTTCCCGGGATATAAATCCTATGGGTCAGGGCCTTGCATGCTTATCCCTATGATCCGATTGATCAACATTGGATCCACTATGATACGATGGTTCAACCAAAAATATCCACCATGGTAGTAGGAAAAAAATAACTTGACACATCCATTCACTTCTTGGTTCCTACTGAAGTGAGGAATATTCATGACATTGAGGAGTGTGGACTACACGAGGTTCATGGTCCATGACTGGGAATGATCTTCGAGTTATTTCCCTTGGTTCTGGTTAGATACTTGTGTGGGGTGAGCATGTTGTACACCTTCATGTCACCGAGTTTGAAGTTGCTAAACTTCAATGGTGCGATCTTATTTGAGTGACCAAAGAGTACTCAAATTCTCTGGGCACACTGTCTCGATTGATTGTGTTGCTAAGGGGTGGTAGATAGGCAGGTAAAATACTCGAAATCAGCTTGGCATTCGCACGATCGTCTTTTTGCTTAGTTTTTTTTTCATCTATTGGTCAGGATGGGCCAACTCGAGCAATGGACAAAGAGGTCGACAGTCCTCTCATTGAAGATGCTTGTACACCTGTAGACACTCCTCTCTCCAACATGACTCTTTCAGTCATTAAGTCGAGGAGAAATTTTGTTACTGATTCTTCAACTGCGGTGAGCTTATTGGACATACGCGCTCAGGATTAAAATTATCCGGATTTTAGATACAATACTAGAACAAAAAACAATAACATAATGATCACTGTATACAATTTTCTTAGTCTGCGAGCTTCAAATTCTTAGTTAGCAAAAGTGTTCTCAGTGCATGGTGCCACGGGATAATTAGGAAACTCGGCAATGGTTTTCTTGCAATGGTTATGAGCCTCCATTAACTCTTGTTCAATCTGTTATGGCATGGTCTAACAGTATGATGACGAACCTTTATTGCCTTTCTTCTCGTTCGGAGCGTCGATCGAATGGTTATAATATCCCCAACGACTATATTTATTCGCCATGGTGAAGTGCCATGTGTCGTTGTTCTGATATCTCGATGAAGCTCCAATTCTGCAAATTTTCTATCTACGAAGTTCCTTCTGGAACCTTCTGCAACTTATCTCTCTTCTTACTTTGCTTCCTATCCTTCTTTCCAGTGAGATTCGTCTTGGTAGATCGTTTTCCATTCTGATTCTTATCTTCTGTGGTTTTAGTTACTTTGCGTTGTTGAGATTATCTCCTAAGACTCAGGGGTAACACCTCTTCTTTATATGATATAGGTACTTCAGTCTCCTATGAGTCTTCTAATGTTCTTACAGCTTCAACATCTGGGTTTCTAGTGTTAAATAGATTCAATTTGTTCTCATGTTCTTTGATCAAGTGTGCCATCCTCCTGGTCATGAAATCTTTTAACTCCTATTTCTTCTGCTCCAAGACTTCTTCTTCTTTCTTTCATTTGGCTTTATCTCTGTCAATCCAAGGTTTTCCTATTAATGTGGTAAACAGGGCATGGTCTTCAACAAATTTAATAATCTCAACATCTTCCTCTGTCGAAGTTCCATTGACGGTCATAGGTATACGAGCGAGCCTTCCACACAGGTTTACCAGTTTTCCTCTGAATAACCCTAGTCCTCCTAATGAAGGAATCATAGCAAGCCTCCCTATAGCTTCCCAAGTTCTCTTTGTCATGATATTCACCTTTGTTTCTTCATCTAGAACACAGTCAATGTCGAAGTCTCCTATTCTTGCTTCGATGCATTCTTTTCCTTTGAATATCTCTGATAATCTGACATGTCGGTGGTCATTCAAGGTTTCTCTCATTTGTAGAAATATTTTCTCTGATTCTTCCTGGGGTTCTGCTATAGCCTCTGGAGCTGCCTTAGGGTTTTATTGATTCATATTCATTCCTTCAATCTTAGAAATCATTCTGGGGCAATCCAACACTTCATGGTCCATAGCTTTGCAGCAAAGACAACTAGGTCTTCTCCCAGGGCATTCGTTAGCAAGATATCCTTTTTTTCTGCAACTGTAACAGAGGGTTAATCCTCTCTTTATTTTAAATGATACCCAACCTCTTCTATATTGCACACTAGGATCACAGGAGCTAACCTGCAATAAATTCTTTCTTGGATCCTGCATCCATTTTTTATTCCAAACATTCTTTCCATGCATAGGTATAACATATCTTTCACTAGTCTTGTCAGATCTATTAATATCAAATCTTCTTTCATCTATCAATACCCTAGTTTTCAAACCAGGACAAATTTTATTAAACATACCTAGATCCATACTCTAGAAACAAAAATTTCCACTTATCTTACTTCTACAGGGCACAAAGCTTCCAGATCTAAAACTTTTTACTATCTTTACCTTTATCAGAGCACAAAGCTTGCAAATCTTACCTCTTTTAATCATAAATTCTCACTTTTACCTTTCTTAGAGCACAAATCTTTCAAATCTTACTTCTTTCCTTCAGATCTGAAATATTTTCTTCAGATCGGGCTTCTTTCTCTTAACACAAATATTTATAAGTCAAGTGGAATACTGCGCACTAGGGCACAGATCTATGCACAGATATTTCAGGTCATCTTTTTGCACACATCTTATTCTTCCTCAGTTCTCAACAATCACAGTTTCAGTCCTGGCAACGGAACCATTTGTTGGCACAGGGGCAGACCCAGGGTTCAATGCTACAACATCACACCAACAAATCCCTAACTACCGGCCCTTTCAGCAATACCTGCGAAGCAGATGAAGTCTCACGCAAGCTAGAGGCAGGGTTGGTTGCAAGACTCAGGTGTCTACAACCTTAGTTGGGACATAGATCTGTGATTATAACACTTAATACATCTCTTAGCACTGCCAATCCCTCGATATGAAATCCCTGTTCACTTCACTGATAAAATAGAGCTTCGCAACATTCTCACTAATCTACAGTATTTAAGAACTTAGCATATAAATGGATCAGAATGAGCATATCAAGCACTAAGCATGACTATCTTGATCAGATCTAATATTCTCACATATTATAAGAACAAATCACAAAGCAGAAGTAGATATATCTAAACATATCAAAGCACTTAGCAAATAACATGTGAACACATCAAGACAAAGAACAAATCACATAACACAGTGTTTACGTGGTTCACCCCCACCATGGGGCTACATCCACCAAATCTTCTTCTTTATTGTCTTCAATCAATCGGTTACAAGCACAAAGCCTTCAAAACCCTTACTCCGCACAGGACAAAATATCTGCGTAGCTCACTAGATCCTTCTCCCTTGTGTTATAGCACAAATCCCTCTGCAGTCTTACACTATGACTTGCGCTCAACTCAGCAAGTCTTACACAGAATGCACAAAGCCCTTACAACCCATACTAGAACTTAGCCATTCATTTAGCACTTAGCACACCGGGCTCTTCCTACCTCACCTAGACATCTATTTATACTTTACAAAATAGGCCTAAACATGGGTAAAACCCATGGGACGACATCCCAATCCCGTTACATTATCCCAAAAAACCAAAAGGGACCGAAAAGTGGGTCGATATCATGTGATCTTCGCTTCATCTTGTGCTCCTCCTTCAACAGGTTTTCAAAGTCCCAAAATAGGTCAACATGACCAAGAAACTCCCAAAACTTGGTCAAGGGCCAACAAAGGTATTTGGACATGAAGGACAATGTACATGCAGAAACAAAACTCATGGATGGATAATATACATCATGTTTTTTTCGGTGGTAGGTGGCACGTCATGTGGATCCTCATGGTTGAGGAGAAATGAATTTTTGAAGATGACAAAGTGAATTGAAGAAGGAAGTACATGTAGGCCCTGAAGAAAATTAAAGAAAAGAATTACAAAATAAGAAAGTGTCAGGTCGGCCCTAATGTTAAAAGGAAGTTACATAAATGGTATAAATAAATATCATTATACATTAATTTGATACGCAAGTCGAATTTCAGAGGAAATCAGAAGTAAAGAAGGCAAGATTTCAAGGGAGGATGAAGTCTTTTGGTGATGTGTTCTAAGGTATGTTATTTACAGGTCATCTTACCATTTTTGCTATAACCTTTTTCTAGAATGATTCAGATGGTTAAATTGCTATTGTACTGATAATATATATCAAGGTACCTGTGGTAAAAGTTTCATCTCTTTATTTGCTATAATTATGTATATACACTCTATGTAAGATAGGGTTTTTTACCAGTCCTGAAGGTAGTCAATAAACATGTGTTCCAGGTAAAACAATCATAACTTCTTCATAGAGAATCCAAATGAAGTGGGACCAATTTCATTGGAAATAGTACATACTTTAGTTTCTTGTGTGTGATTTTCATAATCTGATGTTAAATATTGAGTGCGAGGCATTCTGTACAAGTTCGCTCTCCTGAATAAACCAGAATTGAATAAAGTCTACCATTCTTTCTATAAATTCTTTTTTGGGGGGATTCAATGAGTGAAACTTGGAAGAGTTTCAGAGAATAGATTGAGTAATATTATATATAGGATCAGATTATTCTAATAATTCAAGAATTACAAAAGTTGAAGAAGTATCAGGAAGCATTATCATGCTCTATGTGATGGTTGGTTGATGGTGATGATTTAATGTAAGGTTTTATTATCTCTCATATATTCTTGGGTAGAAGGAAGGGGCAAGGATGGAGAGGTCAACCCTCTCTTGATATTGGAGGATTGTATAATCCTCTTGGATATAATTGAATGGTTTAAGTATGATTTGATTTTTTTTTTAAATTGTACTTGATACCGATTCACCCCCATCTCAGTATCAATAGAATATTGACTCAGTGTTCCCCAGGAACGGTGAAATTTTTTTTATCGCACAATATGTACTTTCCCAAATCCTAAAGGAAAGTAGCCCAAGATTGGCGTAACATGGAGGTAATCTTGTCATTGTCACCTCAACAGGGTACCTTATTCTATCTAGGAGGAATATGAATCTACTCCAAGGAAGACATCCCGGGACTTAGTGGGTTGATGAAGGGAAAAGAGTAAAGGTGTACCGCCCCTCTCTCTATGTCACTCAAGTTAGTATTAAGTATTGAAGGATGAATCAAAAGGATACTAAATGTATCTTCCCCTTACCAATACAACATCAACCATTAGCACACCAATAAATGATAATAAATGCTTCAACAAGACTTCGAGTTTATAGAAATGATTGTTGCTAATCAATGTTTGAAGCAAATGATAAACAAGTGGCAACGATAATCAATGATGATAGTTGTTATAACATCCAGAAAATGCACTTGAATAGACAATAAAATAGGGTATTTTAGGTCTTACAAAATGATATCACTTTGTTTCATGCAAGATCTATATATATGTTAATCAATAAGGGTTGTCTCAACCAAATGAACAAAAGAAAATTAACAATGATGACAACAAAAAATAGATTTCAGAAATGTACTTTTATAAGGCAATTAAACACACTCCTTTACCATTTATTGATAGTGATATGCCTAGTAAAAATTCTAGAGATTTATCAATTAGCTAATGATTTTTAACGATTTTTCCCAAATAACTATAAAAACATCAAAACAAGAGTGATGACAGCTTCAAGAAACCTTCAGAAATGCACTTTGTAAAAAGCAATTTATGCACTCTTTAACTCTAACTGATAGTACTTTGCTTCATGCAATTTTTTGGGTTGATTTAGTTAGCTTGTAAAGTAAAATGGGTTGTTATATAATCGATGTAGCAGTGTTAGTAACATCAGCAAGTTAGTACTTTTAAACTAGGTTAGTAAGTTAGGCTAAGTTGGTAGAATAGAAATTGAAGTTTGAGTGTAGGTTGTCAGTCTTGTCAAGAATGTGAGAAGAGAGGACTAATGCATTTTAGGATAAATGGAGTCAAGGTTGGAGCCTCTCTCTAGGGCCGGTAACAAATTATAATGCAATTCAAGATGGGAAAAGACCTAGGAGGAATAGCACCTTAAGTCCTCTTAGGCTTCTTGACCTTAAGAAGAGAGGAAGCTAGGGTGTAGGCACTTCTAGGACCTAGCGCCTCCTTATTGAAGAGTTTGTGGAAGAAAATTAACTTAGGCATAATATATAGATGAAGACCTCAAGGGAGTTGTTGGAGCCGCCCTTGTTTTTTCACCTCGCGCAATTTTCTACGTTTGATACTTGAGATCTAAAGTTGTTTTTCTTTTCCTTCCAAATTCATAAGACTCTGAAATCTTGTCGTCTGAATGGCAATGCTTTTTTATTTTCAAAAGAAAAGATTCATTTTTCGCTAATATGTTTTCCTTTTTGTTTTATTTTCGGATATCGCAAGTCGGACGCTTTGATTTTTGATTTCTCAAGTCCCGAGTCGCGAAACTGCGAACTCGTTTTTCAAATTTTCCACCTAAGGCATTGATTGTGGTAAAACCTTTAACCCTTGATTAGGCATCGTCGGTATTTCGCGCCTTGGCATTCTTCGAGGACAAGTTTTTGTTCTTACAGCCTCGATAGCCGAGAACGCGATGGATTTTGTGAAAACCTTGGTTGATAACTAAAGGTAAAAAACTAACCACAGTTAAACTTGGTTCTCGGCACATCGTCGCTCGGCATTTTCTTTCATAAAGTTAAGGTATCCAAAACTCCGATTCACGAAGTTGCGACATAATTATATCAAGATTAATTAATCGCCTAATCTAAGATTTCCTTCTCTTAATTCGAGCCTAATTATCGTCGCATCGCAATATCGCGACTCGGCATATCATTCTCCTAAAAATTTGTCTTCGAATTACCGACTCACGATATGGCGATTAAGTTAATCATATCATTAAGGATCCGTCAATCACGATTACCATTGATTACATTAAAATCGGCCCTCGCAGTATCGCGAGTTAAAGGGTCAAAATGAGAAAACAAAGTTTCTCAATGCAACGAAAGGCGAGGAAGTTTTTTAAGTCGTTAAGATTTGTAATACTTTAAAATTAAACGGAATACATCCCGCGCTTCAAGGTTGGCACACTTCACGAGGTATTTATTTATTTACTCTCCATAACCCGAGTACCTATCAAGCCGCCCAATATTCATGAAATTAATGAGAAATTAGGGTAAATCCACGAAGAAAATAAGATCGGATTTTTTCAATAAATTTGGTTTTATTCACGATTTGACAGACTTATGTCAAAGGTACATGATTTTCAAATATATATGAGATTTCGTTTTATTTTTTAAAACATTTCTTATTAACGCATAGAGCTCTCCTTTCCCCTAGGATACTCATTTCCGCATGTATATAGAGGTTTACTGCAGAAGAGAAAAACAACAAGCTTCAGGTATGGCACCAAGGAGAGCAACGAAAGAAAAGGTCGAGGTTGCGACACAGGGTCCGGACAACGTCTCAGATAATTCACCCCGGACGAGCGGCTTAGTATCCACCTGGTTGTCTATTTCAGATGTCCTACAATCCGAGTTGGTAAACTGTTCAGACTCTGATGACTATAACTATGATATTGTGAAGGATGACCTAAACACTAAGTACAAGACGATTTTTCAGTCGGGAATGCACCTGGTTGCAACCAGACCTCAGTTTCTCCCATACTATGACATGATCCGATGGGCATTAGATCACGTCGACTTGCCTTCCAAAACTATCTTAAATGACCGACAAGCCATGATTGAGACTTTTAGGCCCGAACATATCCAGTCTATGTATAAGCTCCCACCAACCTATGAACACACATATGGCAAAGAATTCCTGGCGGACTTCAAAAAGAAGGAGTGCGAAGAATTTGACAAAACCATGCCAGGCTTGATAAAGGATTGGGTGTCTCGTTCCTCGACATTCAGAGTGAACGACAAGGGTGTGTATTCGATTTCTTCGTTGGAGCCAAACTATATGTATGTGGTGATGATGACTTGTCGGCTGGGAGGATACCGCGCATTTTTACGTCCAGTGGGTACCTCTCATCTTTCGGGTAGCAGAAGGTTCATCATTCAATTGGGAAAAAATGCTCTCCGATAATTTGTTCAATAGGGTCACCGAGTACCGAGAGCAGAAGGCAGCCGAGAAACCATCCAGATTCTTCATGTCTGCATATATCATGGATGCGATATGCTCCATGACGCCTTTTCCTTTGATGAATTGGGCTTGGAGTCCAACCCAAGAGAAGACTGTTCATGAGTACCACGATAAGCTGTGGGAAAATAACGCGAACAAGTTTATTTATGATATTTTTAACTGGGTGATGGTGCCCCTGCACATCGCCATTTTTGGTCTTTTTCCACCCCGCATCTCAGATAGCATTGCTGAGAATCTGAGCCGTATCGCGGACTGGTACGTGGAAGATGAATTCTCCTATTTGAGAGTATTTGGAGCTGTTGTTCCTCCTCTGGCGCTACCACTATTCATCCCCGACAAGCTAGCTTATCGCGAGATTGCTCGACAAACAGTAATCGGTGGAGTGAGCAAAGAGCTCAAAGCGTCATCAAAGAAGGTATGGCCATTTTTCCCTATTCGGCTAAATTCTTATTCCTTATTAGATTTTGGACACGCTAAGGCTGAAGCTGCAGCCATAGAAAACTTGAGCTTAGTCTCTATCGAGTACAAGAAGCATGATCCTCAGGGAATTGTAAGCACTCATTTGGGAAATTGTGGATTAAAGAGGTTCGAGCATGAATGTTTTCCCTCGGACGATGTTTTCCGAGGGGCGAGGTCCTATTCGGAGGTGCAATTTCGAATCAGGTCCCTAGCACCCGAAGACAGGGCCTCAGTTTTAAAATTTCAGGAGCATAGGAAACGATGTCTCCCTGTGGTGCTAGGAGGTCTGGGACTTTCCAAGGATAAAGAAAAAGATCCCGAAAGTTCTAAGGGGCAAACCTCTAACCCCGAAAAACGTCAGGAAGGGGAGTAGGAAAAGAGTCATGAGCGGGAGAAAAATCCCGAAAAGAAGAAGAATCCCGACAAGGAGAAGAGTCCGGAGCAGGGGAAGAATCCAGAAAAGGAGAAGAGTCCTGAGAGGGAGGAGAATCCCGAAACAGAAATTGAGACCACTGACCCTCCTAAGGAGCATAATACGGAGGTGGAAATAAAAGACACAGACCCACCAGAAACTCATAATCTGGAAGTGGGGACGAAGACTTATGATCCCCCGAAAGAGCAAGATCCACTCAGCACACCAGGGAAGGCTGCGAAGCAGATCGGGCAGCCCATCACCTCTGTCACACCCTTGCAGTCAGCGCAAGGAAACATACAGGAAAAATGGATTTTTGGCAAAGATCTGAGACCTATAAGGGCAGAGGAACTCCCTCCTAATGAATTCTTCTTTGACAAAAAGAGGAAAGTTGTGGTAAAGCGAGAATTTTATCAAGAGGGAGGGTCCACTATTAAAAAATTCAAAGTGATGACCGATGGGATGAATAAAAGGAAAGATGAATTTTCCACGGAAATCGCAGGAACGCTAGGAGCGTATGCGACGGAAAATCAATTCTCGGTTGAAATGCTAAAGAAGCAGCTCAAAGAAAAAAATCCCATGATCAAGAATCTTGAGGCCAGGGTGGCTTCAGCAGCAGAAAGAGCTAAGAGTCAAGCAAGCAGAGAAATCGAGTTGGCCCGATCGGCCGATAAGAAAGAAATTGAAGTCCTCAAGACCAAACTGGAACAAGCAAATTCTACAATCCGAGATGGTCGGGTACAATCAGGCCAGCAGAGGGATACGATTACACAGCTACAGACTCAGTTGGAGGTCGCAGAAAGCAAGGTGGTTGACATCGAGATCGTTAAATCTCGAGCAAATGATATTCGGAGCAGGATCTCCTCTGCTCAACAGAGACTGCTAAACAAAGTAGGAGAGATTCGAGAAGACTGCTTGTTAATACAACGAATCTCTAAGAATATGATTAACAAAGAAAGGAATGCAGAAGCTGTTTGGGTCGATTTCCAAGAGGCAGTGATAGCGACCAACAACAGGTTTTCAGGGCCTCCCGGGCTTACCATTGCCGAACAAACCAGGGGTAATATCTTGTTAAAGAATTGGGAACAGGATATTACTTTAAGCAAAGAGCAGGCTCAAAAAGTGGCAAATTCGTTAGAAGAGGCCGTCAATAACATAAATGGTGAGCAGTTGGGGATAAAAATCGGAGCTGACACAGAGGTGCTGAGGCAGATAAATATAGATCGGATTTCTCTTGACATAAAGGAGGAGAATGAGAGAAGTTCAGCGGAAATCTCCAAGATGGACAGGGTAGACCCAACTCAAATCTACAAACATTTGATTCAGCCTAGTGCACAACTTGGCGCCCTTGAACTCGTTGATATACAAATAAATGATAAGATTCCACAGTTGGCCCGGGAGTGTTATCTTGCCGAAGCCCGTTGTCAGGCCGAGCCTTCACAGCTTGTGACCCAGTTTGTGGACAAGTGTATCATGTACACTAAATCCATGCGAGGACAGGCACCTAGCACTTCTTGAAGATAGAATAGGTGAAATGGAGTTATCTCGTTCCCCCCAGCTGTCAATGAAAAACCTTCACAGCTTGTATTTCATTTTTTGGGACAAATGTATCATATGTATTAAATCTAAGCAAAAACAAGCACCTGGCACCTTTTTGAAAAATGGATTCGAACAGATGGAGTAATTTTGCTCTTCCGAACCGAGAGGCCAATCTTGTATAAATAGATCACAAAAAGAAGAGAACACGCTGGAATTTTTGGTATCAATAGAAAGAGAGTTTTTTGTATGAAAGAAGTTAATACAAGCAGATTTGAAGATTCCCAATCCTGTCATGACTGTGTTACAAGTTTGTTTCATTGTGTTAATTGCTTCTTTTCATTTTGCTCTACATAATTGACGTGCATCACTATAATTTAGTACAACCACTACTATAGTGAAGTGATTTCATATTTTCTGTAATTGTTTCTTGACTTTCCTCTGCACCAGCTATTAGCGGGTGTAAGACCAATTTACATTYAYAKAATTTTATGTYTATTTACATTTTKTCAAYTATGYTTATGTCARTTTCTTCGTCTGTGTTTACRMGAGTTTTCCACTRTCAGGAAMTTYRCGTTATCTATAGATAAATGTGTTCTCTCATCTCAYGTTATTTTTAYMAAAAATAATACAGTTACAGGAAAGGGCCTTCGATTTGCATGCTTATTTCATTTTTTCATGCAAAAGTTTCTCTTTATTTCGTCCGAATTGAAACAACAAATAAACTCTCTCTTAAAAAATCATTTCCATACTGGAACTGTTCCTCAATGACCGTCCCTACAACAACCCAACCTAATATTCAAACCGGAATTTCTAATCAAAATCATATCGCTTTAAATCTTTTCGACACAATCCTTAAAACTGCTAACACCCGGGAGGAATTAGAACTTTCATGGGTAGCCATTGAGCGTGATATAACTGCTCAAGAGCAGTTGGAAGCTAGACATCGAGAACGTAGAAACCTTCATTAGTTTCCTACACCGAAGGATAACATATATCTTTGTATTCATCCTTTACGTACTTTCAGATGCCTTGACACTGTACTTGAAGCCTTAGTACAGACTCAGGAACAACAAGAGCTATCACTTTAGGGCCCTAGGGTTTCACTAGTTATTAGATTAATTCTATGAAGTTGGGAAAATAAAAAGCAAGAAAATTAGCACTTTAAGTTTCTTACTTCGAGCATTAAATACACCATGCAATTTCATAATCTTGTATGAGAAATATAAACCATTACCATAAACATTTGCAATGAAAATGAAACAATTCACTTACTTGCACCAAGAATAATCATGAAATACCATGCAAGATCACCATAAAACTTCAAGAATTTTATCCAAGTGCTAAAACAAGCCTCTCAAGAGAGTTGTGCCTCACTATTTCAGCCAAGTTGTTGGCCCTTGACCAAGTTTTGGGATTTTATTGGTCATGTTGACCTATTTTGGGACTTCAACAACTTTTCGAAAGAGGAGCGCAAGTCGAAGCAGAGACACGATATCTTGGCCCCCTTTTGGGACCCTTTTTGGGTGTTTGGGAATATGTAACGAGAATGGGATGTCAGCCCATGGGTTTACCCATGTTTAGGCCTATTTTGTAATGTATATATAGAAGGATAGGCAATGTAGAAAGAGGTTGGTGTGCTAAGTGAAAAAGGAATGGATAAGTGTTATATCTATGTGATCAAGGGACTATAAGTGCTCTGTGCATACTATGTAAGACTTGTAGAGCCGAGTGCAAGTCCCTGTGAGAGACTGTAGAAGGATTTGTGTTGTAATGCAAGGAAGAAGGATCTAGCCAGCTGAACAGATCTTTTGTCTTGTGCGGAGTAAGGGTTTTGAGGCTCTATGGTTGTAACCGATTGACTGAAGACAATAAAGAAGAAGAGTTGGTGGACGTAGCCCTAGGGTGGGGGTGAACCACGTAAACATTGTGTTGTGTGCTTTGTGCTTTGTCTTGATGTGTTCATATGTTATATGCTAAGTGCTCTAATATGTTTAGATAGATCTATTCATGCTTGTTCCTTATTATATGTTAGAATGTTAGATCTGATCTAGATATTCATGCTTAGTGCTTGATATGTTCATTCTGATCCATTTGTGTATGCTAAGTGCTTGAATACCATAGATTAGTGTGAATGATGTGAAGTTATATATTATAAGTGAAGTGGTTATTGACTGTATATCAAGGAACTAATGGTGCTAAGTGCTCTAGTAAGTTGTATAATCATAGATCTGTGTCCCAGCTAAGGTTGCAGACACTTGAGTCCTGCAACCACCCTTGCCACTACCTCGGGTGATACTTCATATGCTTCGCAGGTGTTGTCGAAAGGGCCTGTAGTTAGGGATTTGTTGGTGCATTGTTGTATCGTTGAAACCTGGGTCTACCCCTGTGCCAACAAATGGTTTTGTTGCCGGGACCTGAAACTGTGATTGCTGGGAACTAAGAAAGAAGAAGCTTTGTGCAAAGATTCATCCTGAAATTGTGAAATCTCTGTGCGTAGATATGTGCCCTAGTGCGTAGTATTATACTTGACCTATACATATCTATTCTAAAGAAAGAAGATCATATCTAAAAGAAAGAAGCCTGATTTGAAGAAAAGAAGATCATATCTGAAGGAAAGAAGCAAGATATGAACGCTTGGCACTCTAAGAAAGGTAAAAGTAAGAATTTATGATCAAAAGAGGTAAGATCTGCAAGCTCTGTTCCCTAATAAAGGTAAGAATAGTTAAAAATTTTAAGATCTGGAAGCTTTGTGCTCCGTAGAAGTAAGATAAGTGGAAATTTTTGTTTCTAGAGTATGGATCTAGGTCTGTTTAATAGAGTCTATCCTAGTTTGAAAGCTAGGGAATTAATAGATGAAATAATATTTGATATGAATGGATATGATAAGAATAGTGAAAGATATATTATACCTATGCAAAGAAAGAATGTTCAGACTAACAAATGGATGCGGGATCCTAGAAAGAATTTGTTGCAGGTTAGCTCCCATGATCCTAGTGCACAGTACAAAAGAAGATGGGTATCATTTAAAATAAAGAGAGGATTAACCCTCTATTACAGTTGCAGAAGACTGGGACATCTTGCTAAGGAGTGCCCTGGTGGAAGACCTAGTTGTCTTTGTTGTAAAGCTCTATACCATGAAGTATTAGATTTCCCTAGCATGATTGCTAAGCTTGAAAGAATGAACCTGAATCAAGAAAACCCTAAGGCAGATCCAGAACCTACAGACAAACCTCAGAAAGAATCATAGAAAGCATTGCTATAGATGAAAGAAACCCTGAATGACCACCAACATGTCAACTTATCAGAGATATTCAAAGAAAAGGAATGCATCGAAGCAAGAATAGGAGACTTCGACATTGACTGTGTTCTATATGAGAAAACATAGGTGAATATCATGACAGTGAGAACCTGGGAAGCTATAGGAAGGCCTGCTATGATCGATTCACTAGGAGGAATAGGTTTATTCAGAGGAAAGCTAGTAAACCTATGTGGAAGGCTCGCTTAGATACCTATGACTGTCAATGGAACTTCGACAGAAGAAGACTTTGAGATTATTAAATTTGTCGAAATCAGTGCCCCGTTTACCATGATAATAGGAAAATCTTGGATTAATAGAGACCAAGCCCGACAAAAGGAATAAGAAATAGTTAAAAGAATTTATGACCAGAAGGATTGCACACTTGATTGAGGAACAGGAGAGCAGATCGCAAATATTTAATACTAGCAACCCGGATGTCGAAGCTAAGAGAACACTAGAGGATCCTCAGAAGATTGAATTACCTATCCTAGATAAAAAATAAGTATTATCCATGAACCCTAAGAAATAATTTCAACAACGCAAAGTAACTAAGACCAAAGAAGATAAGAATCAAAATGAGAAAAGAACTACCAAGGCGAAGCTCACTGGAAAGAAGGCTAGAAAGCTAAGAAAGAAGAGGGCTAATACTGAAAGGTTATAGGAGGTTCTAGAGGGGACCTCACAAAAAGAAAAATTGCAGAATTGGAGCTTCACCAAGATATCAGAACAGTGACACATGGCACTTCACCATGACGAAGAAATATAGTCATTGGGGTCGATATATCTGTTCGAATTCCGCTTCGAACGGGAAGAAAAGCAATAAAGGTTTGTCATCCGACCATTGGACCACACCATAACGGATCGAACAGGAGTTAATGGAGGCTCATATCCATTGCAATCCAATCGTTGTCAAATTACCTATTTAGCACCGAGAACACTTTTGCCAATCGAGAATTTGAGCCCATAGACTAAGCCGAGTTTATACAGTGATAATTGTTCTCTTGTTATCTATCTCATTACCATGTCTAAGTTTTTCCCCGATCCCACGAATTGTTTACCGTGAGTGAGTACGTCAGAAGCACTAAGCGCTGTAGAGAAAACTGTTGAGGATGTTTTGATTGACTTGATGACAGAGAGATTCATGTCAGAGAGAGGAGTGTCTATAGGTGTACAAGAATCTTTGACAAGAGGTCTGTAGGCCTCTCCATCCACTTCTCAAGCTGGACCATCCTAGCCAGCTGATGAGAAACGAACGAAGCACAGAGATGATATCGTGAATGATGAGTTGATTTTGAGGATTAGACTTGCTTATCTACCACCTATGAGCGGTGAAATAAACCGAGACAATGTGCCCTGAGATTTTGAATATGAATTGGTCACCGCATACCTTCTGAAGGGGATACGCGCAGTGTGCGTAGACTAGGATAAGATCGCAGTGTTGAATTTTAGTGAATTCAACCTCGGAGAAAGTGTACAATATTCTAGCCCCATACAAGTATCTGACTAGAACCAAGGGAAGGAATTCAAAGATCGTTCCCCAGCAGTGGACCATGAACCTTGCGCAATCCACACTACTTAATGTAATGAATATTCCTCACTTCCGGAGGCATCAAGAAGTGAATGTGTGCGTCAAGTTGTTGTTGTCCTAATATCATGGAGGATAATTATGGTTGAACTGTCGCATCGTAGTGGATCCAAACTTGATCAATTAGATCATAGGGCTTCGCATGCAAGGCCCTGACCCATAGGATTTATACCCCAGAAAGAACACATATCACACTCTTACCCATAGGAAAAAGGATACTTATGGTGATGTAGAGAAGGGAACGCGGGGCTACAAGGTAGCCTCTATACAAAGTGGCGTAGTGTGCCTTTCCTATCAACTGATCGCAGGCAAGATATTTTGAAAGAACCAACCGACCCAAGTAATTGGATTCATAGTCGACCTCACAGGGAAGTGCATGGAGGGACTACAGATGAATTGGGTGAATTACCTCATGAACCAACTGGAACTAGATTGCAGGGAAGCATAGGATCAGGGACACTAGTTCCACTTCAGCTGGCTTCTTATCCTGATCGCTTTCATCACATGGGAGATGTCGGAAGGTGTGACCTTCCTGGACACCGAGCCATTTGAACCTCTAGTTGTGAAGTTCAGTACGTTGTGGTACTCCAGCAACATGAACAAGAAGTGGAAATAAAATGCCATCTTCCACACCTATTATAACTAGTTGAAGGTAGCCATATAGGCCACGCCTCGAATAACCCCGAACACACTTCACAGGTTTAGACCCTTGATGAAATTCAGCGTGGACCACCATTTTATCTATATCATAGCACACGTTGATGAGCATAAACAATATCTATAGTCATACTACAAGTTAACGGAGGATGATTTGGAGGATATTACCAAGGAATGGTCGGTGGACCTCCTTATTCCAGTGGACCCCGTAGAGATTTCTAATGTTGACAGCCCCGAAACTACGTCGGATATAGCTGGACCTAGAAAGAAAAAGAAGACTGAAGAGGTCCATGATTTAGAAAATGCATCCATGAATACTGCATCCATCTTAGCAGAGCAAGGAGGTTATGGCACAAAAGTTGAACAAAATAAATGTGAGGTTACACCGCCAAGAGACGAGGAAGATCCCTCGAAGAAAAGGAAGGTTTCCCCTCTGAAACCTTCTTCAAGGAAGAAAATGAAAGCAACCAAAACCAAATTCAAGACTACCCTCACATCAGACGACTTTGACTTCATCGTCGCAGCACTGAATGATGCTTCACTAGAGATAGCATAGAAGCAAGAAGCTAAGCAGTAGGAGGTGTTCAGTCGGATTAAGGAGGAGCTCCAAGGAGTGTAGCAGGCACTACAGTCTAGCCGCATAGTATCCACTACACCCCTGACATTTGGAACACCAGAACTAGGTGATGAGCCCACCCAATTACATCGCATTGTTGATACAGTTGAAGCTCTCCTTTGACAAGCCTAGGAAGAGACAACACAAGCCACCTATGCTTTAGCACAAGTATAGAAAGACCTTGAGGACCAAAGAAGTGCCGCAGAAAAGGAAAATCTCACTCTCCAAGCAAAATGGGATGAAGAAAAAGTAAAGCTATAGCAAAGCAAGGAACAGTTGCTCGCCGAGCAACTTGAAGTTAAGAAAAGGGTCAACATAACACTTCTCTCTGTGACAGTCATTGAAGTACAGACCAAGGAACAAGTTCCACAATAGGCGACACAACTGGAAGAGGTAATCCAGAAGCTACAACAACGCATCGCCAACTTAGATCTCCGCGAAGTACCTAAAACCCCATAGGAGATAAGGAACCAAAGAGAAGCAGCTACTTCTGCGCAGTTGACAGACTAAAATCTCTTGCCTTGGAGTGCAATCATATCAATACCCGTAATTCCCAGACCTATGAAAATCTCACTGAAAACCCGTAATTGCAGACACTAGAGTCACAGCTCCAAGAAGCGAAGCAGAACACAGATACACTATAGGCGTAGCTAAAGGCCCTATCAATTGTAGACAGAATGAAGAGGTCTCATGAACAACGTACATCTAAGCAGCAGATCCGTATGCTTCAAAGAAAAGTGATGGAAGTCATTCAATGACTTCAACCTATGCAAGACAAGGCATGTCTACTATTTACATAGGTCGAGAGCCAAGGAGCATAGCTAGAACAGATCATCCTCACAGCAGAACAATGCTTATAAGGGCTAGTGAATGACACAATGATCCAGGAGTTCACTAAACAAGAGGCCACAACAAAGCAGCAAGTCAAAGAAGATCAAGCCAAGCTCGAGGCGTTCGAGGTAGAATTTCTCAGACCAGAGTGACTCGGGACGAGTCACATGTGAGTGTTGGGGGAATGTTGGCCCTTGACCAAGTTTTGGGAGTTTCTTGGTCATGTTGACCTATTTTGGGACTTTGACAACCTGTCGAAGGAGGAGCGCAAGTCGAAGTGGATATCACGGGATCTTGGACCCCTTTTTGGGTTTTGGGGAATATGTAATGGGAATGGGATGTCAGCCCATGGGTTTACTCATGTTTAGGCCTATTTTGTAATGTATATATAGAAGGATCGGAAATGTAGAAAGAGGTCAGTGTGCTAAGTGAAAAATGAATGGCTAACTTCTAGATCTATGTGATCAAGGAACTGTAAGTGCTCTGTGCATATTGTGTAATACTTGTAAATTTGAGTGCAAGTCCCTGTGAGAGACTATAGAAGGCTTTGTGTTTTAACTCAAGGAAGAAGGATATAGCTAGTTGCGTAGATCTTATGTCCTGTGTAGAGTAAGGGTTTTGAGGCTTTATGCTTGTAACCGATTGACTGAAGACAATAAAGAAAAAGAGTTGGTGGACGTATTCCCAAGGTGGGGGTGAACCATGTAAACACTGTGTTGTGTGCTTTGTGCTTTGTCTTGATGTGTTCATATGTTATATGCTAAGTTATCTTATATGTTTAGATAGATCTATTCATGTTTGGTGCTTATTATATGTTGGAATGTTAGATCTGATCTAGATATTCATGCTTAGTGCTTGATATGCTCATTCTGATCCATTTGTATATGCTAAGTGCTTGAATACCATAGATCAGTGTGAATGTTATGAAGTTATGTCTTATAAGTGAAGTGGTTATGGACTGTATATCGAGGAACTATTGGTGTTAAGTGCTCTAGTAAGCTGTATAATCACATATCTCTATCCCAACTAAGGTTGCAAACACTTGAGTCCTACAACCACCCCTGCCACTACCTTGGGTGAGACTTCATCTTCTTCGCAGGTGTTGTCGAAAGGGCTGGTAGTTAGGGCTTTGTTGGTGCATTGCTGTAGCACTGAACCCTGGTTCTGCCCCTGTTCCAACACAAGTACCACCCAATAGGGAGAAATGTTAGACCTCCTTGTCTCCAAGGACAAGATGTGTTGAAAAAATGAATGTGATTTTTCCTATTTATACAAAATTATGACCTTAAATTCACTTTTAGGTCAACAACAGAGCCGACCTGGCCAGTTTACAACAAAAATTCAGTTTTGACATAATTAAGATAAGTTTGCATCCAAAAAATCCATCAAGAGTGACGCCATTCCCCTCTAGGGTGATGTTGGACCTCAAGTGTGGAACGTTAGGCAAGGATGATGAAACATTTGGCCTCCAAAGGCCTAAAAGATTTCCCACACATGCCAATTTCCTCATAAATTCCCTCCAAATATGAAACCCTAGCTCCGGATGATGTTTAGGGATATCATGGTGATGTCTAGGGCCCCCAAGGGCTATCATCCAAGTGGGAGGGGCATGAAAACCTTGGATCTAGGTCTTCCAAAGTGCCTCCAAAGGCAACGTCCTTCTTTTTCTCAGTGCAAGTCTTCAATCCCTATTATGCCCCTAGGTTGGGGTCTCATCATCCATCAGTGGGACTTGATCCCTATGAAGGTATAAGCTAGCCATTCCCTCATGTGCACTTTTCCATCGGGAAAGGTCCTATAGAGACAATAAGTGTGCCCTCCATGGGTTCATAAGTCACAAGGATCATAGCATGTAAATCACATCTAATAATTAAATCACCCGAACATGTGCATCAAACTCCCCCTAACCCCAAACAAATGCTCAAAGATGTTATGCAATTTGACAAGTCTAGGTTTGGAGAGGGTCTCAAGGTGTCCTATTGGGCTAATCCCCCTTAAGTCTGGGGTGTTTCCCAAGTGGATTCTAGACCAAGTCATGCAAGTGTATGAGTTGGCATGGGATAAACCTTTGGGCATGGGGTGCATGTGATAACAGGGAAATGTAGAGTCTTACATATGGGCACCTTTGTGGAGGGTGAGTTTCACCTTGTCATGGATGAAATTGTTTCCTAGTCCATTCATTGTCATTTATTCTCAACTTTCTTTCTTTTTGTTAGGGTCCTAACCCACACATAGGTAGAACAATATATGTGTATGTAATAAAGGTCAATATTAATGAGGCCTTACAATAAAATAGAATAAGTTGAATGTAAGAAGACCTAATAGAAGCTTCCACTTCTAGAAGGATCTTCCTCTATATGCTTCTTTTGATAGACATATTTAGTATAAATAGGAGTTGAGGGTATGAGAACCCTAGATTGGATATTATTGTAATAGATCTCTGCTCGACTGGAGGTTTCCCCCTCGAAGAGGCTCGTGAACATTGCTCTCAGAATCAAAGTGTTATTTCTATTGTTATTCTTATATCATTTCAGTGTTATTGTGGTGATTATTTTGGTTATATTTCTAATATTCTTCCATTTCTAGCATTTTATTTTTGTTCTGCATACTTTTTATATCTAGTATATTACAAGTGGTATCATCGCACTTTCCTTGGCAGAAATTGTGGGTAAATTTTTTTCCAGGGTAGAGACGTATTCCGACGTCCTTAAGCCATAGATATCTATCGTTATGTGCATAAACCTGTGGTTGAGGGATTCATACACACAAGAAATACAAGTGTCTATTAAGAACACATTTGTTGGCCACCCTTATAACCCCTGTTGGTACCCCTTCGAGTGGTAGCGCATCAGACAACACCTGTGTACGGATCGGCCTATATTTCCTGAAGCCCTCTTTAGATAAATCGATCGGGCGCCTGACTGCTATAGTGCTACCAAGAACAGCACTCGGGAAGATACTCTCTAGTACCTGGGTAGTCGAGTAGTACGGCTAAGGGTATGGTCTATCCTCCTTAGTTATTGCCCTGAGATCTTGGGTCGAGTACTACTATTAGACCCTGGATGTATATCAGAGAGCTATAGAACAGGGAAAACCCTTGTCTGTAGAACCCTTGAATACCTAACCCTTGGGGACAGAAACATAAACAAATTAAAACAAACAAGATCTATTGTCGTGCAACTGTGTTCGGGTTTCCAAGTAAATACACATTTATTTCTAGTTAAGCATTTGGGCATTTCCTATGTGCAGTATTCTTCAGACCGGAGTATAACTCCGCAGTCTGGAAATTTTTTCACCATTATTTGAGACCAATTCCATTGGATTCATCTCTTTGCCCTTATCACATTCATCCAAATCATTTTTCGAAAAAAAAATTGACCCCACCCGCCCCTTTTCAGTTCCCCCATCCTCATGGCCCATACCCATAGCCAAGACTTGGAAGATCACTTCAACACCTTGCAATCTGGTCTCATCAAGACCCAAAAAAAAGTGAAACAACTTAGTGCCAATGTTTCTACCATCAATACAACCATGCAATCCTCAATGGAGGAAATCAAACAAGACCTCATCACCCAGCTTGAATCTATCTTTTCACCACTCTGCACCAAACTACATATCCCTACAGATAACCCTTCCTCTTCCTCACCTCCACATACTGGAGGTGACCATTCCTCTCATTCCCATAACTTTCAGAACCATCACTTTCAACATGACCTATGCCTTCCGCGGGTGGATGTGACCAAATTTGATGGCTCAGACCCCATTGGTTGGGTAACCCAAATGGAACATTATTTCTCTTTATACGGCATTATAGATGACTTGGCCAAACTCTGGTATGGTGTTCTCCATCTAGATCAAGAATGTTGGCAATGGTGGCAATGGAGAAAAACTTCTCATCAAGGGTATATTGCTTGGACACACTTTATGGTAGAGCTTTATGAATGCTTTGACACTGACACCAACCATTTGGGCCATTTGACAAAGTTGAAACAATCAGGAACAGTGGAAGACTTTATAGTTTCATTTGAGCGCCTGAATTTTTGGACAGGGGGCATGTCTGATGCCTTATTCCGAGAATGTTTTATCATTGGTCTCAAGGATGAGATTCGGGCCCATGTCCTCATGGCTCAGCCTTAGAGTTGGGTGGAGGCTACTAAAAGAGCTAAAGAAGCACAACAGGTTGTATCTTCTCAAAACTGGAAACCCTCCTTTATCCCTCGCCCTAAACCAGTAAATCCCACTACTCCCTCCACTTCATTAAAGATCCAAAAATTGACCAGGGTTGAAATGGATAAACACCAACTCAAAGGCCTTTGTTATAATTGTGATGACAAATATTTCCTGGGCCACAAGTGTAAGGAACAAAATCTATTTATGGCCATCTCTGAGGATATTTCAGAAGAGGATATTGAAACTCCACTTGTGTTTGAGTCACTTGAAACCCCCGACATAACCCATCCCTCAGACCCTCCCGAAGTAGAACCGTTCATTTTCCTCAATTCTCTCACTGGCTTCTCTGCTCTCCAAACCCTCAAGCTAATCGGTTACATCAAGCATCGGAAGGTCATCATTCTGGTTGATATTGGAAGCACCCATAATTTTATTCATCACCACATTTCCCAAGAAACTCATTGCTACATCCATGCCATCAATAATTTCCATATCATGATTGCCATTGGTGGCTCCATGAAATGTGGAGGGCATTGTGAAAATGTGTGTCTCCATATTGGTGACTACCACCTGAAATCTCATATGTTTGCTATCGACATGGGCGGTTGTGACATTGTGTTGGGTGTAGACTGGCTAAGGACTTTGGGTCCCATTCTCATGGATTTTAAGGAATTAACCATGAAATTTGACCAGGAGGGCCACCAATATAAGTTCCAAGGCATCACCATCGGTTCACCTGAGATCATTAGTTCCCATCGCATGGAAAAGCTACTCAAAAAGGGTCATTCTGGTGTTATTTCTCAACTCCATGCCATCCAAGCAACATAAACACCCTCGGTGCCGCAAGACCTCCAAGCCATCCTTTCTAAACATCAACTGGTCTTTTCCACTCCCCAGGGACTCCCTCCTTCACATGGTGTTCATGATCATTCCATTCCCCTTGTACCTGGAAGCCTTCCTCCCAATATCCATCTGTGTCGTCACCCCTTTTCCCAAAAAAATGAAATTGAGAAAATGGTCCAAGAACTCCTTAATGCAGGTGTTATCCACCCTAGTACGAGCCCCTACTCTTCTCCTGTGGTCATGGTCTTGAAGAAATAAGGTTCTTGGTGAATGTGTCTTGACTTCCATGCCCTCAACAAACTTACCATTAAAGACAAATTTCCCATTGCTGTCATTGATGACCTCCTAGATGAACTGAGTGGTGCCCAATTATTTACTAAAATTGAACTTCGTTCGGGCTACCACTAGATACATATGAAAGAGGCAGACATTCCCAAGACTTCCTTTAGAACTCATGAAGGCCACTATGAGTTTTTGGTAATGCCCTTTGGCTTGTGTAATGCCCCCTCCACCTTCCAAATCCTCATGGATCATGTCTTCCATCCTTTTCTCCATCATTTTGTCTTACTTTTCTTTGATGATATCCTCATCTATAGCAAGTCCTGGACAAAACATCTTTCTCATGTGGATCGAGTTCTCCATCTACTCTCTCAGCACCAGCTTTTCCTGAAATAGTCTAAATGTCCTTTTGGCACCTCAAAAGTAGAGTACTTGGGTCATCTGGTTGGCAAGGATGACATCAAGGTGGATCCTAAAAAGATTGAAGCTATGCAAGATTGGCCTCACCCAAAGACTCTCAAAATCTGTGTGTATTTATGGGGTTAATAGGTTATTATCGCAAGTTTGTTAAGAATTATGGAAAGATTGCAACACCTCTCACTGCTCTCCTAAAAAATAACTCTTTCACTTGGACTCCAACTACTGCTCAAGATTTTCAAACCTTGAAGATGGCCATGTGCACCACTCTAGTCCTAGCCCTTCCTAATTTCACAAAGACCTTTGTCTTGGAATGTGATGCTTCGGGGAAAGGAATTGGTGATGTCCTTATGCAAGACGGTCGACCTTTGGCCTTTACCAGCAAGCAACTATCTGAAACAAATCTGGGCAAATCTAGATATGAAAAGGAAATGTTGGCTATTATGCATGTTGTTGATTTGTGGCGCCCTTATCTATTAGGGCAATGCTTCCAAATTAAGACAGACCATCAAAGCCTCAAGTATTTTTTGGAACAATGCATTTCCTCCTCAGAGCAACAAAAATGGGTAACTAAGCTATTTGGCTATGATTATAAGATCATTTACAAGAAAGGAAAAGAAAATGTGGTTGCAGATGCACTTTCCCGCAAATATGAAGATGAAGGATCCATTTTTTCTCTTTCCTTCATTGTACCATATTGGCTCCAAGTTGTTCGCCAGGAATGGCTACAAGATCCAAAAAGTTCGCAGTTGATCCAACAATTGTAGTCCAATGCTCCAGCTCCCCCAGGGTACTCTTGGCTCCATGATGATCTTTAATACAAAGTTCATTTGTATTTAAGTAAACAATCAAAGCATAAATCCATGGTACTTTATGAGCTTCATGCTACACCGACAGCGGAACACTCTGGGTTCACCAAAACCTATGACAAGGTCAAACGTTCTTTTTTCTGGGATGGTATGAAATAGGACATTCATAATTTTGTCGTCGAATCTGATGTGTGTCAATGCAACAAGGGAAAAATAATCAAATCTCCGGGCACCCTACAACCACTCTCGATTCCACATGTTATTTGGAAGGACAACTCTATGGATTTTATTACAGGCTTACCCAAATCGGGAAATAAATCATTCATCATGGTGGTTGTTGATCGCCTTTCCAAGTATGCTCATTTATGTGCTCTTCAACACCCATTTACAGCATCCATGGTGGCTCAAATTTTCATCAGGTCTTCAAGCTCCATGGCATGCCACACTCTATTTTTTTTTATCGCAACCCAACTTTCACAAGCAATTTTTGGCAAGAACTGTTAAAACTACAAGGCACCCAATTGCATCTCAATACAGCTTATCATCCCCAGAATGATGGTCAAACAGAAGTTGTCAACAAGTGTTTGGAAACATATTTGAGGTGTTTTACCTCAAAAAATAAAAATCAGTGGGCTCAATGGTTACCCCTACCTGAATGGTGGTAAAACACTTCATACCATAAGCTACATGCATGACTCATTTTGAAGTGGTATATGGACAAAATCCACCTTCAGTTCTATCATACTTACCTGGTGTCTCGAAGGTCCAGGCGGTTGACCAAACACTTATAGTTCGAGAGGCTATTCTCTGTACCCTCAAAGAGAATTTGGTCATGGCACAAAATCACATGAAGCAACAAGCAGATAAAGGTCGCTCTGAACGTCAATTTGAAGAAGGGGATCAGGTGTTTCTTCGCTTGCAACCATACAAGCAGAATTCCCTCAAGGTCGAGCATTGTTAGAAGCTAGAACCCAAATCTTATGGTCCTTATACAGTTCTCAAGCATGTGGGACAGGTGGCCTATCAGTTAGATTTGCCCAGTCATTCAAAGATACATCATGTTTTTCATGTTTCCTACTTAAAGAAGGTGATCAGAACTAAGCGCCAAATTCAAACCAACCTTCCCGAGTTAGCCGAAGAAGGATCCATTTGGCTAAAGCCACAAGCAGTTTTGGACCAGCATGAGTGTCGCTTGCATCAGAGAACCATCAAGGAAGTGTTAATATAGTGGAAAGATACAACTCCAACAGATGCCACTTGGGAACCAACTACCATTTTGCAGTAATTTCCACATCTCAAGACTTGAGGACAAGGTTGTTTTTAAGGGGGAGGACATGTTAGGGTCCTAACCCACACATAGGTAGAACAATATATTCGAATGTAATAAAGGTCAATATTAATAAGGCCTTGCAATAAAATAGAATAAGTTGAATGTAACAAGATCTAATAGAAGGATCTTCCTCTAGATGCTTCTTTTGATAGACATATTTAGTATAAATAGGAGTCGAGGGTATCATAACCCTATCTTGGAGATTATTGTAATAGAGCTTTGTTCAACTTGAGGTTTCCCCCTCGAAGAGGCCCATGAACATTGATCTCAGAATCAAAGTGGTATTTCTGTTGTTATTCTTATATCATTTTAGTGTTATTGTGGTGAGTGTTTTTGTTATATTGTTGACATTCTTCCATTTCTAGCATTTTATTTATGTTATGCATACTTTTTATATATGGTATATTACACTTTTGATCTTTTCTCTTATGCTACAAGGGAATAGTTGAGGGGCATTGTCTTGGCTTTGTAACTAGAGGTGACAATGTCATCCAAAAAACATTTCACAGAAAGAGAAGGTTGGCTCATGATGAGACCCCATTTCTCTAGAAAGGAGCCACAATATCCCAGAGTCCCGGAATCACAAAAATCCTACTAGTCATCCGATCAAGAATGAGCTTCGGATAACGAAGATTCCCCTGGACCATTTGATCATGCGAGGGAAGGAATAGTCAGCCCAACATTGACCACTTCAAGATGACGAAGATTCCTAAACAACTAAAACTCTTGAATCCATGAAGTGTAAATCCATAATCATGAAATCTCGTCAGTTGTCTAATATAATAGGAAGATCAAGATCATTAGATCTAATCAACGATCTAGAAATCGACATGTGGCACATATCAAGGCTCATTTGAAATATAAAGTTTACAAAATTCACGAATCAAGGTGACATGTGGAAACCACTTAGCCAATGCCACATCAACAGATACATGTCATCATGCCACATCACTACATGATTATAGCCTCTGGGGATGTCAAGCTTCTCCTATCAGCAAAAATGCTCGAAGCGCCAAAGGCTGAAATTGTGAACTAATGTTGGTCGTTGATCTAATATCCTCCAGATTCTCTCATGATCATTATATCAAGTGTAGTTAAGCATTCGTTTATTTCGGGAGCATTCTCCACCGGTGATCAAGCATAGTGGCCAAGTGTTAAAGCTCCACTATGTTGAAAGAATGTGGACCGTAGATATCAAATCTTGATTAAGTCATGATCGTTGATTTTTTTAAGACTATGGATAAGTCAGGATCATCCATTCAATGGAATATTAAATATCAATCATTTGATCTACTAGTGAATAGAGTAAATGCACTTCAGCGAAATTTACTCCGGGGGAAGGAGAAAAGTGCCTATGTATAGAATTTGAATCCATAAATCAACAATCCTAATTAAATCACATACAGGAATAAGTGATCCAGGTGGATATTGGTGGCCACCCACCTATTCCATGGTCTCAAAAAAAAAATTCCATCTTGCCATTTTTTCAGCATTTTTCGGATTCCAAACTTTCAGGGTCGTTTTGAGGCCCTGAATGATGTTTTTTGGGGATTTGGGGCCCAAGTGATTGTTGTAGGCCAGTTGAAAATAGTTCTTCTCAGTTAGACCTTTCCAACGATGTATCGAAATCCCCAGATGGAGATCGTATGCAAAAGTCACGCCCTCGGGAAGTTGACGTATCAACTACCCCCATCGGGGCCCGCAAACCTTTTGGATTTTCATCTTCCAGGGTTAGGGTTTTGGATTTTACTTATTTTAAAAAGGCCTTTGGATCCTCATTGTAACAATCATCTTCTTGTGAATGTGAGTAACCATCACATCTCTTCTCATAGGTAAGTTTCCACCATTCTAGTGAGTCTTTCACTCTATATTTTTACAGTCTTTATACATCTATGTGTTTATGGTTGCATCTCTGATACATTTTTGTTATATTATTGGATATATGTGATATCTCTATACATTTATTTATTATATCTCCTCTCTCATTCCGTGCCGAAAATAATCTGGATCAGTGGTATCAGAGCAGGCTACTCTTGATCGTTTTTCAATGCATGTCCCTGACGAGATCTAAGTACATAAACTTGGGTCTCGAGCGTGTCTCTATTGAGTACAATCGCTCTCGCATGCCTAAGAAACCCTCCATGTCGAAAGAAAAGAAAAATGACAAAGAATATGATTCTATTAATATGTTGCTTGAGAAAGCTCTCACGTGACAGAGGGACGAAATGATGGAGAATTTTCCCCACATCCTTCAATTCCTACCAATATCAACAATCACATATTCATCAAGTAGCCACTTTGGAGGCACCTCATCTTTCAAGGTACAATTTAATTTTTATATTCCCATATTTGAAGGACAGATAGATGTGGATTCCCTAGAAAGGTGGTTAAATTTGCTAGAAGGTTATTTCTTTGTTCATAATTTCTCAGACAAGGACAAGATCACCTTCACACTCCTTAAGTCTCTCCCCCATGTCAAACATTGGTGGGAAACTTATTGGGAGAAAATTTCCACATAGGAGTCTGGAATATATGGGGTCGATCCCACTTGGTATTTTTTTGTGGATGTGATAAAGGAACAATATTACCCTGTTGGAAACTATGAGGACTAGTACATGAGATGGAAAACACTGCGGTAATAGATGGGTCAAGCAGTGTCAGATTTTACCAATACCTTCCATACCTTGCGCAACAAGCTGGGTATCAAAGACTCTGAGTGAAATTTGGTTTTGAAATATCATGGGGCTCTACACAGATACATCCAAACTGAAATGGATTTTATGGACATCTCATCACTCGGTGTTTCTTATCAATATATTGTCAAAATCGAGCAAAAATTCAAACATTAGAACAAGCAATATTTTGGGTTTGAAAATCCATAGCAACAAAAGTATGAAAAAAGATGGCCCTAACAAACAACTTTCCAAAAACCATTCCAAGCCACAGGAAAAGAAGGGTCACGTAAAGACAAAGGACACCGGAAAATGGTGCGATTTCCACAAAATTCCCTGGCACAACACCAATGAATGTCGCTCAAAACAGTCATTGGTGGTCGAGATCAAAGACAAGGAGATGGAATCTAATTCAGAAAATACTGATAGAAGACAGATCATCGAAGCAGATCCCACTGCTATTGTTGCAACCACAACAATTCAACCAGAATAACCAACAGATCCTGAAGAGGGGTAGCGCCTCTTTCATTCATATATGTGGGTGAAGGGGACCCCATTGCATTTTATTATTGATAGCTAAAGACAAAAGAACCTCATCTCAGCAGAGGTCGTCAAACAGTTGAGACTGTCGACAACACCACACCCACAACCATACAACATCGGGTGGCTTCACTAGGGACGGGATCTTCGTGTAAGCCAACAATGTCGATTTTCATATAGCATCCAACCCTTCAAGGATGAGGTATTATGTGATGTTGTCCCACTGAATTTCTGTGATGTTCTCTTGGGTCATCCATATATGTGGAATCACCATATTATCTATGAGTCGCGACCCCGTAGTGTCATTGTTACTCTAGGGGGTCATGTCTATAGGATACCAAAGGTATTTCCAACTACTGTCCCACCTAAACAGTGTCACAAGCTAGTATCTCATACTAAAAAATTCAGCTTCTTCACAGTCTTTTCAAAAGGTGAACAAAAGATCATCGCAACCACTGCAGCCTTAGTCCAAGCACCTTTTGTCCAGCAGAAGTAGTTCGACAAGATTGAATCAAAGTGAAAGGATTCCTTCTACACATAGTCATCTCATGTATCTAAACTGGTTAAAAAGTTACAACCCTTCCAGCCACAGGTTCTTGACATCCTTCAACAAGCTAAGTAGCGCAAATTCTCCAGCAAGGCAAGCAGCTCACCAAGATTCAGATTCAACAAACACTTCCCTCTCTCCCCCAGGAACTCAACGCAATGGATACCATTGATTCATAAGGAGGGAGGATTGATCCAGGTGGATATCAGTGGCCACCCACCTATTCCACAGCTCGAAAAACATTTTTCCATCTTTGCATTTTTTCGACAGTTTTTCGAGTTCCAAACTTCTGGGGCCATTTTGGGGCCCTAAACGATGTTTTTGGGGGATTTGGGTCCCAAGTGACTATCAAAAGAACTAACCTAGGTCAAACAAAAATCATTCTTCTCAGTTAGACCTTTCCAACGATGAATCGAGCACCCCAAATGGAGATTGTATGCAAAAGTTACGCCCCTAGGAAATTGATGTATCAGCTACCCCCATCGGGGCTCGCAAACTTTTTGGATTTTCATCTTCCGGGGTTAGGGTTTTGGATTTTACTTATGTTAAAAATTCCTTTGGAGCCTCATTATAACAATCATCTTCTTTTGAAAGTGAGTAGTCGTCACATCTCTTCTCAGAGATAAGTTGCCACCATTCTAGTGAGTCTTTCACTCTGTATTTTTACAGCCTTTGTACATTTTCTCTCATTAATAGAAAAATTCGTATTATTGTATCTATGTGTTATGGTTGCATCTCTGATACATTTATATTATATTATTGGATATATGTGATATCTCTGTACATTTATTTATTATATCTCCTCTCTCATTTCATGCTGAAAATAATTTTGATCAATAAGCACATGGATCTAGCCATCGGTCACATGAATTTTGGATTGAAGGGAGCGCCTATTGATTAAGAATCTAATTCAAAACAAATTGATATCTATAGACTAATGAATCGATACACAGTCATGATTAAAGAAGAGTTAAATCATGAGCATTATGAATAAAGAAATAAAAGGTTTAATGAAAAAATACTTAGAATTAATTAAATGAAAGAGTGCAATGGTTCATTATTAAAAGACACAATGGTTCAATGTCATACCTTTTGGAATATTGTTTAAATAGAAAGGTATGGTGAAAGAAAAGTATCTTTGTAGTCCAGATCAGAATATCAAAAGCAGAAGTAGAGTCCAAGAAGGAAAGTTGAAGATAATTATGCAGTGAGAGTGGAAGGGAGGAGCAAGGAAGGATTCATATCCTTTACTAAGTAAAGTGTGAAAACAAGGGAGTTGTGCTTCCTAGAGTTGGTACCCTAAAATAAGGGAGTTGGTGCTTCCTAGGGTTGGTGCCCTAAAACAAGGGAGTTGGTGATTCCTAGGGTTGGTTCCCTAAAACAAGGAAGTTGGTGCTTCCTAGGGTTGGTGTCCTGAAGAAGGGGATTTGTGTCTCCAAGAATTGGAGCTCTAAAGAGGATCGTTGTCCTTCATAATCACAAATTATTCTCTAAAACTTTGTAACTCGTGTTAAGTATATTTATATAATTGGTTTTTAAATACAAGTCCATTTTTGATCTATTGTGATGATTAAAATACCAAATTAATAATTGTTTAAAAATGTAATACCGATTCACCCCCCCCC
>ML795460.1:570492-581935 GCA_009831015.1 Picea engelmannii
CTAACAATTGGTATCAGAGCTAGTTCTTTCATCACAGTCTAATAACTGGAAGGTAGATCCTGAGAGAAATGGATCAGCAAGAGGGAATGTCTTCCAACAAAGCACCATTGTTTAAAGGATATGATTATGCTCTCTGGAAAAATAGAATGAAAATATACCTTATGGATATTCATTTTGATGTTTGGAAATCTGTAAAAAATGGGTACATTGCACTAGCTAGTCTACCCACAGATACTACAGGAAAAAATATTTGCAATGACAACTCAAGAGAGATAAATTCCATTCTAGGAGGATTAACAAATCCTATATTTGTGAAGGTAATGCATTGTAAGTCATCCAAGGAGATCTGGGAAAAACTGGAGGTTATATATGAAGGAGACAACAAAGTCAAGGAAGCCAAACTACAAATCTACAAAGCTTAGTTTGAAAATTTGAAGATGAAATAAGAAGAGAACATTGTTGAATATCTTCATAGAGTATATGAGGTAGTTAACTCAATCATAGAAACTGGAGAAGAAATTAAAGAAAAACCTATTGCATAAAATATCGTAAGGTCCTTACCTATGAGGTATGATGCCAAGATTTCCACAATTGAATATAGACCATAACTTGACAAACTCACAGTAGATGAGCTCCATGGAATTCTTACAACATATGAGAAGAGAAGGGGGAAGGAAAAACCATCAAAAGGAGAAACAACCTTTAAGGCATCTAAAACAAAGAATAAGAAGGAGCAAAAGACCAATGAAGAGTTATCAGATATATCTTATGAAGAAGTTGTCAACTTCATGAAGAAACTCAAGAGAGGAACTGGGAAATACAAAGGAAATTTTCCTCTAATATGTTTCAACTGTGGAAAAATTGGACACTTTTCCAATAAGTGTTCCTATCCTAAGCAGGGGGAAAGTGATGATGAAAGAACTTTCAAAGATCAGAAGAAGAGAAAAAACAAAGATAAAAGGAAGTTCTACAACAAGAAGAAAATTTTATTTACCCAAGAAGACGGTAGATCGTCTGAAGAAAGTGAAGAAGAGGAGCTAGATCTTTTATTTATGGGAATGAAAAACCAATATGATAATCATTCGGAAGATGAAGAAGAAGTGAACCTTGAGGAAGAATTTATTCATGCAATTGAAGAACTAAGAAAATATAAAAATAAAAACGAGTTACTAAGGGAACAACTTCTAAGTTTGAAGAAACTATAAAATCAAGAGAAAAAGAGGTTTCCAAAATCATTAGTGACTCAGAACAATTGATTATTGATTCAAGAACCCAACTCCAAGAAACCAAAAGAAAAGAATAAATCTTGAATAAAGAACTCAATGAAAAATAACAAACATGTAAGATATTGGAGGATGAAATAATTCAACTAAAAGGAAAACTAGAAAAAAGAGACATTTAGTCTAAGTTTGAAAACAACTCAAAAATCCCAAACAACATTCTTAGCAATCAGAGATCACCAAATGATAAGACAGGTCTGGGATATGATCCCTCTACAAAACAGAAGAATGTAAAACATCCAATCAACTATGCAGATGCTCTTAAGAAATCCATAAGAAGAGAAGAAAATAAGACAAGGATAATACCATTGAAAACTTTCCCAAATAGAAAAAAATATGCACTCCCTACTAAAGAAAAGGATGACAAGAAGAATAGAATCATCAGAAGAAATCTCTCTAACATAAATCAATATATCTTCCTTGGATATTGATATTCCTGCAATAATTTTGGACATATATCAATACATTATAAAGCTTATAGAAAATACAATCCAAGAATTGTTCAAAGATATGAAAACAATAAGAATAATGCAGAAAGAAGAAATTATATCTCCTTCTCTCCCTTACAGGACTACAATGTTGAATGTTGCAAATGAAAAAAATATGGTCATGAAGCTAGTGAATGTAGATTGTCAAAGTATGACAAAAGGATAAATATTCACAACAATCAAAAGGTATGGAAGAAAAAGAAAATAAAGAAAACAGAGTGTAAAGTTGCCCTATATGCGAAGAAGAAAGGATGTCAGTGGTATATAGACAATTGATTTTCTAATCACATGACTGGAGATCAAAGAAATTTTCTCAAGTTAAAGAAGAAATAAAAAGTAAAAGTCACCTTTGGAGATAATCTGTCAGCCAAGATACTAGGAAAAGGCACTATCAACCTAGGGAATAACAAGACCAAAGCAAAAAATGTACTTTTGGTAGAAAATATCAAGCCTAATATACTAAGTGTAAGTCGGACATGTGATCAGGGTCACATACTTACCTTTGATTCTCATAAATGTGAGATCAAAAGAAAAGATATTGAAAAGCTAGTAGCAATTGCACCAAGAACATCTAGCAATGTGTACATCCTTCTTATGGATGAAGAAGAAAAATGGTGTTTAAGTCAAGAAGATGAAAGTTGGTTATGGCATAGAAGGTTGTTACATTTAATCTTTGAAAACTTAATCAAAACCAATAAGAAGGAGGAAGTAAGGGATCTGCCAAAAGTTATTAAGCCTTCAGACTCTATTTGTAAACATTGTCAAATAGGGAAGCAAATAAGAGTTAGTTTAAAAAAACAAAAGAATTCTACAACAAAACCATTGGAACTTATTCATATAGATCTATGTGGACCTACCAAAACTAAAATTATTTATGGAGAACATTATTTTATGTCGATTATTGATGATTACATAAGAATGATCTGGATATACTTTCTAAAGAAAAATCAAAATCCTTTGAGAAGTTTAAAACATACAAAGTCCTTGTAGAGAATGAAACAGATCTCAAAATTAAATGTTTGAGATCAAACAATGGAGGATAATTCACCTCTAAAGAGTTCATTAAATTTTGTGAAAATCATGGCATCAAAAGACAAATTTCAGCTCCCAGGACTCCTAAACAGAATGGAGTTGTGGAGAGGAAAAACAAAACAATCCAAGAAACTGCAAGAACCATGTTAAATGAAGCCAGGATTCTACACGAATTTTGGAGAGATACAATTTACACAATAGTCCACATACTTAATCGATCTCAATTGAGACCCAACCATGACAAAACTCCTTATGAGCTATGGTTTGGAAGACCAACATCTATAAAAACACTTTAGAGTTTTTGGAAGTAAATGTTACATTAAGAATGATGAAGATAATTTAGGAAAGTTTGATCCAAGATCTAATGAAGGCATACTTTAGGTTATTCACCTAATAAGAAAGCATACAGATGTTATAATATTAGACTACTCAAGATAGTGGAAAGCGCAAATGTAAATATAGATGATCTAAAACAAAAGAAGAGCATATCCCAAGACATATCAAAAATTGATAAAGAATCTCAACAAGAAGATGATGATAAATAATCTCAACAAGAACATGATGATAAAGAATCTCAGCAAGCAAATGATGATAAAGAAACACAAGAAAATGAACCTTATACTGATGAAGAAGATGATGAAGAAACACCCTTGCTAAAATCCCATTGAAAAGAGTTCAAAAGAACCATCCTGAGAGTTAGATGATTGGAGATAAAAATGCAAGAGTGGAAATAAGAAGGAAACTCACATTTGAATCAAAACATGCAATGTTTTCTATGATAGAAACTAAATCATTTAAAGAAGCCAGAAAAAGTAAAGACTGGAAAAAGGCAATGAATGAAGAACTTGACCAAATAGAGAGGAACTAGACTTGGAAATTAGTTCCAAGACCTAAGGACAATAATGTGGTAGGAACTAAGTGGATCTTCAAGAACAAACTAAATGAAAATGGGGAGATTATAAAGAACAAATTCATATTAGTTTGCAAAGGGTATGTTCAAGTTGAATGTATTGATTTTGAAGACACTCTTTCTCCAATAGAAAGACTAAAAGTCATCAGAATGTTCCTGACATTTGCATGCTTCATAAATTTCAATATTTATCATATGGATGTCAAGTCAGTATTTCTGAGTGGAACTCTAGAAGAAGAAGTCTATGTTGAACAACTAGAAGGATGCATGCTAACATAAAATCAAGACTAGGTGTGAAAGCTAAAAAAATATATGTATGGTCTTAAGCAAGCCCCAAGAGAATGTTTTTCAATATTAGATCAATACCTACAAAAACAAGGATATAAGAGAGGGACTACTAACAACAACTTATATATCAAAATTGAGGATCAAAATATGATTTTTTTGGTAGTATATATCAATGATATCATATTTGGGAGTAATCTTACTATAATGATCAAAAACTTTGCAATTAAAATGCAAGAAGAGTTTGAAATGTCTATGCTGGGAGAACTGGCTTTCTTCTTAGGTTTATGATTCACTCAATCATGAAAAGGAATATTTATTTCCCAAACCAAATATATCAAGGAAATGTTGAATAAATTCCAAATGGAAGACAATAAACTTGTAAGTACTACAACAGTCACTGGATGTCAACTAAGCCTAGATGATGAGTCACCAAAAGTAGATCAAAATATGTACAGATCAATGATCAAAATTTTCCTCTATTCAATAGCAACTAGACCTGACATCATGTAGGTTGTAGGACTAGTGGGAAGATTTCAATCTGCACATAGGGAAACTCATCTAAAATCATTAAAAAGAATATTCAGATATATTAAATGGACCTTAGAATTTGGATTATGGTATCCAAAAGATAAATACTTTACATTAAATCCATACACTGATGCAGATTGGGATGGTAGTGTAGATGACAGGAAAAGAACCAGTGGAGGATAATTTTTTCTAGGAAAATGTCTGGTAGCATGGATAAGTAAGAAACAAACATCCACATCACTATCCACAAAATAGGCAGAATACATTGTTGTTGCATCCTACTGCACACAAGTTCTCTGGATGAAACAAACATTAGAATATTCACAAATAAGATATGATGATCCCATTACTATTAATTGTGACAACACTAGTGCCATAAACATCTCTAAAAATCATGTAATGCACTCTAAAACCAAACACATATCAATCAAATACCATTTCTTAAGAGATCAGGTTACTCAAAGAGTGGTTAAAGTAGAGTATGTGGGCACCAAGGAACAAATTGCATACATATTCACAAAACCTTTTCCCATGAGTATGGATTACCTTTGAAAATATTCGACAGAAATTGGGAGTAATTCACATACCTCATTAAAACCACAAACTTTGCATCATAATAAAGGGGCACATGGATAGGGGGAGAATCACCACAGGGGGAGTAAAGAAATATTCCTTTTGTCATTGTTTTCAAAGGGGGAGGAAATTGATAAACATCAGAAATAAAAATATTTCAAAGAAAAGGTTGCCATCAATGTCAAGGGGGGAGAATGTTGGACACAATGGTATGATATTTTCATTAATGTCAATAGAGTGTAGGTGGTGAGATCAAATATCAAAATAGATAGCACTGTAGAAATCATGTAGGAGAAATATGAACCATTGATAAAAAATAACTAAACAATAATTGTCAAATCTTGTGGATAACTTCAGATGAGTTCTCAATCGTTGGATCAAGCAGGAAATAGAAATATTCACAAATTCAGATCTTCACCACTTCAGTGAATTTTTTAGACAAGGAAGGATCCATGAAACCTCAAAGTCGTGAAATATCCTCAGTCGTCATATCTAGGAGAATGAAATAAGACCGTTCAATAGCAATATCACACTAAAGAAAAGAAGGTGGTCAACTCTAACATTGACCTACTACGGGGATAATAAGTTCGGATAGACCAAGAAATCTCGAACTCCAAAGCCCCAGAGTTAATAAAGGTTGTTGGATCAAACAGTTGAAGGTATACGGTAGTAGATCTATTTTTCTCTTTGGCGATAAATGGAGGAATGTAGAAAAGGGCCAAAATATTTCAGTCACTGAATCACCAAAATATCACTAGCCATCCGATCAAGAAGGAGCTTTGGATAACGAATATTCCCCTGGATCGTTCGATATTGCAAGGTAAGGAATAGTCATCCTGAATTTGACCACTCTAGGATTTTGAAGAATCCCAAACAACTAAAACTCATGAAGCCACGAAGTGCAAATCCATAATCATGAAATCTTGCCAGTTGTCTGATATAATATGAAGATCAAGATCATCAAATCTAATTAATGATCTAGAAAGAGACACGTGGCACATTTCACAAGGTGAAACATGTCAAGGCTCATTTGACATATAAATTTTATGAAATTCATGAATCAATGTGACACGTGGCATGCACTCAGCCAATGCCACGTCAGTATGCCATATCACTCCAATATTACAACCTTTGTGGATGTCCATCTTCTCCTACCAACAAAAATGCCCGAAGCACCAAAGGCTGAAGTCGTGAACTAATGTTGGTCATTGATATAAGATCCTACATATCTCTCATGACCATTATATCAAGTGTAGTGTAAGGATAGAGTAAGCATGAATCACGAAGTAACGCTAATCGTTGATCTATTTCGGGATCATTCTCGACTGGTGATCAAGCACAGTGGCCAAGTGTTAAAGCTCCACTATGTTGAAAGAGCACAGACCATAGATCTCAACTATTGATTAAGTCATGATAGTCGATTTTGTTGAATCCTTTGGATGAGCCAGGATCATCCATTTAACGAAATATTAAATATCGATCGTCTGATCTACTAGTGAATAAAGTAAACGCACTTCAGAGAAATTTTATCTAGGGGAGTTGGAAGACTGCAAAGGCCGGAAATCCCGAAGGCTGAAGTACCAGATAACCTGGTTCTAGCATTGGCCATGTTATAAGGTAATGAAGCTAATAAGGAGTGCAAAGGGCCTAGAAGTAAATAATCCCTCAGAAATTTGAATACGGTCCCATGTAGAAGAATAAGGGTGGAAGGAGAAAAGTGCCTATCTGCAGAATTTGAATCCAGAAATCAGCAATCCTGATTACATCACATATAGGGATAAGCACATGGATCTAGCCATCGGTCACACGAATTTTGGATTGAATGGAGAGCATATTTATTAAGAATTGAATTCATAACAATTTGAGATCTGTAGATTAATGAACTGATACATAGTTATGATTAACGAAGAGTTAAATCATGAGCATTATGAATAAATAAATAAAATGCTTAATGAAAAAATACTTAGAATTAATTAAATGAAAGAGTGTAATGGTTCATTATTAAAAGACATAATGGTTTAATGTCATAAATTTTGGAATATTATATACACAGAAAGGTATGGTGAAAGAAAAGTGTATCTACAATCCAAATCAGAAGATCAAAAGCAAAAGAAAAGTCCAAGAAGGAAAGTTGAAGATAATTATGCAACGAGGGTGGAAGGGAGGAGCAAGGAAGGATTCATATCCTTTACTAGGTAAAGTGTGAAAACAATGGATTTGGTGCTTCCTAGGGTTGGTACCCTAAAACAAGGGAGTTGGTGCTCCCTAGTGTTGGTGCCCTAAAACAAGGGAGTTGGTGCTTCCTAAGGTTGGTGCCCTGAAGAAGGGGATTTGTGTCTCCAAGAGTTGGAGCTCTAAAGAAGATTGGTGTCCTTCACAATCACAGATTATTCTCTATAAACTTTGTAATTCCTTTTAAGTATATTTATATAATTGGTTTTTAAATACAAGTCCATTGTTGATATATTGTGATGATTAAAATAACAAATTACTAATTGTTTAAAAAGGTAATATTGATTCACCCCCTCCTCTCAGTATTTCCAACGAGACTCTATCTATGAAATTGGACAATGTTGGTCGAGTTGTCTCTCAGTACTCCATTTCTACAACCCGAGGGCCTCGACACATCATCTCCTTAGTTATCCCTAGGATTTGGGGATAACATATGGCTCCTACTTGGGGACATGTACTCGTCGTAGAGTGCATGAGAACCACAACATCTCCTAGTGAACCTCTGCCTACACTGAAACATAAAAATGTAAAATATAGTATAGTTCTATCACCCTTCATCCATATCAAAATAAAAACTAAATAACAACTAATCCAGAAAGAAAATTTTGCATTTTTTCCTTTTTTCAAAAATTTCTAAACTATGATGAAAACAATATGCAATTAGAGAAAAATGAAATATGAAATTTATCTAAACTACCATGAGAAATCAAGATGCAAATGAAAGGAAAGCAAGATTACCTACGTACTTACCCGGGGCCTTGGGGCCCTAAATATCAAGTGATAGGTGATGTCAGGTGAATTCATACAACCAGTGCAACCATATGTGTCATCATTTCATCAAGGTATCTCCCACTGTGCTTAATCATGAAGTACAACAAGGATAAGTTGAGCACATAATAATCATGGTAATAAACAAACATGGAGGGAGGAAATATTGTTGAAAAGAGTATCCATAATTCTAATCGTCAAGAAAATCATACCTGAAAGGATAGCCACAAGCTCAACCAATCCATCTATGAAGAGGGATACCATATGTAGACAATGACTCATCTTCATCCTCGTTATCATGATCACTTCTTGTTGAAGACTTATAATATATGAGAGATCCCAATAAGACCCCATGATTTCCCTGAGAAAAATAAATGAGGTAAGGGATAGGATCAGGACTAGAGAAAGAAAAAGGTTGTCTCTTCAACTGCAAATCCTTGTAAAAATCACCAAGATGAAAAGACTTTCACTTTGTAGAGTGAGCCTTTGATTGCTCTGGGATAGCTATTTCTTGGTGTTCATCTAAAATTGAGGATGAAGGTGTTTGAAAGTCCTCATAGAACAAATATGCATCCCCAAAGGATCTGCATCATAACTCCCAAGGGATGATTGAAAATCACCCTGAAAATGTTGTGACAAGTCATCCTTGAATGGACGGAAAAAATATGTAACCATATCATCATCAAGATGCCAAACATCTGAATCATATATGCATGAAGACCAGTCCTCTGAAGATGACAACTCAACCCCTTTTTCTTGAGAGCTACTCTCAATGTCGTAAATGGGGTCTCTATAAAAAATGAAATGACCAAAATCCCATCTATGTATCCCAGCCTGTATGAAAGTGTCTATATGATCATAAACCATATCCAAGGGTTCTTTCACAAGACCATCAATGTGACTGAAAATGACCATCTCTTTGTCTTTGTGTGCAGGAAGAACAGAGGCTAGGGAAACTTCAACTAGATCTTCAAATTATTCATCATTGAGACTAATTGCTTCTTCAACTTCATGTGTAGGAGGAAAGAAAGGCTGAAATAATTCATCTTCATCAAGCAAGATCATGGATACCAATGTCCCCTTCTTCTCATATGGATGTTTCACTTCATCAAGGTATTATTCTTCTTGGAAACTTGCTTCGTGGATCTGTTCTTTATTCAAAGCTTCGTCATCTTTAATAGGATCAAAGAATTCACCATATTGATATTGATCTATAATGAGTTTTTAGACTTATTAGGGCATGGATATTGGCTCATCGTCATTTGGGAAGTTTTCCTGGTACCCATACTTCTCAGTCATAGTGTCGTACAATGATTTTTCTCCATAATATGCAATGACAACCTCCCAGACTGAGTTTAGGATAGGATTTTCCTCATAATTATAGAGGATGGTGTCATACTCCTCTTCTCTATGTTCACAAAACTTGACTATAAAGTCTTTATTGGGACAAAGCTTTATCAATTGTTCACAAAACTCGTAGTCTTCTTCTATGCTTTCCTTGAAGCATTTGAAAATTTCCTCATTTTTATAATCAACTTCTGGAATTTCAATTGTTGCTTCAACAAAATATGGAAGAAGTGTTTCTCTTACACCTTTAATAAGATCAAGGTCAAAACCTTCTCTTGAAAAATCATCCTTGAGGTCCTAAATTGACTCTTCAATACTTTGAGAAATTGATCCCCAACGTTTAAGGAACTCTCCGATGAGGATCATTAAAGAAGATATACTTCTTGTCTTACAAGAATTCTTGATCCAATCCTTTTGTTCACTTCCCAAATACAATAAAAAAAATCGTAGGAATACATCCTCATGTTGTATATTCTCATAACATATGCATCTGGTAAACTCAACAACATGTGCTACATATGAAAAGGGATTACCATCAAACTTTGGGAGGAGATCAAACTAGTTTATCATGAACTTGTTTGTATACCCATCAATAGTTTCAACATCCAAGGCCTTGTATGCTTCATGAAAGTGCCATAAAACCATGTTTCCATCACTGATATATCACCTTAATGGAGTCGCTAGATGAGACTAATGCTCATCAAGGGTGGAAGGGGAAAGTCCTTCAAGTGGAATCACCAGGAAAACTAGGGGTAAAGTCTTTGGGATGGAATTTTTCCAAAGTGTTGTTAGGGTAGGAGAAAGGATTCAAAATCCTCCCCTACAATGGCACCAAAATGTTATTGTGCAAACTGAAGGTTGGGAAAATCCCAAGCCAATCCACATGATGGAAATAATGGTGGGAGAGTTTACCCACTGTCACCTCAAATAAACCCTCCCCTCACTTTAGTGAAGTAAAAATCCAACACAGGGGGGAGTCTCGGGTGACCCTAGGGGAAAATGAGATGGAAAGTGGGACTATGGAAGTGATTCCCCTATAGGTGATCTAAAAATGATAAAGACTTGTATTCTTGAAAATATTTGCAAGTTTTAATTCAAGTGTTCTTATGCAAATGGATCAATTTTGCAAACACAACTTTCATAGAAATTACATATTCAAGATGCATATAAACATCAGCAAATAACAGCGAACAGAAAAAACATAACACAACAAATGATAAAGGAGTTCACCCCTCTCTTGGGCTACATCTCCTGGTCCAGCTTCCAATGGATCTTTTGTATTATTTTCTCAAAGTGCTAAAATATGTGCTTTACAATGCTCAAAATCCCAAATAGATGGCTCCAATGGCTTTTTCCACACAACTGCCAACCAACACCTATCGTGTGTCGTACGGCCCTACCACGTCATCATCCGTACAAACTGTACAGATTGTATATTTGGCACATTTGTTTTGCCTATTTGATGATTTGAATAGAACGTGATATCTCTCTCATCCAACGTCCGTTTGAACCCAAACGAGTTGCGTTGGGTTCATGACGACGAGGCCTACACACCTGTTCGATTTGAAGTGATTCCAAGAACTTTGAATTTTGAGCAAAATTTGATCCCCTAGATCACACCTCCCCATTGGAAAGCTTTTGGACCTCCAAAAGACTATTTTCAATCTATCTGAAGATGAGGGTATAGTTCCCTCACCTTTCCAACCTCAATCCACTTGGCTTTGCTTGGATTTGTGCCTTTAATACCAACTCGAAGATATTCCACATTTCCTTGTTTTGAAGTTCTCATTCTCCTGTCAAGGATTATGTCTTCATGCAGTTCTATAAGATATTCTGGGGAGAAATCATCTATATAAGGAATCTGAACATGTTCTCCTTGATCATCAATCAAAGGAGGCTCATACAATTTCAAATTCTCAACATTAACAACTACATACATTTGCATATAAGGAGGCAAATCTAAACGGAAGGCATTGTTACCAATCTTGTCAAGAATC
>ML795460.1:586309-604327 GCA_009831015.1 Picea engelmannii
ACACTTGCAAATAATCAAGCCTTCAAAAACCTAAGCTCTGATACCAACTTGATCTAAAAATGATAAAGACTTGTATTCTTGAAAATATTTGCAAGTTTTAATTCAAGTGTTCTTATGCAAATGGATCAATTTTGAAAACACAAATTTCATAGAAATTACATATTCAAGATGCATATAAACAACAACAAATAACAGTGAACAGAAAACACATAACACAACAAATGATAAAGGAGTTCACCCCTCTCTTGGGCTACATCTTCTGGTCCAGCTTCCAATGGATCTTTTGTATTATTTTATCAAAGTGCTAAAATATGTTCTTTACAATGCTCAAAATTCAAAATAGATGGATCCAATGGCTTCAGAACGTCAAAAAAACCCTAGCTGGGATTTTTTAGCACCTCGTTTGGCCAAAAATTGAAGAAGATAGGCTTCCTGGAAGTTCCCCTTCAAACTTGTTGTCTCTGGATCGCCAAAATGCACCTCTGCCTCCTTAACCTAGCCCCAACGTGCATATTTGTGTTAAAACCTAGCACCGGGTGCAACCGCAAAATGGTGTGAACTATAGGACGGTTAGGGCACTCCTAGCCCCTAACTGCCAAGACCGTGGGCATATGAGGCACCATGTGACTGGGTGCATATACAAAAAGGGCCAAGGTTTTAAACCATATGGTAACTGGGTCGGAAGGCGTGCGCGTCGGTGGTTACATGGCACATATATATGATCGAGGGTTAGGGCTAAGCCCCGGCCCGAACTACACCCCAACTCACAACATATATCAATTCAAATAAATTAAAACTCATATGTATGTTAAGAACCATAGGTGGGCGCGCCGGTTGGGCGGCCCTTCCCAAAGCTCTTCCCTTTGCCCCGGAGGTCGCGGGGTCGAGTCCTGCCGACCACATAAGTTTTAAACCATAGCCAAGGAAACACATGGCGGCCATTGATTAGGCCATGTGTCACCATTCCATTCACCACAAACATGCCACGTGTCGGATGCCAATTCATCCACATGACTGCCAACCAACACCTTCCACGTGTCGTACGACCCTGCCATGTCAACATCCGTACGGACTGTACAGACAACACATTTTTTTTGCATGTTTGACGATTTGAACAGAACATGATATCTCTCTCATCCGACGTCCGTTTGAACCCAAACGAGTTGCGTTGGGTTTGTGATGACAAGGCCTACACACCCGTTCAATTTGAAGTGATTCCGAGCACTTTGAATTTTGAGCAAAATTTCATCCCCTGGATCAATAGGTCAAATTTCTAAGTGAAGAGTTGCTTCATAACGAGTCTTGAAAATGGTTTATGGTTTCCAAGTGCCCGAGTACCTTCAAAAGAGAGATGTACATGCCTGAGACATAAGAAGGAACACAAATGCAAGCTCAAAGATAAGTGCAAAAGCAAGTTAATCTTGATGTCCCTAATTACAGCAGTAAATAGGAATATATATCAGCAAGGAAAAAAACTAACCACTGCAGATTTAACCACTTAAAGCATCAAAGATTGGTAGGGAAATGAAGCATAAACATGTAGATAAATTTCCAATACTTTAGCACAAATTTTAGTGGTATTAGAGGGTTGTTATATGATGTTTTCAAAGTAAATTTGTAATATCCAAGTGTCTATAGAAAATATTTTCTACAGAAGCAAGTTTTAACCATGAAAATTGTCAACGCTTGGTATTTTCTTTGGGTTGTATCAAAGAAACCCAGAGGTAACTATTTCAACCAGCTTAAGATTGTATTCTGACCTATATAACCAGAGAGGGCTCTCTCACATGTCTAAATGACTGGTAATAGCTCAATGAATTCATCAATACGCACACAGAGGTCAGATTTTGCAATAGAAAGGTTTTGTTTTTGTTTTAAAAGGGTTGGTAAGACAAGCTTGAGGAAGAAACCATTGGAAAATGGAGTCAAATTTTGAGGTATATATGAAGATTAACATATCTATGTATCCCTGAGGGAACAGGGTCAAAGTAAGCATATATTTCAGCAATAAAAAATATTCATATGATGGCAAGACAGAAATAAGAAAAGCCCATTACGAATGAGAGAATCTAATAAGGATGAATTATCAATTGTAACTTTTAGAAGAAATACATAAAGGCTGACTACAATGAACAGATCACCTAACAAAGGGTGAATTATGGACCTATAATCATTCAAACATGACACTTCCATTAACTATATGAAGGGAGCATCTATCAAGGATGAATTTCGATAATTTACTCTTAGTTATTATTTAGAAGAAAGAACAGAAGTGAAATGAATGTAAACTAGAGGAAAACACATTAAAAGGGTACATTGTGATGAATCTCTACTATCAAAAAAACATTCTCTACTTGTATTTAAATTTCATGAATATATACATAATTTTCCAACCACAAAGGAAGGCCTTTTATCAAGACAATCGAACCTATTGTACTTACAAAATGCTTTCTTAAATAATCAAACAATAACATAATATGTTCCTGGTTTGTTGGAAATAAAATCAAATAAAAATCACAAAAGATAAATTGGAAATTAATCTATTGCAATGATCTTCGAGTAGCTAAAATGTTGTTAGTCACAAATTTCCTGGGATTAGGTAAGATCCTCTGCCACTTGTCTTTTAATTATCTGCCATTTGTACCTCATCTTGTGGACTTAAAAGCTGGATCGAATCCTTCATTTGATGCTATGAATGTGTACTTGTTGATGGTGCATCTGAAACATTGGAATGCTCTGCCACCTTTGTATTTACTGCTCTTTTGCTACCAGGTATCTTTCCATTTTGTGCCTTAAAATACTGAAGAAAATCCCCACCAAATGTTGGATTTGTCACTTGAAATTTGGGATCTATGTTGCCAAATGTCATGGAGATGAGCTTATTTATACTGGTTTCATGGACAAATATACTCAATCTAATCTTTAGACATCTCGACCCAATCCTATGCCATTTCATCTTACTAATTATGCTTCTGAAGATAGATATACTATGCCCATTTTGTGCTTTATAAGCTCCATTCCAGCTTTGATAAAGGAAAAGGACTCCATTCCCTTTTTCTCTAAGCATTATATGCTACATGCTATACATGTTTCCATATTAAGAAGGGTATAGACAGGTAAAATATTCTATCTATTGTGTGAACATTTACATTAGGCAGACATTAATTTGGCAGAGGATCAATCCAATTTTTTAAAACTAAAAGGACCCCTCGATTTGAGAATTCTTGTTGCAATTGCCTCTTTACTCTGTCACAATTTTAAATAATTCCTCATGACACTTAGTAGATAGTGTTTTTTAGTATCTCTGCCACCTTTGCATAGTGAGTTGAATCCAAATGCTACCCTAATGCAATCTACAACATTTGTGTAGTGAGCTCTGTGTAGCATGGGGATTTTCTTGAAACTTGTGTGAAACCATAGGACAAGAACCAAACTCCTTAAAACTTCAAGTTTATTGATTAATGATGGAACTTTAGATACCTTTGAGTGTTCAATTTAATCACTACAAATCTAGTTTTTATGATAATTATTTCCTTGAAATCTGAGATTTGAACTCTGTCATTTGTATCCTTTTGCACTGTCTGTTATCATAAAAGGATTATCCCTTGTGACTAAACGCTTGGTGTTGACCTATGTATCCGGGTGCATGGAGCAAACACCCTTGTTATGTAGCAATAGATAAAAATGTGTTGTTTGGTGGTAGCATTTGATAGTTGGTATCATGTTGTAGATGCTTGGTGACACTTAGACAAGGGTCATACTGGCACTAGTACTAGCGCTTAGCGTTTTGGAATTTTAATTGAATGAGACCCTAAATACGAGTGAGCCACATGTGGATTCTCTTGATGCGCTATCGACCTTGATATTTGGTGTTTTATTCTGACTTAATTTCTTGTTAACAAAATAAAAATCCTTGGCATATGACATTTTCCCTGATCGGCATATGGGCACATTGGTAGGATTTGAGCTCTACACTTGGAGATGATAAAAATTCATTTCGATAGTTGTAAGTGTATTGTAAACACATAGTTGCATTTGGCACTTTGTTGTCCTGGTGACTCGAGCTCGGGTTTCATATGATTACCATGGTGTGTGACCAATGACTAATGTACTTGGGTCCAATGACCAAACTTCAATCCTTTTGATAAACCAAATATGATTATATTTTATACTTCAAGCCTCCAATAATGCTCAACTTCCTAAAACAAACCTTTCTCTTGATAATTGTTTACTATAGCAACCATAACATCTCTGAGCGCCAAATCTGTAAGGGTATATCGATAACCTCTAGATCCATGTTGAAAGACTGTCTCAAATGTTTAATGCATTCCAATCAACAAAGAAAGGGTTTAAATTCAATAGCATGAAGGGAGAATGGAGACAAAAAATCCCCTTAGCATTTTGATCCAAAAAGGATCCATAGAAGGTTAAGAATAACTCAGAATGCATAGAAGCAAATCAGAACGCTCAGAATGGCTTCAGCAGGCATTAAAAGGGAAAAAATTCAAAGTTTGCAAAACTCAGTAAAAATGGCATAATCGCAAAAAGAGTGTCACAATCTTTCTAATGACACAAACTGCTCATCAAATGGAATTACGGATCAAAAGTTATAAGCACTCAAAGTTTAGTCAATCTTGATCAAAAGTCAAAAAGTCAAAGTGACACGTGGCACCACTACAAGAATGACACATGGCACGTCTGTACCTCTAAGTTGGCATGACATGGAAAAATTATGGCAGACATGTGGGAAAATCAGGTGATGACACGTGTCAATTTCGTGGACAAATTATATGGTGCCAGGTGGCCCAGTCATGGGCTGCCATGTGGCACCCCTCCAATGGTTGGTATGTGCAAAAGTTTTATGACTCGACTAGAGTTGAAATCGTGACCTCTTCATTGGGAAAATCCAGTGATGACACGTGTCAATTTTGTGGACAAATTATATGGTGCCAGGTGGCCCAGTCATGGGTTGCCACGTGGCACCCCTCCAATGGTTGGTATGTGCAAAAGTTTTATGACTCAACTAGAGTTGAACTCATGACATCTTCATTATCCCAAAGGCCTCACAACTTCGCGCTACCAATACACCATGCTATATCCCTTTTTTATAATATGGTGCGCATATTATTTAAGTGTAAGGTTTGATATGGGCGCCAAAGAAAGGGGCCAGGCCTTCGACCCAGATCCTGGTTCTACGTTTAACTCGTATGACCTCAATATTCTGCCAGCCTAGGGGATTATTCCAACCGTCCACCATTTTAACAGTTATGCCATATCTAGCATGTTCCACTAGATGTAACTACCCGCTAAACTATCCGCCAGAAATAGCCAACTGTCCATCGATTTTAATAACGGTTCTGCCATTTTAGTTGTCGCCCGCCACACTTAGCAAGCCCACCAAAAATGGTTATAACAATGTGTTTAAAAGGGAAGGCCTATGGGATTCGACCCTGAGACCTCCGCCTAACCACCGCCTAAACTTAGCCTCCATAACCAATGTGCCAAATGTGTCACTTAATGCTAACCGCCCAGAAAATTGTATAAGAATGGCCCTCAATCAGTGCATTCAAAAACACAAGAGATGAGAGGTGAGACCAAGCGCACTCGTATGGATCTGTATGGACTTAGGCACGATTTTCAAGATTTTGGCATGCAGTTCGATAATTGGCATGGATTTTGAGCTTTGTCCAATCATTTATTGCAGGAGAAGTGGCACACAAACCAAGGTAAGGGTGCATCTTGGATCAAAAAGTATCTGACTTGGATCGAGGCATGGAGATAGTCATTTTTAGGTAAAACGACGCCACGAACTCAGTGGTGGTATTAGTTTTCTGATATGAGCAAATATTATGTAGCTTAACTCTAGAATGAGGTATACTTATGTATTTTGCCCAATTCTTTTCTAGAGTTAATAAAAATATCTACCCATTTGACAGTAGGACCCGGAGACGTAGTCCACCAGGGACAAACTCCGTTATCAAGTTCTTTGTGTTCATATTTCATGCTTATGTCTCTTTCCTTTTGAGATTTTCCTTCTTTATGGTGTACTTTAGTTTATGCTCATTTAATATAGTTCTTTAATATGTCACCTGACGAAAATATCCTAGATCACATTTTCACGAGTACTTACCCTCATTACACTTGACATTTGAAATTTGAAAATATTTGTTGGCAACACGTTTTTGGGCGTTTTTATTCTTTGGATTATGGGATATATGTCACATATGTTGGGAAAATGCACGTGTGTATGTTTATATGTGCCAACGCTCTCCACCTATATCAATGTGTTGAGCACATAGTTACCCCTCTTGGGATTCTCCTCCATGTAATTTTGCGCTTATGTGCTAGGCTTTGATTTGTGTTGACTTTTGGTAGGTGCTTAGCTCAATAGCTCATGGATTTGGATCAAATAATTGGAGATTGGGTGCTTTAAAGCCCCAAAAAATTTTATTTGGAAAAATAAATAACAACCCTGCATATGAGCCCGAGAACAAAAACCAAACCTTGAAAAAACAAACTTTTGTCGAATTACACAATTTTTCCAACATTTTTTACATGTGCTAACAAAAATAAGCAAGTAATCCAACAAAAAATTCACCAATCAATAGTAGAATGATAATAATTGCTTAGTAGCAAATTCCCACAGTTAAATTACAAGTTAAAATCAAAATAGAAGGTGATTTGATGCAACCCTAATGGTTGTATATTTTAAGTAGTGATAGCTCAAGATCCACTTGACCAATCTAGACACCCTAAAGGATTTCACAAGCTTAAAGCATATAGAAAATATCGTGACTTAAACAATTTCAATATATCATAATTCTACGTATCCCAATGCAATGATTTTATTTCTCCAATGCAAGATATTAGTGGCTTTAACTATTGGGTTATGGAGTCTTTAAAATGAAAGATCTATTTGTGCTACTTCCTTTAAGGTGTAATCCCTTTTACTCCCCATGGCAAGCAAAACTAACTAGGAAAAAACTAGGAGGGTGTAATCTCTTTTACTTCTCATAGTATTCCTTTATGAACAAATTATTCCAAGACACTTATGATGCGATTAGTAGGGTTGTATGCACTTATACTCCCGAAAATCTTAACAAATTAACCTATAACCAAGAAAAGAAGCAATAAGAGAGATTATTTACCTAGTCCAAGCATTAACAAGATAAACTCCTTTTAACCAAGAAAATTCCACCATAAAAGCAAGAAATATCCTCCAAGAAAGATAACACCTTACTTCTTCATAGAATAGCCAAAACAAACCATAGCAATAGAGATAGATAAAATTTCCCAAGTAGGGTGTAAATTTCAACCAAGTAGTCCTCTCACAATGGGAGAGCTATATGAAAATGACAAGAGTTTGATCTCTATTTATAAAAATCCTACTAAAAGTGTTTGTCCACTGAATTTTAGAGTAACCGCAAAGTAAGGGGTCAAAAACCCTTAATTTTCCCCTTTACATTACCAAATTCAAATTTAACTTTAAAAACAGTACATAAGAAACCCTAATGTGACGTCATCCCTCTAAAGGGTGACATTTTGACACTTTTTGCAAGTCGTTGAAGTGAAGAATGGAAGTCGTTGGGCCTTCTAGGGCCTCCCTCTCATGTTCTAGGGTTTCTTCCTTCAATCCAAGCCTCCTCCCATCAAAACATGCCAAGTGTCCATCCTCAAAAGCTTCACCACCAAAACCATAGCCCTAGGGTGACATCAAGCTCCGCAAGTGTGACATTTTGTCCTCGAGAGAAAAATGTTTGGATGGAAATGGGCTAGGATAAATACTCCAAGGTGTCTCTCAGGCATCTCAAGGATACCATCATCATCTAGTGTGTGTGCCATGGTATCCACCCTATGGACTTCAATTCCCAAGGAAGCCCAAGACAGACTTGTTCTTCCAAATCTATCCACCAAGCAAGATCCTACAAAGACAATGAATACACCCTCCAAGGATCTCAAGTAAAATGAATCAAGATAAGTAAATAAAATAGCCACCCAAGCATGTGCATCAAAAACCACCTCATCAAACTAAACAAGTGCTCAAAGACCCTATGCAATTTTCCAAGTTTGGGTATGGTAGGGTTGAAAAAGTGAGCTATTGGGTGAATCTTACCTTAAGTTTAGGAGTGTTTACCAAGTTGACCAAGTTGACCCATCTCTTGGTCACACAAATAAGGTGACATGGATGGGGGGGAAAACTTGTGGCATGGGTTTCATTACATACAGGGGATCGTAGTGTCTCATTTATGGTTGTCCTTGTAGAGGGTGTGTTTCACCTTCGTTTTCAATGCATGTTTTTTCCAAGCCCATTTATTATCATTAATTAATTAAGGTCCAAAAAATGGGTACTCCCTATGGGTTAATATATTAGCTTAGGGGTCAGTACCAAAGTGTCTCTTGAGGGGAGAAGTACACATGGCACCATGGAGGTATAGTCTAGCTTGTAATGCACCTTGTGTAAATCCCTCAACATGTGGGACATTTATATTATGTGTTTTCTTTTGTAGGTATTTGATTTTTTTTAGGAGAAACATTTCATTGTTCATAGGACCTCTTTGGGAAAGCATATGGAAGGTTCATAATATGGTTTTTATTTTTTTCCAGTTATATTCCCTCTGGGCCTTCAACCCCTTCTTCCCATGAAATGAGGGACAATCCCTTCTTGGGTCAGTACACCTGAAAATACCAAAATATAAGGAGATCAGGAGATGAATTGTGGAAAGTGGAAAGTATGGTTAGGAATGGTACGATGACCTATCAAAGGGCCCTCCCAGTAGAAAACATATCCCTAAGGGTGACCACTTACTAGGGTGCAATGTCAACCACCAAGGTGAAACAAGGAAAAGAGCATAATTTCCAAGCATAAGTTACATAATCAAAAAAAGTTTAAAATGCAACAAACTCAAATGCCCCAAATATTTAAATGACACTCACCATAATACTTGGCTTGTACATCATGGAGAAAGACCCAATGTCTTCTGGAAGCAAGCTGATGTGGTGGATACCCTCATGATGAACCTGAGATCTGTGGTGGTGAAGCGGGCCTCTATCTATGCAAGTGGAAATTGTTGGTCATGTTGTCTCTCGATAAATCATGTCTGCAACCTAAGGGCCTCGAGACATCATCTCCTTAGTTATCCCTGGGGTTTGGGGATAAAAATTTCAATATACCAAATACAATTTGGCCCTTGGCCATATAAATCATTACAGAATCTCCAACCCGAACATATCAGCTCACTAGCCTAAATTGCATTTGCACATTTACATAATAATTTATGGGAATTAAAATTAGGGATCCCCTTATTTTTGCATTTTCCTCATTGAACAACACCATACAAGTGTGCATATATATCACTATGTTAGGATCTCTGGTATTTAACTAACATATAGGATCTCTAGCCCAATATAGAATAGGAACTCTAGCCTAAAACATATATACATAGGCACTGCTACCAAACATATATACTTAGGCACTCCGAGCCAAAACCATACATAATGGTTTCACTGTTTATAATTCTTGTAAAATTTTTGACTAGCAATCTCTCATTCCCCTTGATTTTCACAACCCAAGTGTACCACATTCTATCCATCGCAATCCCTTAGGGTGTACCACTTCCCTTCAAGGCTCCAGCACAAACTAACCAGAAAGTCTCAGAGTTTCAACTCTAGGAACTCTAGTTGCAACAACTTTCATAATTTGTCGATTCCCATAGTAATTCCATCCAATGGGATCTCATTCCTCTCAACTTGCACATCCCAAGTAAGTGTACTCCCTTCTTTGCATCACAATCACTTAGGATATACATCTTCCCTCTTGGGCTCTAGTACAAGATCAGTCATGAAGTCTCAGAGTTGTGGCTCCAAGAACTCCAACTATGACAATGGAATCTCCAAACCTTCAAATAGTAGTAGTTGTGCCTCTTGCATTGCATTATTCAGCTCCACTTTTCTTCTTCTAAGCTACAACAAGTCCACTTGGACTTTACTCATTCCATGTCTTCATCCTTGAGCTCCATTTCATTTTTGGTGCTCTTCTTTCCAAACACCTTATTCATGTCTTCATTCTTTAGTTGTCCCTATGTAGCCACCACAAAAATACACATGTTATATCCATTATCATATAACAATTATCTTATTCATGAGAGTTCTCAACTCCAAAAAATAGACATGTATTCTAAATAAGTTTGCAATCATAATCTAATACATATATGTATGAGTACCATGTGCTTCAAAAGCTGCCATGGGAAAGAATTCAACTCATTGTTCTTTCCCAACACACCCTCATGATTCTAGCCACCATTCCATATTCATTATTAAGTTATCTCTTTCCTGCTATACTCACCCTCTAGGCCCAGACATCACCTTCTTTGCTACACAGTCCCTCAGGTGATCCATCATTTTTCATGGTGTTCGTGTGCAAGGAGAGCACCAACTTATTCATGGTGTTCGTGTGCAAGGAGAGCACCAACTTACTAACAGACTCCCACTAGCAATCTATTACTTGTGGAAATCATACGGTTATAGTGTCCTAATAGTGGCCTTATTCCCAAGAACTCAACTTCAATATCCATCATCTCATTTGTATTACATGCATACAGTCATCATGAGACATCATCGTAACAATTCCACTTATTAATTCACAAATTTGTGACATATAGGAAAACTCAAATTTTCGAGTATGAGATTCCTCATAATGTTGTCTCTTGCAACAATAGGCATTAGTCTTCCTTATGGGATTACATTATTTCCATACCTAATACCATTCTTCTTTCATTTTTTTCAATGTGCATTCATCCAAACAAATTGCCATTAATCATGCACATTATACTTTTATTACACATTTACATCAACGCACGAAGTGATCTCCAAATTGTACCATACTAGCAATTCAATCACTTCCAACTATTATTCATATTAATTTGAATGATAGTACCATTCATTTCACATGCATTATCTAGCATACCAAACTATAATGCAATCAAACATTACCAATAGACTGATGTGTCAATACCCATGGCCACATCTACACAGTGTGTCCTTGCATTGACTCCAGAAAACTACATATCTATGTCATGTTTTCCACCACGGTGATTTGGAATATCTATCCAATGCCTTAACACATCATCCAAACTCTTCCCCATTTACTTGATTGATCATTCAGATACCTTCCTCTTCGACCCTTACACAACACTAGGATCATAATCCTTTACTTCTCTTCAGCATCGACAAAGAGGTTGCAGTCAAAACATCAGTCATACATGGGAAAGACCATTTAGCACTTGTATGGCATTATAGTTCTTCCATATCCAACCACAACATGGCCTCATAGATGGATATCTCCATTGGCATTCATTGGTATAGTAGGAGTATGTCTCTGGACTTAACCTGGTTATGATATCATAACCAACATAACATGACATGCAACTAAATTTCGTATAATTGCATTCAAGAATTAAATAACATGTCTATATTCAAGGCCTTCCACCTTTACACGTCAATGCAAATATTAAATTTTTACTAAGGGAATTATTACAATTCCCCTTCAACATTTGAGAAATAGAAGCGATCAATTGCATACCTGCATGGTTGTTATAAAATTACTTGATGCTACCTGATCAGCTGGTTTTCATAGAATCTCACAGGCTCTCTTCACCAACCTCTTGATCAACATTCTTACCATCCTCATTTGTCTTCATATGGATGGATATCATATGTAGCAACAACACCATCAACATCTTCAACCATACTATAAACAACGTTCTTGGATACACAATCCATCATTAGTCATATTCAATTATCATAATAACATTATTGCATATATAGAAATAGACTATTCTCAGTCCACAACCATGCCATATACATGTCGAGGCATTCCCACATGCACCAATGCACATCAATATGCATCAAGCATTTAATATCGTCATTCCTACTCATTCACATGCATTTTAGATTTGTTGTATACATCACACATCACTTCCATTATGCACTCTAGTGCATATTTGTTTCATCTTCTTGCACTCCATGTAGCTATCCTTGAATCATTCTAGGTATCTGCAACCCATTGCACTATCATTATGTTCATTAGTGCACTAATTGTCCCTTATCTAAGCATTTCCATCCAAGTCCCACTTGGACATTCTGAATTTCTAACCAATATGTCATATTGGCAAGTGCTTCTACTTAGGTAACCATGTTCCAACCTTACCTTGATGTAATCTTCCAACACATTGGAATGATGTACTTTATATCCTCCCATCACCTTGATATTGTGGTACCTTCCACCAAATTACCCTTTAACATTATGGCATCTCTTGTTATTATTTCTAGCTATCCATTTGCTTTTATCAATTTTAATACTTCTCTTCACTTAATTGAGTGATTCACTGTGAAACCCTACTTGTCCACTCAAGACCAAACTACACTTGATGGAATGTTGCATTTCTCCATTGGCACTTTTAAGTGAATAACCTTTATTATTCCATCCCTTTATTTCCTTTCACCTATACCTTTCTTCCACTATGCACTCTGATAACAAAAGTGGCTTTCTTGCTCTAAGTACTTTTAGACAAAAGTAGCTAATTCGTAGCTAATTGTTTTTTTCCAGGAATTCCTATGATTTCACATAGAGATAAATCACCCATTATCGCATGAGATCATTGTTTTCTATTGCAACAAGATTTGTAGCCATGACTACATTTATACATTCAAGGCTATGGATGTTTACCTTGCCTTCCTATGCCCAATGTTGCCATTCTTCACCTGTCGAATTCCCTCTTTATGTGAGGATCTTTCTTGATTATCCTTTGCAAGTCAATCAAATTTTGTATCAGTTGAATACTAATTTGGATCTAGTTCCTCTAACCCCTTTATCCACTTTTTTTTTACCTTCTATGTAGCTCTGCACTTCCCTCTACAAGCTCTTTATTGACTCAGCCAACTCTACAAGATCTGCCCTCCTTCCCTATCCATTGGACCTTAGATTTATAATCTGAAATAGAACCACACAATCTGCACTCATGACATCTGATCTTCTTGTTAACAATACCTTGACACAACACTCATTGCTTAAGTGTTCCCCTTCTCATCAACAATGCCTTGTTATTAAATCTCAACACCCTTTTTCCATTACCATGTTGTTCCATTTCCAAATGTGCCTCTATACCTCTGCATAGGCACTATCATGAGTACCAACACTCTTTCTGAACTAATACTCACCTCTGACATGTACCCCTAACATATGGAAACAGTTTTCAAAAATTAATATTATTTGCAAAACTTTCACATTGAGCAATTGCATGGTTCACAAAGTCCAATTGTCCTTTTTCCTGCAGCTTTATAATACAACTAGATGCTTCCTCAGATAATCCAATCCTTTTATCACAATTTCCTCTAAATTCTTTCCAATGGTTGTACTCATGCCTTGTTTTAATTTCTAAGCTAAAAGTTATGGCTTCTTGAAATTGACAGTTTCACTCTTTTTTCACTTGTTTCACTGCTACCAATAATCTCAAGGGATAAATTATGCCTCTTGTAGAAGACAATTTGGAGAGAATCAAGAAAAAAATTGTATCGAGAATTGATAGTATTCTTGATTATAGATATACAAGAACTCTCAGATTCAAGTTCTTAGGCTCCCTCCAACTTATGCATCAATTTGAATTTTCCAACTTTGTCATTTTTCATTTCTTACGAACTTAGAATTTTTATCCAAAAATGGTTATCTTCCAACAAAGCAGAACTGGCAAAAACTCGCTCAAGACAAAGTTGTCTAGATTGATGAGCAGGTAAAATGTCAACTAAATAAAATTTTATGGGTTGATGATCTAGGGTCCCTTTTCCTCCAAATATTTCAAAGATCCCCAAAAAGTGCCCTATTTGGGAATCTTAACTCCAACTCTTTCAGAATTTTGCTAGAATCCAAACTGGGTATATTCATGCCTAATTTTTGAGCTATTTATAAAAATTTCACCTTAATCTGGGTCCCATTCACTGAGAACAACCATGATCTTCAAAACCCACTAATTTACATTTTTTGGAAAATTAAAGTAGAATTAACCAGTGGCCTTCACTAGCACTCTTAGAGCCCTCGCACTGTGGACATACCCCTTAATTTTCATCTAAATATAAGTTAAACTGTTTATGCTATGACCAAAACAAGTTTTTAGCTCTAGACTTCTTTTTGTAAATTTTTCTATTTTTGCTTCCCTTTCCTCCATATCTTTCTCTCTTTCTCTTCTTCTCTTCTCTCTTTTCTTCTTTATCGATGATTTCTTATCTTTTCCCCTTGTCTACATTTCAGCGCCAAAAACACATTCTTCATCAATGTATCAACATCAGATCTTATTTCCTTATCGAAGTATCGACGAAATATCTTTATTCATCGACGTATCGGTGAAAGATATTTATTTGTCGATGTATCGATGACTTGGGAAGATCTTTCTTCGTCGATGTATTGGTGAAAGATTCACTTTCTTCATCGATGTTTCAGCTCAAGATTCACTTTCTTTGAAAATGTTTCAAAAAAATATCTTATTTCTTCACCAAAACACTCTTTTATCGGTGGCTCCAAAAGTTCTTTCTTTGCTATCACTATATTGGTGACTTCTAAAGATATTCCTTCGTTGACATATCAATGAAATATCTTCTTTCATTGCCAATACACTCCTTTATCAGTGGTTCCAAAAGTATTTCTTCATTGACACACTATATCGATGTCTTCTAAAGATCTTCCTTCACCAACATATCAACGAAATATCTTCTTTCTTGTTCGATACACTCCTTTATCGACGAATCCAAAAAATATTTCTTCATCAAAACACTATATCGACGACTTCTAAAGATCTTCCTTCATCTACATACCAATGAAATATCTTCTTTCCTTGCCAATACACATCGTATCGATGACTTGGAAACATTCTGACACTTAGTTGATTTCTTCTTTTTTCGAGCTTGCAATTGTCGCGGCCCTCGTAGAAATGCATGATCATCTCCTTGGGTCGAATTTGACCCCTTGTTGCTACTCAAGCACCCACTAAACCATTAATACCAACACAATAAATGGAATTTTTAGAGGCTTTAACCTCTATTTTTCTCAGGTTGGGTGAAATCATATTTCACCCAAATTCACATAGATTTTATTCCTCTTTGTTGTAGCAGACCCAAGCAAGCATGGTGTTGCAACCAAATCTTTGATACCAATTGTAAACCACCCCAGCATGCTAAAAATGGATTTAAATTCTTGTTAACCACTAGATTTTCACCCTTGAAAATCTTGAGGGCTAAGAGACAGCATGCACTATTTTGGCTAGCATTCAGATATTCTCCTAGAGTTTAGCACTTGTGTTGAATAGGAGGGTGGTTCCCATCAGAGACAGTTATATGATTGGTACATGGTTTTTTGGTTCAAAGCTAGAGTTGACTTGGTTTCCCATGCATTTGAGAGGGATGTCTACATACAACAAGTGTTGCTGCTTTTTAGGAGACGTAGTTTGAGTGGGTCTCTTGACATCTTGGAACATTTTTGAGCATACAAGGATGGCACTTGCATGATTCTAGGCCCAATATCACTTTTCCGAGCGATATGCAAAAACTTTCTAATTTTAGCAATTTGAGCTCCCTACCACAGATTTAGTTTCTGAGAACATAGTATTGATCCTTGAGACATTCTAAATCTTTTGGATATTTTACGGGATGATTTGTCACATAATTCTATTTTTAGTAGTTTGAGCACCAGGGCTTGCATGTTGATTCTGGTTGTGGATTCGGATTCCTTGCAGGAAATCAAATCTAATGAGTATAAATTCATGGACATGTGGACACTTTCTATTTTTATCATTATCTATTATTATCATTGGACATATGACGGTGGTATTCTAGTCACCTCAAGAATTTTTGGAGAGTTTGGGTTAGTTTCGACAAGTTTGAAATTTTCAACACTGAATGACTATTTTTGGAAATTTCTATTTTTAGTTGTCACCATCATCTCTAGCAGTGACAAGCGGCAAGCTCAGATTTCGACATGTGGTAGAGTTTTAGTGTGATGTGGCATCTACATGGTATCTTTTGACCAAGGGGGCATAGGACGAGGTGGCACTTCCATGGAGAAAGTTTAGTCAATCAGGCTAACTTTTCTCACTAACTTTTCCTCACCTGCCATAAAACCACTTTTTGTGCATTAAAATTCCCTGAACCATTTTACCCATGCCTCTTAACCCACTTCCCTCTAACTCTATCCTATCCCAAACCCACTTCCCCTTTCAACTCTACCCTCGCTCACCTTTATCCTAACCCCATTCACTAAACCCCTTTATCCTACCTTTATTAAATTAAAGTGTCACTTTATTTTATTATTAAATTAAAGTGTAAATTTATTAAATTAAAAAGGTTTGTGGCCAGTTATTCTCTCCTTAATCTACATACCCCTTAAAGTGTACCCACTCATCTTTTTAATTAATTAAAAAGGTTTGTCCCCTGTTAAATAATTCCCCTGTTAAATAATTAATTGTTTAATGTGTTTTCCCTTTATTATTTTGTACCCCTTTTTAGATGTGTTCCTCCTTTAATTATATGCTCATCCTATTATTAATTGACAAGTTCATGGGTTAAAAATAACATGTGATCATTCCCTTTGAGAATGAGAAAAGTGTATTTTGTATGTTTTACTCTTTTGGGGCCATGCGACTAACACCTACATCATCACTCCTTTTTCTTCCATAAAGAAAGAAAGAAAGAAAATGATTTTATCGTCCACGAGGCTAACAATAGCCTATGGGACAAACTGCCTCACACATTGATTTTTGTAGTTCATCCCTTTTCTTGTTTGTTCCTATCCCTGTTTTATTTCCCCATTCATATACGTCTTTCCTTCCATGTCCAATCCTCTTTGTCATCCTACTTGAAGTCTCCCATCCATCCATGTGCATGTGGATCCGCTCTTTACCCTCACGCATGCACCCTCCCTCATGTGCATGCTTCCTCTATGCATCTACCTCCCATGCGCACTCTCCATACATCATTTTCCCAACTCCCACTCATTCGTTCATGCATTCTTACCTCACTACTACTCCTTAATTCCATGCACCTTACTCTTTTTACCCATGTATGTGCTTTCTATTATTGTACAGAGAGATAACCCCTCTCATTTATATATTGGAGTGACTTATTCATTGTCAAGTGTCGATGTCGGATATTGCAGTAGCTAGCATAGTTTATAGTTCTCATTCCCCTGTCTTGTTCTTAGTCTAGTGACTCTTCTTTGAGAAAAGTGATCATTACCAGTTGTGAGCTTGCCAATTGTGGTGTAACCAAACCTCTTGCAAGCCTATCAATAAATAAATTGTGTTTTTGTGTTCTAATCTTGTTTCTTGACGCTACTTTGTTAATTTTGCAAATTGATTTCTAATTCTCCTTAATTGTTCATTGTGATTTCATTGATCTTTTGAGTAGTTTTCTCTTCTATTTTCTTTTTATATTCATTGTGCTAACCCTGTAGTATCCCTCCAAGTGAACAAACTATCTTTCCCAATCGTTCTGGAAATTTTTAACACATTGTACAAAACATAATAGCGGTTGTTTTTTGTCATTTAACATAGAATCAGACTTAGGATAGTTTTGAATCACCTTAGGGAATCACCCCTGAGGATAGAAAGCACTAGCCCAAATAGAGAGAGGTATATCCCATGAAAATTTGGGGATTTTCTCCTTGAATTAGCCAATTTTTCATCACTATTATAACAGGTTTATTAGCTCAACTGGAGGGTGGAAATTTGTACTAACAAATTGGCATCGTTGCGATGGAATGCGAGCCTTGGTAAACAACATTCGGTGAGTTATTTCAATTATTTAATTTTATTTTTCTCACTTTGCGACTCTATGGGATATAGGGGAAACTTCACAGGGGATTTGATCCAGGTGGATATCGGGGGCCACCCACCTTTTCCAAATGGCTCAAAACAGTTTTCTGGCCATTTTGGCAATTTACTATTTTTAGCAGGTTTTCACTTCCGGGGCCATTTTGAG
>ML795460.1:632518-644257 GCA_009831015.1 Picea engelmannii
ATTTGGATACTCTAGCAAGAAGTTATGCTTGTTTTACCTGGAACACCTTCTTGAGACTAGTCAATAGGACTAGTCAGATACCCTATCTTACACAAGGTGTATCTACAAATTTAAGATGACCCAGAAGCTGAAATTTTTACCAAGGATGTATTACTAATTTATTTAAATTTCATCTGAAGTACAGGGTCTGAAACATTACAAAAAAAAATTTATAGCGAAAATTCCTCAATGACTCATTTCAGAATGATTCCAAAACTCTATCTTGTACAAGCTGTATCTCCGAAATTATAAGGCCTCAGGAGCTGAATTTTTAACCCAAGGTACCTTGATCCGTGTAATAAATACCCTCCAAGAGGTTTCTTTTGAAACGTTGTAGAAAAAACATTATAGCGAAAATTCCACGGTGTCTCAGATGTAGCAGCGAAACCCCAAGACCTTGAGCTCTGATACCATATGTTAAGAACCAAACATCAATATAGCATAGAAAAACCTCAGGAAAAGTACTCAATGCCTTGAAAAAGAGATAATTTCAGATAATAAGCCTCTTCGAGGGGGCAACCTCCTTTTACCCCACTTAAATGTTCAAGTACAAGATGATTCAAAATGAAAATGTCACCTTGGTATATATAGAAGACTAGGAGGTATAATTACAATTAATGGCCTAAAGATGACATAATTAAAATAACATTACTAATCTAAATTACAACTAATGGCCTAAAGCCGACATAAATAAAATAGCATTACTAATATAATATGCCCCAATTAAGGGGTAATGAGCCAACATTAGGGCTTAACACCAGCTAAAGTGGAACTCATACCCTTGGTCATGCGCTTGTCTATAGTCAAGATCTAGCTGATTTATAAGGTATTTTTCCCAGTTCATTTGTAGTCCCTCCATTCATTTCCCTGCGAGTTCAACTATAAATCCAATCACCTGTGTAGGTATGTTTTTTTGAACTAACTTTCCTACGATTAGCTGGCAACCAAAGCACATTGTTTCATTCTCAATGGAGGCTACCTTGTAACCTCGCATGCCTTTTTCCAGATCGCCATATGTGTCTTTTATTCATTGAGTGAGGGCATGATCTGCGGTCTTTCCAGGGTAAAAGTCCTACAAGTCAGGGCCCTACATGCTTGGCCCAGTGATTCGATTGATCAGAATTAGATCCATAGTGATGTGGCGGTCCAACCATAGGTATCCTCTGTGGTAGAAAGACAACAACAGTCTAACGCAAGCATTTACTTCCTGATGCCTTCCAAAAAGTGGAATCTTCATTACGTTGAGGAGGGTTGACTGGGCAAGGTTATGGTCTATTATTGTGGTACAATCTTGGGGTTTTTTCATTTTGTAATATTCAAATACTTGTGTGGGGCTAGCATACTGTAAACCTTGTGATCTCCAAGGTTAAAATCGCTAAATTTCAGCGTGGTGAGCTTCTCCTGGTCAGCATGAACTGCGCGCACCCCTTTCAGGAGGTACGTCATGACTACAACATAGTCGAAGTATCTGGGTATAGTGTCTCAATTCACTAGTCTGCTTAATGGTGGGATATATTTAGGAAAGATGCTTGGGATCATCTTCACAATGGAGAAGTCATTTCCGAGATTAGATCATCTTTCAGAAGGCGGTCAGGATGGTCCTGCTCGAGCAGTGGAGGGGGAATTTGGCAGTACGCCCGAGGACGATGCATGTACACCTGTAGACATTCTGCTTTCTGAAAAGACTCTCTCAGTCATTAAATCAATTAGAACTTCTTCAACAATTTTCTCAGCAGCGTTGAGCTCGTACGACATACAAACTTGGGTCAGTTGGCTTGAGTGCAACAGGAATTCAAGACTACAGTGAATAGTAAGGCAATGATCTCAGGGTAAGTAAAGCTTTAGGGTTCGCGCTCAGATTCTCAGTTATCAAAAAGTATTCTCGGTGCATGGTGTGATGGGTTAAGTAGTAAATCTCAACAACGGTCTACTTGCAACGAACATGGGGCCTTCATTAAATTTGTTCTATCTATTATGGTGCTATCCAACGGTCTAGTGGTAACCCATAACTGCTTTTTGATCCATTCGAATCGGCGGTCGAACGAGTATATCGGTTCCAACGGCTATATTTCTTCGTCATGGCAAATTACTCTATGTCGTTGTTCTCATATCTCGGTGAAGCTCCAATTCTGCAATTCTTCTTACTGCGAAGTGTCCTCTAGAACCTCTCGTAACCTTACAGTATTAGCCCTTTTCTTTCTTAACTTCCTAGCCTTCTTCCCAGTGATCTTCGTCTCAGTAATTCTTTTACCATTCTGATGTTTATCTTCTATGGTCTTAGTTACTTCGCGTTGTTGAAAGTCTTTCCTAGGGTTCCTTGATAATACTTCTTCTGTATCAAAAATAGGTAACTTGATCTTCTGTGGATCCTCAAGTGTTCTCTTAGCTTTGACATCGAAGTTGCTAATATTGAATATCTGCGATCTGCTCTTCTGTTCTTCAATAAAGTGCACGATCCTTCTAGTCATAAAGTCTTTTAACTCTTGCTTCTTCTGTTCCAAAAAAATTTCTTCCTCTTTTCATCTGGCTTGTTCTCTATCAATCAAAGGTTTCCCTATGAGCATGGTAAATAGGGCGTTGTCTTCAACAAATTTAATGATCTCAAAGTCTTCCTCTATCGAAGTTCCATTAACAGTCATAGGTATCCGGGTGAGCCTTCCACATAGGTTTACTAGCTTTCCTCTGAAGAAACTTGTTCCTCCTAGGGAAGGGATCATGGCAGGCTTTCCTATAGCTTCCCAAGTTCTTTTTGGCATAATGTTCACTTGTGTTTCTTCATCAAGAGTATAGTCAATGTCAAAGTCCCCTATTCTTGCTTCAATTTGCTCCTTTTCTTTGAATATGTCTAATAGCCTAACATGTCGATGGTCATTCAAGGTATCTCTCATCTGTAGTAATATCTTTTCTGATTCTTTCTGTGTTTCTGCTATAATCTTGGTCTCTTGATCTCCTTCAGGGTTTGCTTGCTCCATATTCAGCTTCTCAAGCCTAGCAATCATTCTAGGGCAATCCAATACTTCTTGGTCCATATCCTTACAACAGAGGCAACTAGGTCTTCTCCTAGGGCATTCCTTAGCAAGATGTCTCGGTCTTCTACAACTATAACAGAGGGTTAATCCTCTTTTTCCTTTAGATGTTCCCCAACTCCTTCTGTACTGCGCACCAGGATCATGGTGACTAGCCTGCAAAAAACTCTTTCTAGGATTCTGCATCCACTTGTTAGTCCAAACATTCTTTCGATGCATAGGTATAACATATCTATCACTATACTTATCAGATCTATTCATATCAAACTTTCTTTCATCTATTAATGCCCTAGTTTTTAAGCTAGGATGTAATCTATCAAACATACCTAGATCCATGCTTTAGAAACAAAAAATTTCACTTATCTTACTTCTATAAGGCACAAAGCTTCTAGATCTAATATTTTTAACTATTCTTACCTTTATCAAAGCATAGAGCTTACAGATCTTACCTTTTTCTTGTAGATCTGACCTCTTTCTTTGCAGATCTGACTTCTTTTCTTCAGATCTGACCTCTTTTCTTCATATCTGACCTCTCTTTCTTAAGATCCAACCTCTCTTCTTCATATATGACCTCTCTTTCTTGGAAAAAAGCTTCACGGGTCAAACAAAACACTGCGCACTAGGGCAACAGATCTACGCACAGAGCTTATTTTGCACAAGGCTTCTTCTTATTCAGTTCCCAACAATCACAGTTTCAGGTTCTGGCAATGGAACCATTTGTTGGCATAGGGGAAAACCCAGGGTTCAACACTCAAGAGCGCACCAACAAAACCCTAACTACTGGCCCTTTCAGCAACACCTGTGAAGCAGATGAAGTCTCACCCAAGGTAGAGGCAGGGGTGGTTGCAGGACTCAGATGTCTGCAACCTTAGCTGGGACACAGATCTATGATTATCTTTCTTACAGCACACTTAGCATCAGTTATTCCTTAACATACATTCATTAATACACTTCGCGGAAAGCACAGAGAATCGCAGTGAATACTTATACTAAATATGATTCAGTACTTAGCCACATAAATGTAAGTTAGATTCAATAGATCAATCACTAATCATCTTATATATCATATCTAAATCAATAGATTTGTCTAAACATATCAAACCACTTAGCAAGAAAGAGATAAACACATTAGATCGAAGCACAAAGAACCATACACACAGTTATCATGGTTCACCCCCACCCTAGGGCTACGTCCACAAAGTCTTCTTTATATTATCTTGTTCAAGCAGTTACAACACAGAGCTTCAATGACCCTCACTTTGCATAGGAAAGAAGATCTACGCAGCTCACTAGATCCTTATTCCTTGCTCTTCAACACAAGACTACACCAAACTTCACTTATCTTTCCGATCTCATGTACAAAGCACTCTAAGATACATCCGATCACACAGATCCAGTTACTAGCACTAATCTTTCAGCTATACATCACATAGATGTACTACATTACTATTACTACTATCTTACTACTTCTCCCCTATTTACATTGCCTATTAATAGGTTACAAAATGGGCCTAAACATGGGTAAACCCACGGGCTGACATCCCTTTTCCCGTTACATCAACCCAAAACCCTAAAATGGACCCAAAAAATAGGTCTTTCTTCCTTACTTTCCACTTCGCGTTGCGCTCCTTCATTGGGAAGTTGTCGCAGTCCCAAAAGTGGTCAATTATGACCAAGGATTCTTCAAAACTCGGTCAAGAGACAACACTGATTTTAGAAATTTGAACCATGTGTGTCTCAAAGATAAATACCCCTTTCCTAGCATGGAAGACGTTCTTCAAGCAGTGACCGGATCAGGTATGATGTCCATGTTGGATGGTTTTTCTAGCTACAATCAATTATTGGTTTCTAAGTTTGACAGGTATAAGACAACTTTCATTACTCCTTGGGAAACCTATTCATATATTCGTATGCCTTTTGGTTTGATGAATGCTGGTGAAACTTTCCAACGTGCTATGGACTTTTATTTTTTACATTATTTGTTTAAATTTATAGTAGTATATCAAGATGACTTGACTGTTTATTCAAAGAATAAAGATGGCCATATTGATCATTTGAGGAAAAAAATTGGCAGGTTCATGTTGCTTGGTATCTCACTCAACTAAATGAAGTCAATTCTCGGGGTGTTTTAGGGAAATTTGTTGGGGCACATCGTACCCAAAGAGAGATTAAGGATAGACCATTGAAGGGTCAAAGAAATTATGGATATCCCTCTTCCATCTAGACATAAGGGTTTTCAATCATTCTTCGGTGGGATTAACTTTGTGAGGCAGTTTGTGCCTAACTTTGTGGAGATAGTCAAGCCCATATCAGATATTTTGAAGAAATACCATGACCTCAAGTGGAGTGACGAAGCCAAGAAGGATTTCGATGGCATTAAACGAGCTTTGTGTCACTCATCTGTTCTTATTAGTCCTAATTATGCTAAAGATTTCCAAATTTTCTCTTTTTCTTTTGATTCAACTATGGTTGTTGTGTTATTGTAGAAAAATGAGGATGGATTGGAGCATCCCATAGCCTTCATGAGAAAGCCCTTTCCAGGAGAAGAATTGAACTACAAACCAATGGAGAAGCAAGCTTATGCTCTTGTGAAGAGGTTGGTGCACTTCAGGACTTACTTTTGAAATTCACGTATTGTTTTTTATGTTCCCCACCCTATGGTCAAAGACATCTTGGTTCAAAAGGATTTTAATGGGACCAGGGGCAAGTGGATCACAAATATCCAAGAGTATGACTTAGAAGCGAGGCCTACCAATTTGGTAAGAGGCCAAGGAATAGTGAAGTTGATGGAAGAAAAGGACTTGGAGGCCATGGAGGATCAACAGGTAAGTGTTCAGGTAAATCTCTTAACCAATCCTTTCAAGAGTTCAGATTGGTATCAGGATATCATTTTATATTTGGAAAATTTTTCATATCCCCCTAACTTTACCAAGACCCAGAGGTAATATTTGCAACTTCGTGTTGCCAAGTATTGTTTCTGGCAGGGATTATTAGGATGGAGGAATCTTGAAGGAGTGAAACTGTGATGTGTGGATTGGGATGAGTCCAAGGAGCTCTTCAAAGAGATTCCTTTTGGAGTGTGTGGTGGAAATTTTTCTACTCGAACCACTACACACAAGATTATGTGTGTAGGTTACTATTGGAAAAAACTTTTTTAGATATCTGCACTCTTTTGTTCGATCATGTGAGGCATGCTAGATATTTGAAGGCAACTGGAAGCTTCATGTCTTGTCTTTGGATATAGTCATTATGGAGGCCCCTTTCCAACAGTGGGGCCTTGATTTTATTTGGTAGTTCTCATAGAGTTCTAATGCATGACATACATGGATACTAGTAAGCATTGATTACTTAACCTAGTGGATGGAAGCAGTTCCACTCAAGATATCTTCTTGTGCTACTATTATCAGGTTTTTGGAGGACAATATACTCACTAGATTTGGTTTCCCACAAAATATCATGACTGATAATGCTCTTGTGTTCCGATCAGTTGAGTTTCCATCGTTATTTTCTTAGTATGGTATTAGTTTGGCCCATGAAACCAACTATTACCCACATGGGAATGGTTTAGCAAAGTCAAATAACAAGAATATAATCAGGATAATCAGAAATATAGTTGGGGATAACAAGAGAGCTTGGGACAATTGTCTAAAATTTTCTTTGTGGGCAGACAAAATCACAAGGAAAATATCAATTGGTAAGAGTCCTTTTGAGTTGGTCTATGGATTGAATGCATTTTTTCCTATTAGCATGAAGTTTCATGCATATAATCTATTGGGACAATTTTCCACGAACAAAGAAACCTTGCAAAACCATATTGATGAGTTGATGCAACTGTAAGTTTTAAACCTGCGAAGTAAAGCAATGCATATATATTCTTAAGCAAAATAGAAATTAATCAATGGCTCATTCACATAGTACACAAAGATTTATACCAAAAACCCTCAACTGGGAAAACCTTTCTTATATTCATTATATCGAATTTCACCACTCACCATACAATATATATACAATTTTTTTAGGTATTCCGTAGATACCAAAACCCTAATCCCTTAATCTGAGATTAATTTACAAAACCGCTAAAAATATCAAAATCCGCTAAAAATAACAAAAACTGTCGAAAAAAAAAAATGGGGCGTTGCGTGTAACCAGGGGGGGCATACCTGCCCCCCCCCCTCGAGGACACCCCTAGGAAAGCGCCCGGAACACATGACACAATTTTCATATCTGACGCGCCCACACACACACATGCAAAGAATATAACACATACCCAACAACGACTAGAGGAAGGTAGACTTATGGCCTATACACAGTTTACATATTATCAAGCACATATCAAAAAGGTCTTTGATAGAAAGGAAAAAAGAAATAAATTCCAGGTTGGTGATATGGTCTTGTTGTGGGACAAGAAAAACAATAAATCGAGTGACCACAACAAGTTCGATAGTCTTTGGTTGGGCCCATACATCATTGATTCATCAATTAGGCCTAACACATTTTAGTTGGATGATTTCGAGGGTAAAATTATAGGGTTGTCTATTAATGGGAAATGATTAAATATATTATTTCAATGAGGGACATAGTCCCAAAAAAAATTAGGGTTTTGGGGGGGGTTTAGAGTAGGTCCTTCTCCTTTCTCACATTCTCTTTTCAGTAGTTTAGCTTGTTGGTTTTTTGCATATTTTAGGAAAGCAATCTATAGTTTCCTTGCATAGTATTTTCCCTTTAGTATTTAATCGATGTTGTATATGTGTTATATTATTTTTTGGGTGCATAGGGGGGTTAGAGGGGGAGGCGAAGCCCCCTACACAGGGGTTGGGGTGTGGCGCCCCCGAAAAAAAAATTATGCCTCGAGAAACGTGTCACATATTTAGGTGGTTTTTCAGCACATTGTTTTTTGCCGATGGTTTTCTATTTTCGGTTAAGGAATTAGGATTATTGACTAATACAGGTCATTGGGTTAGGTTTTTGGATGTCGCTAGATCCTATATGTATATTTTATTGTAAACAATGTATCACTATGAATGAATATAGAATATGTTGGTTTTCCTGGTTTGGGTTTCCAGGGGAAACATTTATATGTAATGTTTGTATTTACCATTGTATCTTTTCTATTCTTTTACTGAAAATACGTTTGCAGTAAATATTTTACAAGGTTAAAATCTACATTTGGTAACAGAGTTTTGTTGGCTTCATGGAGACACCTTTGTGGTCAAGGGTTTGGCTCGGGACTGTGATAAGCCTACAGTGGGAAATCTGTTGTATTGATTTTTCAGGTGTAAAGAAATGGTAAGAAATTCGAAGATGGAGATTGAGAAGTTTAATGGAAAATTTTTGAGCTGTGGAAGCTCAAGATGGAAGATCTATTGGTGGACAGAGATCAATGGATAGCGGTAGATCTAGGTACTTCACATACAGGAACTTCAACAGATGACTAGAAAAAGTTGGATCGGAAGGAAAAGAGCACAATATGACTGTGTCTCTCTAATTCAGTATTACTGAATGTGTCAGAGGAAGTTATAGCCAAGGATTTATGGGAAAGTTGGGGAAGTTGTATCAGTCTAAGTCCCTAGTAAATAAACTATTATTGAGAAAGAAGTTGTATAACTTGAGGATGAGAGATGGAGACTCGATGGTAGAGAATCTGAACGCTTTCAATACTGTGGTAAGTCAGTTAGTATCTGTTAAGATTAAAATTTCGGATGAAGATAAATTTATCAGTTTATTTTGTTATTTACCAGACTCGTGGGATAGTCTGGTTGTGGCCATAGGTAGTAATACAACTGCCTTGAAGTTTTATGAAGTGGTAGCATCCTTGTTGTCAGAGGAGATGAGATGGAATAATATGGAAGGACATAGCACAGACACATTATTTGCAAGAGGATGTTCCTAGGAAAGAAATAGATCTAAGTTCTCAAGTGGGATATCTAATTCTAAGGGTAGATCTAAATCTCATGGAAAGTTTGTAAAGGTATGATGGAGATGTGGAAAAGAAGGGCACTACAAGAACCAGTGTAAATCCAAACTTAAGAAAAAGAAGGGATCTGAAGAATCTACTTCTACAGAAGAAAACACCTCCAAGGAAGAAGGAGGGGATGTGTACTTGGTTTCTTCAAGCACACATGCAGATCATGAGGAATGGTTGGTTGACTCAGGGGCATCCTTTCATATGACTCCCCACAAGGAGTGGTTCTATGAATATGAAAGGTATGATGGAGGTAATGTTTTCCTAGGTGATGATTCGACAAACATAATCATGGGATGAGGAAAAGACAAGTTAAGGATCATAGATGGAAGGATTAGAACACTACCTGGTGTTTTTCACATCCTAGTTTTGGCTAGAAATTTGATTTATGTAAGAAAAATGGACGATGCAGGGGTAAAAACAATATTTGAAAAGGAAACCTGGAAGATGGTTTGAGGAGAAATGGTGTTGATGAAGGGAGTTCGGTTTGGAACTCTGTATAAGATGCAAGGAAGCACTATTAGTGGTGGGTGTAATAGCTCCATTGTTCTTGATATTGGAGTTGAAGAAGAAAGAACTCATACAATCTCTGGAGAAAAGGTTATGTTGTGGCATCAAAGACTGGGGCATATCGGAGAGAAGGGTCTTCGACTACTACATGGTAAAGGTATGGTTGAAGGTATGTCTAAATGGTCTTTGGATTTTGATTCCTATGAACATTGTCTATATGGGAAGTAGAATCGGGTAAGATTCCCCTATGGTGCAACGAGGGCAGAAGGAATTTTACAGCTAGTTCACAGTGATGTTCTTGGACCTATGTCGGTCCCATCATTAGGAAAATCTATGTACTATATCTCATTTATAGATGACTTCTCGAGGAATACTTGGATATATTTACTTGGGAAGAAATCTAAAGTCTTTGACAGGTTTAAAGAGTTTAAGGCTCTTGTTGAGAATCAAACAAAGAAAATAATTAAGGTGTTGAGGACAGATCATGGCGGAGAGTTATATGGGAATGAATTTGAAGAATTCTGTAAGAAGTGTGGTATAGCAATGCAAAAGACTACTCCATATACAACTCAGCAAAATGGAGTTGAAAAAAGAATCAACAGGACGTTGATGAAAAAATCAAGGTGCATGCCTAGTGGTGTTAGGTTAGGGTAATAATTATGGGCAGAGGCAGTGGGTATTGCATGTTACCTAGTCAACAAATCACCCTCATCGGCATTGGATGACAAGACTCCACAAGAGGTATGGACTGGTAAGGAACCTTCTCTCACACATCTCAAGGTATTTGGTTGTGATGCATATGTTTATGTTCCAAAGGAAAATAGGAGTAAGCTAGATAAGAAGGATGAAAAGTGTATCTTTATTGGATATAAAGATGGTCTAAAAGGTTATAAGCTTTGGAACCTAGAAAATAAGAAGGTAGTGTATAGCTGAGATGTGGTATTTAAAGAAATGAAGGATGTTGTTAAATAGGAACTCCTAACAAGTAAGGAAGAACCAAAGAAAATAGAGTTTGATTTAAAGGATGATGAGTCAAACTCTATAGAAGAATAGGGATCAGAAGAAGAAGATCCTCATACTCCAGTATTGAGGAGATCGGTTTGAGAAAGAAGGCTACCGGAAAGGTATACTCCATCTGATTTCCATTCAAATTTTTCTTTGTCTATTACTGATGATGATCCTAGAATTGTTAAGGAGGCAGTGGATTTAGAGGATGGAAATATCTGGAAAAGGGCCATGAATGAAAAAATGGCATCTTTGGATAAGAATGAGGCTTTGGATCTAGTGGATTTGTTGAATGGAAGAAATCCCATTGGAAACAAATGGGTATTTAAAAATAATCTGAATGCAAAAGGAAAAGTGGAGAAATACAAAGCTCGTTTAGTAGCAAAGGGTTATTCCCAGGATGAGGGAATTGATTTTGGTGAGATTTTTTCTCTCGTTGCCAAGTTAACCTTTATAATATTTACGTTATCTGTTGTTGCTGCATTTTATTTTGAAGTAGAACAAATGGATGTGAAGACAACATTCCTACATGGGGATCTGGAAGAAGAAATCTATATGAAGAAACCATAAGGTTATGTTGTGAAGGGAAAGAAGGAGTCGGTATGCAAGCTAAAAAATTCCCTGTATGGTTTAAAACAATCACCAAGGATGTGGTATAAAAAATTTGATACTTATATGTTAGGACTTGCTTTCATAAGAATCAAAGAGGATCAATGTGTGTATTTTAAATTAATTGATGATCATTTGATATATTTGGTCTTGTATGTGGATGACATGTTGCTGATAGGAAACAACAAGGAGATTATTCAGGATGTGAAAACTCAGTTGTCCTCTAAATTTGACATGAAGGATCTCGGTGCTTCAAATTTCATTTTGGGCATGGAAATTAAAAGAGATCGGAAAAAGAGGAATCTCTGGTTAAATTAGAGAAAATATGTCAAGACAATATTGCAGAGGTTTAATATGCAAGAATGTAAACCGATCAAGGTTCATATTCTTGTTCGTGTAAAGTTATCTATGGATCAGTGTCCCAAGACACAAGAAGAGGAGGAGGTGTTTATGGATAAATTCGTAGGTGCGGACACTAACCAATCTCCCCAAGATCCACCTGGATCTGGAACAAAACGTGACAGAATAGGACGCTTTCCTTAAGTTTTAAATATTGAATTTACTAAGAGGCAAGAATAAGTAACATAC
>ML795460.1:661742-687582 GCA_009831015.1 Picea engelmannii
TCTTCTCACGGATGCGAGTAGCAGCCACATCTCTTCTCAGAGATAAGCTACCAGCGCCTTAGCTAGTTTATTTACATTCTGTTTGTAAGCATATTTCAGTCATTTGTTATTAATGAAATGAAGTCTTATTTCTGCTGCATCTCCGCGTTTATGTGTATTTCTGTATTTCATTGTGTTCCTACATAAATCCGGATCAATATATCACCCCCTTGGGGTCATATCATATACATTTATCCATATATATGCCCCCCTTGGGTCATAACAAAGTACCCTCCTTTAAAAAGATTTGTCCTCAAAGCTTTGCATTTAAAGGTTTCACATGTGATGAAACCAAGTAATATGATTTTTTTATGTTCCTTCTTTCTTCATTCCATTTTTGATGATCTATCCATCCAAAATCAATTATTTTTTGTCTTAATCCTTGGTGTCTAGTTGTTGAATAATTTTATTTCATTTGATTCCATGTATTTTTGTTGAAGCTTCTCCAATTTGTAGTCGTTGTTGGTCTCTGATAATATCTTGTTGAAGAGTAGTTTGGTGATCCCTTATTCCATGAATATTGACAAGTATTACATCTTCTTCCTTCATAATGTTTATATCTCCCTTCTTGTCTTCCTTGAAATGTTTATTGGTAATGAGGGTGTCGATATGGTTTCACATTTGATGGTCTTCCTTCACTCTGCACATGCATTTCATCTATCTTGTTTTCAGCGACAATGGAATCCTCGATCATGTTTGATTGGTATTTGATTACTCTATCCTTCGAGATAATACCATCATATTTGGCATGTACATCCTCTAGATGGAGTTAAAATTATTCAAGTATCTTCTATTGACCTTCTTGAATCTTGTCTTATTTATCCTTTTCAAGTTGCAATGTGATCCCATCTAACAAATTTTGATGTCCTTCTTCAATTTTGGCTTGTATTTCTAATTTTACCTCATCAGTATTTAAGGATTCCTCAACCTTCATGCAAATTTCATATTCCAGTCTTTTGGTAGATTATTCATCCAATATCCTTATTTCTTCTTGATTTGGACTATTCTTATTTTCTTCTTTCAATCTCTTGACCTCATCCAATAGTTTTCTATTATGGTTTCATAATCTACATATCTCTTCATTGTTCTTTTTCAAAACTTCCCTTGACTCATCATTTGCCCACTTTGATTTACTATTATTTTCTTGCTTTAAGTTCTTAACCTCCTTAATGAGTGATTCATTAAGGGATTGTATCTTATATAGATTCTCACCCTTCTTCTTAATCTCTTCCTTTTCCTCTTTTAATTCATCTTTAATTCTATACAGTTCCTCCATTTTTGTATCCCTAATCCATTTATATGAGAAGAGTTTTTCAAATTCTTCCCATGTGCAATACCATCTAGAATTTTGATCAACACTCATCCACCACTTCCAAGATTAATCAAAAAAATAATATTTTTCCTTCGTAGGAGTCATATTATATTCTTTTACCAGCCTCAACCATTCCATAGGATTGATTTCATATTTATCTTCATCTCCTGTAAATTTAGGTATTTCCATTGATCCTTAATTGAGGTCTAATCCAAACCCTCAAATAAAAAACTCAATATATTAAGAATACATATCTCAAATAGTTGTAATCCTTGTCCCAATATTCTCTTTTATGTGTTATCTTTCTAATGGATTTTGAATTAGCTCAATCTAACATTCCAATCAAAAGTTATGATAGTTTTAAGTGAACATACCTTTGAAACCTTGATTTGGAGTTTGTCCTCCTGACCGACCTTACTTATGATGTATCTCTACAATTTTGGCCCTTCTCAGTTTGAAATTGTGACCTGAATTACTCTGAAATTGCTTCTCTACAATGCCATAGGTCTGGCCAAAATTGGATGTGCCAAGTGGAAATTATGATAACTTCCCCACACCTTGTTGATTTTTGGCCTTTTCGATAGAGAGCACTTGTACAGCGTGCCCCGTGCACAATAATTTATATAAAATTATGAAAATTGTACCAGAAATAATATGGCTTGTCCACTATTCAATGCAACTGATCTCCCTCAATTTGGATTCTCTATGAAGAAGTTATGTTTGTTTTACCCGGAACGCCTATTTGAGACTAGTCAATAGGACTAGTTCGCTACCTTATATTACACAGGGTGTATCTACAAAATTAAGATGACCTAGAAGCTGAAATTTTTATCAAAAATACCTTGATAATTTCTGTGAATATCCTCTAGATTTCAGGGTCTAAAACTTAAAAAAATTATAGCTAAAATTCTGCAATGACTAAGTTCAGGATGATTCCATAACCCTATCTTACACAGGCTATATCTCTGAAAGTATAACGCCTCGAGAGATGAATTTTGAACCCCACATACCTTGCTCCATCTACTAAATATACTCCAAGGGTTTCCTTCTGAAATTTCATAGAAAAAACTTTATAGTGAAAATTCCAAGGTGTCTCAGATGCAGCAGCAAAACCCCAAGACCTTGAGATTTGATACCAAATGTTATGAACCAAAATGCTCAAAATATCAAAAAATAAGAGAAGTACACACCATGTACAGAATTTTAACGTGGAGCACAACTCCAATATAGATAATTTACACAATAACTCCTTAAATAATAGGGGAACCCCCTCCAAATAACCAAATACCTTTCATACTTCACAATTCACAAGTCAATAATGAATACAAGATCTCTTATATATAGTTATTCACACTTTCACATGAGGCCCCTTTATCACTAGGTCAACCCTATTACATATGTATTTACACGTTACATGTACATTTAGGCTTATATATCCCCCCCCCCCCCCCTTGGGGCCATATCATATACATTTAGCCATATATATGCCCCCCTTGGGTCATAACACCTACCAAGTTGGTAAGAGGCCCAGGAATAGCAAAGTTGATTGAAGAAAAGGACTTGGAGGCCATGGAGGATCAGTAGGTAAGTATTTAGGTAAATATCTTAACCAATCCTTTCAAGAGTTCATATTGGTATCGAGATATAATTTTATATTTGTAAAATTTATCATATCCCCCTAACTTTACCAAGACGCACAGGCAATCTTTGCAACTTTGTGTTTCCAGGTATTATTTGTGGCAGGGATGATTAGGATGGAGGAATCCTGAAGGAGTGATATTGTGATGTGTGTACTTGGATGAGTCCAAGGAGCGCTTGAAAGAGCTTCATTCTGGAGTGTGTAGTCGGAATTTGTTTGCTCGAACCATTACACACAAGATTATGTGTGTAGGCTACTATTGGCCAACACTTTTTAGAGATGTGAAATATTTTGTTCGAGCATGTGAGGCATGCCATAGATTTGAAGGAAACCATAAGATTATTTCTTTGTCTTTGGATCCATTCATTGTGGAGGCCCGTTTCCAACAGTGGGGCCTTGATTTTATTTGGAAGTTCTAACAAAGTTCCAATGCAAGACATACATGGATACTAGTAGCCACTGATGACTTCACCCGGTGGGTAGAAGCAGTGCCACTCAGGACATCTTCTAGTGCTACTATTATCAGGTTTTTGGAGGACAATATCATCACTAAATTTGGTGTCCCACATAAGATCACGACTGATAATGCTAGTGGGTTTCAATCAGTTGAGTTGCTTGCCTTTGGTTCTTAGTATGTAATGACTTTGGCCCATGCAATTACCAACTATTAACCACAGGGGAATGGTTTAGAAAAGTCAAGTAACAAGAATATAATCAAGATAATCATAAATTTGTCAAGGATAATAAGAGAGTTTGGGATAGTTGTCTCAAATTTTCTTTCTGGGAAGACAAAATCACAAGGAAAAGATCAATTGATAAGAGTCCTTTTGAGTTGGTCTATGGATTGAATGAAATTTTTACTATTAACATGAATTTTCATGCATATAAATTATTGGGACAATTTTCCATGAACAAAGAATCATTGCAAAACCACATCGATGAGTTGGTGTAAATAGAGGAAGATAGACTTATGGTCTATACACATTTTACAGATTATCAAGTACATATCAAAAAGGTGTTTGACAGAAAGGGAAAAGGAAAGAAATTCTAGTTTGGTGATATGGTCTTGTTGTGGGACAAGAAAAATGAGAAATAAGGTGACCACAACAAGTTCGATAGCCTTTGGTTGGGGCCATACATCATTGATTCATCAATTGGACCTAACACATTTCAATTGGCTGATTTTGAGGGTGAAATTATAGGGTTGCATGTTAATGGGAAATTCTTAAAACTCTTATTTCAATGAGGGACATAGTCCCAAACAATTTTGGGGTTTCGGGGGGGTGTTAGAGTAGGTACTTTTCCTTTTCCTCATTCTATTTTCAGTAGTTTAGCTCGTTGATGTTTTTCAGATTTTAGGACAACAATATACATTTTACTTGCATAACCTTTTCCCTTTTGTATTTACTCCAGTCTCTTGCATAGGTGTCGCTGATTTTTTTCCTTGTTATATCAACATGTGGTCGAGTCTTGTGTGTCTTTCCTTTTTAAATAAATGGATGTCCATAATTGTTATTCCTGGGTTAAAATTTGAATGTCAAATATTTCACACGCCAAGCCTTTGTGTCTATTATTAGTGTGAGCCTAGATGGGGGTCCCATTTTGTCATTGTTCCACAAGCATTGAGCCTTTAATATGGGTAGTCTTGAGGAGACATAGGAGTGTCTTGATTCATATTATGTCTTGTATCCTCATCTCTTATCATTGAGTCCTATGCTTTGAGTTAGTCGCCCCCCTCATCCAACAATAGGGATATGGTACCTGGTTATTTCATCTTGATCTTCTTGAGTTATCATTTCGCACTGAGGGAAGAGAGACATCATTATTTTTTCTTTTCAACAGGTCATTATGTATCGACTTCAACACATTATCTATAGATGACCCATAAATTGAGTACCTTGGTATCTGTTAGCCTCATTGGAGGTTATCTCGCATCTGACAAGGCTGAGTATCATTGGGTTTTGATTGGATGATCCTTGTCATTGTTTGAATCCAGAACATCTTTCACAGTGATAGGTTGTGGTCGTACCTTAGGACTCATTGTCATTATTGGTGGTGTTTCTTCGCACTTGACGGGTATTTATAGTATTGACATATGATTAAGTGACTCTCTCCCTTATGTTAAGATCAACACATTTACCGTGGGGATGAGTGTACATATTGGGTGGTAGTAGGTAGTGGGTTTTGATGAGACCCCTTGTATTTAAGTATATCAATGGGAGGTGTTATATTGATTTTACTCCATGGACCATTGGACAGAAGTTGGTATCACAGGTCAGTTTACCAGGTCTTCTTTTTCAGCTTACAGGGCCTTCTTTCCTTCCACACGTTTACATGGGTATATTTTGGTACATATCTTTTCAGAGCATCAGTGGTATATCTTTCATAGTTCTCACGGAGCATTATTTTTAGAGACACAAAGATTCATATGGTTCTCGGCATCCCACAGGGGGATCTTGTCCCCTTGAGTCATCATTGTTAACCCCTATATTTTCACCCTTGAAAATCTTGAGGGTTAAGATCCAGCATGCACTATATTGGTTGCAATTCTAAGATTCTCCCATAGATTAGAACTTCTGTTGAGAAGGAGGGTGGTTCCCTTTAGAGACAATTATATGATTGGTATATGGTTGGTTGGTTCATAGTTAGTGTCATCTTGGTTTCCAATGCATTTAAGAGATATGCCTACATACAACATGTGTTGCTACTTTTTAGGAGACATTGTTTAAGTGGGTGTCTTGACAGTTGGAGGATTTCTTAGCATACAGGGATGGTCCTTCCATGATTCTATGCCTGGTAGCACTTTTCCAGGCAACATGCAAGAACTTTCCATTTTTAGCAGTTTGAACTCCAGACCCAGGATTTAGATTATGAGCACATAGTATTGATCCTTGAGACATTCTAAGTCTTTTGGATCTTTTCTAGGATGATTTGTCACAGATTGTTATTTTTAGCAAGTTGAGCACCATGGCTCGCATGTTGATTTTGATTTTTCAATTTGTATTCCTTGCAAAAAATCAAATCTAAATCACAAATTTGGGTAACACTTTCGTTAGAATCAGGTCATGAAAATTGCTAATGACACATTTTTGGCCGAACTCTTGAATTTTTCGGCCAAAATGTTTTTTCTTATGAAAGTTAAATCTAAAATCACCCTTGAAAAATCTAACATAAATTTTAAATCTAACAACAATTTCCATTAAAACTAACTTCCAGTCGAACTATTAGTTCGGCCGAAAACCTGTAACTGTGGCACTTTCATAAAAGTATGTGTTCAATTCAACTTACTCCAACTTGGGGAGGAGTTGGCTCCTTAAAATACTATGAGTCTGGTTTCAGAACTAGTACCAACATTTCAAGAGTTGAATCTACTTTCATTTGATACAATTGTATTTAATTTAATTGTTTTTTTAGTAATTTTAGTTAATTTTATAAAAACAAGTCTGCATATTATTTTTGTATGACATAATGATTCAGTGAAATGAAAAATCAATATCTGCAATAATACACAGTTGAAAATTATGGAAAATTTATATTATAGAACCTTTCTTTATCCTCTTCAAAAGGGTACTTTTAGATTTTACTTTTAAATAAAAATTAAGGAAGATACATGGTGTCAATCTAAACGCATTTAAAATATGCAACTCTTTCAAATTGCTCAGATTCAAAAAAATATAGTAATTATAATATTCATCTATTGTCTTCAAAACTATAGTCATACTTTAATAGAGTCTGTTTAGATTCTTGTAGCATATTTTATTCATATCAAAAGTTTAATAATGAGTAAATTGGTGTCAATAAGCATAAGTCATTATCAGTGCCTTCATTTTTAAGGAACATATTGTGAAACTAACACTAAATTGACATATCAAATGTTAATAAAAAAAAATCAAAAAATAATCATTAGAAAGCTAACAAAATTCATGACAAGTTTTGTTTTTACTGTAAAGTGAAATTCTAAATAAAAAAATTATCTATTATTACATGGAGAGATAATCCCTCTCATCTATTTATTAAAGAGATTTATTCATTGTTAAGCGTCAAATATTGCAGCGACTAGCATGGTTTCTCGTTTTTATTCCTCTCTCTCGCTCTTAGTCTATTGACTCTTCTTTGAGCAAAGTGATTGTTGTATCGGTTGTGGACTTTCCAATTGTGGTGCAACCAATCCTCTTGCAAGCCTATCAATAAAGAAATTGTGTGTTTGTGTTCGAACCTTGTTTCTTGATGGTACTTGGTTAATTTTGAAATCTGATTTGTCATTCTCCTTAACTATTCATTGTGATTTCATTGATATTTCAAGTAGTTTTCTCTTCTATTTTATTTATATATTCATTTTTCTAACTCTATTGGATCCCTCCAAGCGAACAAACTATCTTTACCAGTCGTTTTGGAAAGTTTTAACATACTATCCAAAACATAACAATGGTTTTTTTTTGTCATTTAATGTAGAAAATCAGTATTAGGATAGCAGTAAATCACCTTAGGCACTCCCCTCTTAGGCTAGAAAGAACTAGCCCAAACGACGTGGGGTCTAGCCCATGAATTTGGGGATTTTCTCATTGAATTTTCCAATTTTTCATCGTTGTTATAACAGGTTTATTAGCTCATTTGGAGGGTGGAAATTTGTGCTAACAATTCCCTAACAAAATAAAATTTAACAAGGGCAGCGAGCCCAAATTACTCATGCATTTACACAACAAATAAAAAACATGATTGCAACCATTCAAGAAAACACAACATTCATTTAAAAATGTATACACGACAAAATTAACATCATAAAACATTTCATTTCTAAAACTTCTTTGATAAGTGGTATTTTGTTGATGTTCTTTCGGATCCATCACAACAATTTATAAATTGACGTTTCAGACCAAAAAAATGTGGTCCATAATCGGGATAAGATATGAAGAAAATATTATCAGTAACCTTATCCTGATGATGGACCACATTTGTTTGGTTTGAAACCTTGATCTGTAAACTGTTGCAATGGATTTGAAAGAACATCATCATAAAACATAGCCGAAACTTATATTTTAATGGGTGAACCGACTGGCTATGTACAAGGGACATTCCTCCCAGCCATAGGGGCTACTGTTCCATTTCTCTTGACATTATGCCACCCCCACTAGTAAATTTGGGTCATGTTGCGAAATTCATTTTGACGCTCTTGCGATGTTATGTCGTGGAGATGGCGACGAAGCTTGGACCCCCAAACATTGCATCATGTGTCTGGTCAATTGAGACAAACCTAGGATATTGTCGCCCTCGCGAATACCCAAGGATGTCATCGCAAGTAATATGACCCAAGGATGTCGTCGTAAGTAATATGACCCAAGGATGTCGTCGTGAGTGAGATGACCCAAGGAGATCATCGCAAGTGAGAAAACTCAATGATGTTGTCACGAGTGAGACGACTGGGCAATATCATCATGATTAAGACAAACCAAGGAGATATTCGCAAGAAAGACGACCCAATGATGTTTTTGCATGCAAGACAACCTAAGGTGCTCGCCGCGAGCGAGACAAACCAAGGATGTTGTCACGAGCGAGACGACCTAAGGAGATCGTCGTGAGTGAGAAGACCTAAGGATATCATCACGAGCGACGAACTATCAATACCATCGACGAACTATGAATACCATTGACGATACGATTCATCGCAAGAGTGACAAGGTTTGAGTATTTAAAAAAAAAATGAAAAAAGATTCTACTATTTCATTTGCATTGTTAGCGTCAAAAGTCACCCCTGGATTGCAGCAGGAGCAGAGCCCGATGCCCATTAGTTTATGTCTTGATTTGTTTAATGGGGTGATCAAATGGAAGTTAACTCACAATGATGTGGTTCTAACTCCGAAACTAGGCCAAGCATGCATGGGCAAGTGAGGTCTTAGATAACTTCAGACAGTGAGTTGTAGTAAGGGTGAGTAGGGGGAAGACTTATATCAGAGAGATAATAAAGTCTGTTGTAAACATCGGGTTCCTAACAGACTGTAGAATAAGACATCTAAATGCAAGATCTTCTTACATTCAAACGCAGAAAACCAGAGAAAACAATAATGCCACAATAAATCCTTTATCACAGCATAATTGCCATAATTCATGCGAATCAGTCAATCACGAACTCTCTTAGTATAAGATGAAAACTAGATGGAGTAAGAAATATTGTTTGTCATAAAACAAGAAATCTCACATACAAATGCATAACCAGAGAACTAGAGTGTGTTAAAACTTTACAATCGAGAGCTTCGCTCTACCATCGATCCCTACAAAAATGGCGAAAATGCCTACATATACTCCAAACAACAACAATAGCAAAAACAAGACGCTGCATTAAAAACATTGTGTCTGCATGTCTTCTGACAGTCTGCCCATGCAGACTCAGGATGATCGTGCGCCTATGACAGACACTACCTTAACTTCGCATGGCCTTTGCAGGGGAGGTAGACGAAACATTAAAGGCCAAAATGGCGTGTGCAGAATTCTCTGTCTAATCGAGGACTTCAGCATGGCTTCTTTGGATAATCAGTACACAGAACTCCTTCAAACAGACCACTTGCCAGACCCTCCATATCTCATATTCAATGAATGAAAGGAGGTTTCAACCATCCGTTTTTGCCTTCATTTACTCCAAGCAGAAACCGAGAGCGAAATCGTATCCACTGGCATCTGGAAATCGCGATGATCCTTTTAGCGACTAGACTCAACGCTTTTGGCCCCTTTTGCTTAGCTCTTTTGTTTCCCAAATGACCACGGACCGTGACCCTGCTTTTATTTCCATAGGGGCTTTCGGTGTTCGCGAATAGGAAGGAGTTGATCCTTGCTTATCATAGTTGCGATGGGCAAAACGCTAAAACGGCTCAAACGGCTCAATTGGGCACCACGCGTCCTCCAAATCTGATGGTCCTAAACTCTCCCGATGTTGTTGTGGGCCCCAGGTCCTAGACGCTCTCATTACTTCGCACATCGGGGATATGAGGGAGATGCTACTTGCGCTTCAAAATCGCGATGGGCGAAAAGGCGGGGATCCTAATTGCGCGCCAGGTGTCCACTTCAGATGGATGGTTGAGACTACCCCTTGATACTGTGGGCCCGACTTTGGGTGCCATCGGTGCTTCAGGATTTGGGGTTTCGAAATGTACAACGACATAAAACCTTCACCCCTTGAACTCGGGACTACCGAAAAGCCAACGCGACTGGATCTCGCGCCACGCGTCCCTCAGATGGATGGCTGTTATTCTTCCCTGCATACAATATGGACACGATCTATTTGCGCTAATCTCGGCGCAAATCTACTATCCGTGATTTCTCGTTGACCGTCGATCTTCTCCTATGGATGAATCTGGGCCGTTGACAACATAATTTTTCCCGCTCACTTGATTTTTAGCTTGAAACAGGGCTTTACGTGCTACGCTTGGGCGTTCTTCATGCAACCTGCAGACATGGATGCTCTCGAGCCCAAGACAAGAATTATCGCTAACATTAGGCTCCATGGGGGATAGAGTCGTCCCTGTGATGCTCTAAGAACTCATTCTGCAGCTTTAGTGCCTTGTTGTTGGGCTATGGAGTCAAGCTCAAAACATCCTACTACTGAAAATACAAGCCGAAAAACAAAATAAAAATACATGCTCAAAGGAGCTTATTTATATACAATCCTAAACTAATAAAACACTTTACATGGGGATAGGTGAAAGCAAACTTCCACCATAGCCAATCAAGTAACTTCCTAAAGGGAAGCTCTTTCCTTCTATCAGTTATCACAAACAGTTGATGTAACCGTGACAGAAGAACAGTTACACTCTTCAACTTCCCCTTACACACTGAAGTTGAGATGGGATATGGCGGCTCCAAAACATAAGGGAAATGTCGCTCCATGTATTTGCTGACAGGGTCGTCAAATGAGTGCCCAATTCCAGGAAATTGGCGACAGACAGCCTCTTCTGCTACACAGTTGTTCACATGTGGCCGAATATCTCTGATAAGCATAGGCGGGTGAATAACTGAAGTGGGCTCGTTGATCTCAGGTGGTGGCTGCTCACTGACTGGTTCTGAACAAAGGGCAGACTGCTCCTCTGGTTCTTTTTCCTCTTCTTGGCTCTCCCTCGGGTCATATTCGTACTCATCATAAACATGCCCCCCAGGTAAATTCTTCTCTTCCTCGTACTACTCAGCGTCTCCTGAAAGACTAATATGGTTGATTTCCTCGTGATAATTTTCCTTAGTGAGCAAAGGACAAGGTTCTGCGACCTGCTCTTGGAAATCCAGCATATCGAGCTCAGACTCTGATTCGTGACTGTCATAAGTGGGTTGGCTGCTCTGATCAGCAAAAGGTGATGTGGGGTTTCGCTGCTCCTCTTCCAGATAATCATCAAATTCGGGGGGGAACATAGCTTCTCCAACTTGCAGAAGTGGAACTATCCCCCGCTCCTCCGTTTCGACCCCGAATGTAAACACATCATGGGAGATCTCGTGAAGGAAAAGAGAACAATCCTCTTCCATAACTACCTCTTCATCGTTTTGATCTGAGACAACAAGCTCATCGGGGGCAGATATTAATGTGTTTACAAAATCTTCAATCATCTCCTTGAAAGAGCCATCTAGAACATTTGCCTTGGAGACTGGAAAATCCTCCCCATCGTCCTCAGATTCCAACCTTGCATGTTGGGCAGTGAGAGATTTTGCCTGCTCTATCAGTTCACTCAGAGCATCTTCTTCCCCCAGTCTTCTATCCTTACAGCCCTCATCATCACATCCTTCATCAGACATAATCATATCTGGGAGGATTTCTTCTTCTTGGCTCTCCCATGGGTCAAATTCATAATGACCATAAACAGGACCCGTGGGAAAGATTTTTCCATAATCGCCCTCAGTAGAGATGTTAAGGGCCTCTGCTTCAAAGGATGGGAAATCCTCAACACATTATTCAACTTCCCACCTGTCAAGTCTGGCAGTGATAGATTTTACCAGCTCCATAACTTCGCCCGAAGCAGACGAATGGGGAGGAGAAATGACTGATTTCTGATCCAGGTCATCAGGATCATCCTCATAGCCTGCATAAGAGACAGCTCTATCTTGTATACATTTGTTGTAGTATCCCTCACAACAGCTATGAAAAATCAACTCAGAGGGATAAATCTCCTGACAATAGGCAGTGAAGGCTGCATAGAATTCACTAAGTGAAGAAATGCTAGTAGGGGGTAAAGAATGATACCATCTACACGCATCCCCTGCTAACGAGAACATGAACATTTTCAGTAATACATCCTCATGATGTATCTCCCACTGATGCATGAGTTCATGAAACTCACTGAGGTGTTGAGCAGGGTTGTCTTCTTCACGCTTTCCAAATATGGGCAAATAATTGCCCCATTCATTCGGAGAGGGGACAACATTAGGAAAACCAGGAATAGCAGAAAAATTAAAAGGAGCAAACCTGCGAGCAAGGATTTTCTCCATATCGAACCAGTGGAGTCACCAATTGATCTTTGAATCATGGAGTCGCCAGGTGAAAGATGCGCAGCTTCGAGTGTGTCTAGTCCTTGTTCACCATCAAAGGCCAGATCCTAACGTTGTTGTTACCCCAGGAAGCTTCTCAGGCTGAGAAAGAAGCTGCTGAAACCTTCTCGAGAAAGCTCCTTAGGGTCAGCTTTCAGGTGTGCTAACAATAGCCACAGCTGAAACAGTGATGTGGAAACCTTGGAGTCACCACAGTGGAGTCGCCAGGTACACAGTAGCAATCTTGAAGGGCTATGATGTCTAATGCACCTTCAGAATTAGAGGCTCAATGTCGTTCTACCCAGGGAAAATGTTCAACTTCATCCCTGGCAACGGTGCCAGAAATGTTAGCGTTAGAAGTCACCCCTGGATTGCAGTAGGAGCAGAGCCCGACGCCCATCAGTTTATGTCACGATTTTTTTAATGGGGTGATCAAATGGAATTTAACTCACAATGATATGGTTCTAACTCTGAAACTAAGCCAAGCATGCATGGGCAAGTGAGGTCTTAGATAACTTCAGATAGTGACTTGTAGTAAGGGTGAGTAGAGGGAAGACTTATATCAGAGAGATGCTAAATTCTATCATAAACATCAGGTTCCTAACAGACTGTAGAAGAAGACATCTAAATGCAAGATCTTCTTACATTCAAATGCAGAAAACTAGAGAAAACAATAATGCCACAATAAATCCTTTATCACAGCATAATTGCCATAATTCGTGTGAATCAGTCGATCACGAACTCTCTTAGTATAAGATGAAAACTAGATGGAGTAAGAAAGATTGTCTGTCATAAAACAAGAAATCTCACATATAGATGCATAACCAGAGAACTAGAGTGTGTTAAAACTTTACAATCGGGAGCTTCGCTCTACCATCGATCCCTACAAAAATGGCGAAAACGCCTACATATACTCCAAACAACAACAGCAGCAAAAACAAGACGATGCCTTAAAAACATTGCGTCTGCATGTCTTCTGATAGTCTGCTCATGCAGACTCAGGATGATCGTGTGCCTATGACAGACGCTACCTTAACTTCGCATGGCCTTTGTAGTGGAGGTAACCGAAACATTAAAGGCCGAAATGGTGTGTGCAGACTTCTCTGTCTAATCAAGGACTTCAGCATGGCTCCTTTGGATAATCAGTACACAAAACTCCTTCGAACAGACCGCTTGCCAGACCCTCCATATCTCATATTCAATGAATGAAAGGAGGTTTCAACCATCCGTTTTTGCCTTCATTTACTCCAAGCGGAAACCGAGAGCGAAATCATATCCACTGGCATCTGGAAATCGCGATGATCCTTTCGGCGACTGGACACAATGCTTTTGGCCCCTTTTGCTTAGATCTTTTGTTTCCCAAATGACCACGGACCGTGACCCTGCTTTTATTTCCATAGGGGATTTCGGCGTTTGTGAATAGGAAGGAGTTGATCCTTGCTTATCATAGTTGCGATGGGAGAAATGCCAAAATAGCTCAATTGGGCACCACGCGTCCTCCAAATCTGATGGTCCTGAACTCTCCCGACGCTGCTGTGGGCCCCAGGTCCTAGACGCTCTCGTTACTTCGTGCATCGGGGATATGAGGGAGTTGCTACTTGCACTTCAAAACCGCGATGGGTGAAAAGGCGGGGATCCTAATCGTGCGCCAAGTGTCCGCTTCAGATGGACGACTGAGACTGCCCCTTGATACTGCGGGCCCGACTTTGGGCACCATCGACGCTTCGGGATTCGGGGTTTCAAAATGTACAATGACATAAAACCTTCACCCCTTGAAATCGCGACTATCGAAAAGCCAACACGACTGGATCTCGCACCACGCGTCCCTCGGATGGATGGCGTTAATCTTGACGCAACTCTACTATCCGCGATTTCCCGCTGACCATCGATCTGCTCCTATGGATGAATCTGGTCCATTGACAACATAATTTCGCCCGCTCACTTGATTTTTAGCCTGAAACGAGGCTTTACGTGCTACGCTTGGGTGTTCTTCATGCAACCTGTAGACCTGGATGCTCTCGAGCCCAAGACAAGAATTATCGCTAACATGCATGAATTTTAACTATACGCAATAAACCAATAGATAATGTTCTATTTGACACCTTGAACACATCAATAGTACAATAGATAATATTCTCATAGAAATCCAAGTTGGAGATATGGGTTCCAACCAATCTTATTTTTATTGCTCAATATTCATCCTATTGGAGTAGGTTAACTTACCTTAGTCACATATCCTCCACATTTCAAAAATAAATATGAACATGAATTTAGTCTTAGTACCAAAAAAATAGAAACCTAAGATGAAAAACATTATAACTAGTCCCATATGAGCATATACTAATCAAATAACAAAAGTTCATAAGAAAGGTCTAGGGTCATAATTAGTTTGGATTCTAATTATGGAAAAGTGTCTTGGATTTACCTATCTAGTCAATATAGGTACATCCAACCATAGATTTAGCATCTAATCAATTGAAACAACCAACCATTATCATGATTGCATCTTTCATTGAACATTCAACTTGAAGTTTGTACATGGAACATAGGAAATAATGACAAGGTGTATGGCCCCAACAATGAGAATTAGGGATATATCACTTTTCAATGGTCAACCTGACAATAATTTCCTTTAATGTGAATTGATGTTTCCATGTTCGAAAAATTTAACAAAAACATTCATGGTCCATGCTCTCAGCTAAGTCATCCTTGATTCATTTTGTAGATGTACATTAATTAGTAGTGAAAGCAAATGACTAGAAAACCTAAGCAGTATACCATACAGGATATATGTCACAAGAAAGTATGCAGTATTTAAGCAAGTAACAAACAAGGATTCAAAGTATTTTTCAACAATCTACAAAAAAAATATAATTCCTCGGTGAGGCTTGATATAGCGATAGTTGTAGATGTTCTTGACATGGGCACTCACCAAGGGAAAATGTGTTGCACTAACAAAAGTTCACTAGTAGTGGAAAACCATGAGGATGCCAAGTTTTTGATAGATAACAACTTTAGCATGTAGTTTGAGCAGTGTGTTGAAGCACTTATCTAGGAAAACCTTTGATTGCAATATGATGGAACAATTCAAGAAAGGGTTCATTAGTTTGAGCACCTGTTGAGTGTGATTCATCATTGTAGAGACCAACAAGATGAAAGTAATGAAGATTTTTTTCTATGTAATGTTTAGTAGGGTCTATGTGAACTAGAATTGAAGGTTATTATAGGAGAGTGGTTAACCATTTCAAATAGGGTGTTCAATAAATTTGTGATGAGACAAACTCAAAAAAAATTAAGAAAAATGAAGGTTGTGGTACAACCTTTTCCAATTATGGAAGAAATTGGGCAACTTTTGAGTGCCTTAGAGGAATGAAGCACTAATTTCAATGACCAACAAACGGTTGAAGAAAACACATCAACATATTTGGAACATGTGGAAGTGTTGGAGACATAGTGGTGTGGTGTTACACCCAACCAACAGTTGGCTAGCCAAGTTGCTAAGTATATTAAGGCAGTTCTTGATGAAGCATTTGAGGTGCCATAGGAGTTTTTGGATGAACTTGGTTGTTGCATGTTACATGAGGAAGTTGATGGTGAACAAGAAAATAGTTCCAACAACCATGAAAGTGTGTACATCATACGACAGCAGTGTCCGAACCAAGCATCAAGAAAAATAAAATAATTTTGGAATGAGTTTCAACTTTCAAAAGAGAGTAGATGCCACACAACTATATTGATGGATGTGAAAAAGAGCATACCATTTCCTTTGGAAAAGAGACTATAATGCATACAATGTCATGTTGAGCCTTTATTGTTGTCAAAGTATCAATAGGTTAGAGTCCACTAATTGTTTCATGAGCCATTGGTACAACATCTAGACCATCTGCAAATGCGTGAATTGCATACTGTAGTAAATAAAAACAGAATTATATTTAGTTTTTAGTGAAAACCCAAAAATACTTTTAAGACATGTCAATACATCCTAATAGAAATTAAAACCGACAAGATTGCAAATAGTAAACACCATTGATATTCTTTTTTGGAAAATACATATGAGAGGAGATTAAATAGTCACACACACACACACACACATCTCATATGCGACGGGCTGAATAATCTCCTCTTAGTTTTGAGAATAATTTATTGGATTCGTATGATCTTGGAGCAACAAATAAGTCAACATTGACTATGTTGTTGCTCTATTGGATCGAGAGAGGTTTGCTCCAAGAATAAACAGCTTCAATATTTTTTTCTCTATTGAACAGGGCCAACCATGTGAAGGTGGAATCTCTTATGCCCCCCCCCGCACATCACTCTCAATTCCCCAATACCCAATCTATATTCTAATAAAAAATATGCATTAAAAATATTCAAAATTGATAAAAAGTGATTGTAAAGATATAAATGAGGTTTATCATTCAAAGGTATATGTCATAAAAAAGAGTTTTTATAAATGAGATCTATCATCCAAAATATGTTCCAAATATACTAATTATAATGTACATCGATATGTCTTATAAAATTATTATACATTATAATTTTATTTTAGTCTTCTTTAGTTTTCTAGTCTAGTTCTTAAGTAATTCATCAACCTCCATGTCTTCATTTTCTAGGGGCTCTTCAACATCTGATGTTGCTTCAATCCTCTCACGCCGAGCACGCCTAGTCTCTACCCACGATGTGGAGGTTTCTTTGAGGGGCCATTGCCTACAAAAACAAAAAATGTTAAATTTATATGGCCAATTTTTAAATATCATTGAAGTAGTTCATTAATATTAAAAAAAGTCTTTGCAATGTAATTATTTACCTAGTCCACTAGTGGGCACCATTGGAATGGTTTCCATGTACTCTTGATTTTCAGTCAAGGAGGCTCAACTAGAACATTCTTTGCCATTGAAACGGAAAAATTTATAAGGACAAAACCGTAAATGTATAAGTAATAAAAATTAGAAGAACAAAATTTATAAGTACAAAATTATTAAGTATATGATTAATATACAACCATTTTACGTTTGTGAGCCTCAGTCATAGGAACATCGTGGGGTTGCACCCCATTAGGATGGGGTTGCTCAGGAGCACCATGATCTTCTGGCCACGCTACACTATCAAAACGTTGTTGTCCAGTACTAATGTTTTCGTTGATAGTGTTGTTCCCTTGATTAAAACAAAGTAAGACATTAAAGTTATGGACAATATCAAACATTTATGTATTTTAAAAGTAATAAAAGGTTAATGTGGATGGATTTTTATTTACCCTATCTCACAAACTGGATCTTGGGGTCTTCTCCATAATTTTCCTACGATAAACGATAACTTTATAGCCATACTCGTAACCAAGTCAGAGGTCTTCCTCCATGGTTTCAGTTCCAAAGTCATCTCCATGCATCGCATAAGAATATGTATTTTTAATGTTATTGGATGCAATTAAAAATAGATTTTATGGACATCTCATCACTCGGTGTTGCTTATCGATATATTGTTAAAATCGAGTAGAAATTCAAGCATTGGAACAAGTGATATTTCGGGTCTGAAAATCTGTAGCAACAAAAGTATGATAAAGACGGACCTAACAAACAACTTTCCAAAAACCATTCCAAGCCACAGGAAAAGAAGGGTCATGGAAAGACAAAGAAGGACACCGGAAAATGGTGTGATTTCCACAAAATCCCCTGGCACAATAACAATGAATTTCGCTCAAAACAGTCATCGGTGGTCGAGATCAAAGACAAGGAGCTAGAATCTAATTTAGAAAACACTGATAGAAGACAGATCATCGAAGCAGATCCCACTGCTATTGTCACGACCGCAACAATTCAACTAGAAGAACCAACAGATCCTGAAGAGGGGTAGCGCCTTTTTCATTCATATATGTGGGTGAAGGGGACCCCATTGCATTTTATTATTGATAGCAAAAGACAGAAGAACCTCATCTTAGTAGAGGTCGTCAAACAGTTGGAACTATCGACAACACCACACACACAACCATCCAACATCGGGTGGCTTCACTAGGGATGGGATCTTCGTGTAAGCCAACAATTTCTATTTTCATACGGCATCCAACCCTTCAAGGATGAGGTATTATGTGATGTTGTCCCACTGGATGTCTGTGATGTTCTCTTGGGTCATCCATATATGTGGAATCGCCATGTTATCTATGAGTCTCGACCCCGTAGTGTCATTGTTACTCTAGGGGGTCATCTCTAAAGGATACCGGAGGTAGTTCCAACTACTATCCCACCTAAACAGTGTCACAAGCTAGTATCTCATACTAAAAAATCCAGCTTCTTCACAGTCTTTTTAAAAGGTGAACAAAAGATCATCGCAACCACTACAGCCTTAGTCCAAGCACCTTTTGTCCAGCAGAAGTAGGTCGACAAGATTGAAGCAAAGTGAAAGGATTCCTTCTACACATAGTCATCTCATGTATCTAAACTGGTTAAAAATTTACAAACCTTCCAGCCACAGGTTCTTGACAGCCTTCAACAAGCTAAGTAGCACAAATTCTCTAGCAAGGCAAGCATCTCACCAAGATTCAGATTCAACAAACACTTCCCTCTCTCCCCTGGAAACTCAACGCAATGGAGACCATTGATTCATAAGGAGGGAGGATTGACCCAGGTGGATATCAGTGGCCACCCACCTATTCCACAGCTCGAAAAACATTTTTCCATCTTTGCATTTTTTCAGCAGTTTTTCGAGTTCCAAACTTTTGGGGCCGTTTTGAGGCCCTAAACAACGTTTTTGGGGATTTGGGTCCCAAGTGACTATCAAAAGAACTAACCTAGGTCAGATGAAAATCATTCTTCTCAGTTAGACCTTTCCAACGATGAATCGAGTGCCCAAAAAAGAGATTGTATGCAAAATTTATGCCCCCAGGAAATTGATGTATCAACTACCCCCATCGGGGCCCGCAAACCTTTTGGATTTTCATCTTCCGAGGTTAGGGTTTTGGATTTTACTTATGTTAAAAATTCCTTTAGAGCCTCATTGTAACAATCATCTTCTTTTGAAAGTGAGTATTCTTCACATCTCTTCTTAGAGATAAGCTGCCACCATTCTAGCGAGTCTTTCACTCTGTATTTTTACAGTCTTTTTACATTTTCTCTCATTAATAGAAAATTTTGTATTATTGTATCTATGTTTTATGGTTGCATCTCTGATACATTTATATTATATTATTGGATATCTGTGATATCTCTGTACATTTCTTTATTATATCTCCTCTCTCATTTCGTGCCGAAAATAATTTTGATCAATAAGAACATGGATCTAGCCACCGGTCACATGAATTTTGGATTGAAGGGAGCGCCTATTGATTAAGACTCGAATTCAAAACAAATTGATAACTATAGACTAATGAATCGATACACAGTCATGATTAAAGAAGAGTTAAATCATGAGCATTATGAATAAATAAATAAAAGGCTTAATGAAAAAATACTTAGAATTAATTAAATGAAAGAGTGCAATGGTTCATTATTAAAAGACACAATGGTTCGATGTCATACCTTTTGGAATATTATTTAAACAGAAAGGTATGGTGAAAGAAAAGTGTCTTTGTAGTCCAGATCAGAAGATCAAAAGAAGAAGTAGAGTCCAAGAAGGAAAGTTGAAGATAATTATGCAGTGAGGGTGGAAGGGAGGAGCAAGGAAGGATTCATATCCTTTACTAAGTTAAGTGTGAAAACAAGGGAGTTGTGCTTCCTAGGGTTGGTACCCTAAAACAAGGGAGTTGGTGCTTCCTAGGGTTTGTGCCCTAAAACAAGGGAGTTGGTGCTTCCTAGGGTTAGTTCCCTAAAACAAGAAAGTTGGTGCTTCCTAGGGTTGGTGCCCTGAAGAAGGGGTTTTGTGTCTCCAAGAATTGCAGCTCTAAAGAGGATTGGTGTCCTTCATAATCACAAATTATTCTCTATAAACTTTGTAATTCATGTTAAGTATATTTATATAATTGGTTTTTAAATACAAGTCCATTGTTGATCTATTGTGATGATTAAAATACCAAATTAATAATTGTTTANCCCTCTCAGTGTTTCTAACAATTGGTATCAGAGCTAGTTCTTTCAGCACAGTCTAATAACTGGAAGGTAGATCATGAGATAAATGGATCAGCAAGAGGGAATGTCTTCCAACAAAGCACCATTGTTTAAAGGAGATGATTATGCTCTCTCGAAAACTAGAATGAAAATATACCTTATGGATCTTGGTTTTGATGTTTGGAAATCTGTAGAAAATGGGTACACTGCACTAGCTAGTCCACCCACAGATACTACAGGAAAGAATATTTGCAATGACAACTCAAGAGCGATAAATTCCATTCTAGGAGGATTAACAAATCCTATATTTGTGAAGGTAATGCATTGTAAGTCATCCAAGGAGATCTGGGAAAAACTGGAGGTTATATATGAAGGAGACAACAAAGTCAAGGAAGCCAAACTACAAATCTACAGAGCTTAGTTTGAAAATTTGAAGATGAAATAAGAAGAGAACATTGTTGAATATCTTCATAGAGTAGATGAGGTAGTTAACTCAATCATAGAAGCTGGAGAAGAACTTAAAGAAAAACCTATTGTATAAAATATCTTAAGTTCCTTACCTATGAGGTATGATGCCAAGGTTTCCACAATTGAAGATAGACCATAACTTGACAAACTCACAGTAGATGAGCTCCATGGAATTCTTACATCATATGAGAAGAGGAGAGGGAAGGAAAAAGCATCAAAAGGAGAAACAACCTTTAAGGCATCTAAAACAAAGAATGAGAAGGATCAAAAGACCAATGAAGAGTTATCAGATATATCTGATGAAGAAGTTGTCAACTTCATGAAGAAACTCAAGAGAGGGACTAGGAAATACAAAGGAAATTTTCCTCTAATATGTTTCAATTGTGGAAAAATTGGACACTTTTCCAATAAGTGTTCCTATCCTAAGAAGGAGGAAAGTGATGATGAAAGAACTTTCAAAGATCAGAAGAAGAGAAAAAACAAAGATAAAAGGAAGTTTTACAAGAAGAAGAAATTTTTCTTTACCCAAGAAGACGGTAGATCATCTGAAGAAAGTGAAGAAGAGGAGCCAGAGCTTCTATTTATGGGAATGAAAAATCAATATGATAATCATTCGGAAGATGAAGAAAAAGTGAACCTTGAGGAAGAATTTATTCGTGCAATTGAAGAACTAAGAAAATATAAAAATAAAAACAAGTTACTAAGGGAACAACTTCTAACTTTGAAGAAACTATAAAATCAAGAGAAAAAGAGGTTTCCAAAATCATTAGTGACTCAGAACAATTGATTATTGATTCAAGAACCCAACTCCAAGAAACCAAAAGAAAAGAAGAAATATTGAATAAAGAACTCAATGAAAAATAACAAACATGTAAGATATTGGAGGATGAAATAATTCAACTAAAAGGAAAACTAGAAAAAAGAGACATTCAGTCTAAATTTGAAAACAACTCAAAAATCCCAAACAACATTCTTAGCAATCAGAGATCATCAAATGATAAGATAGATTTGGGATATGATCCCTCTACAAAACAAAATAATGACAAGCATCCAATCAACTATGCAGATGCTCTTAAGAACTCCATAAGAAGAGAAGAAAATAAGAAAATGATAATACCATTGAAAACTGTCCCAAATAGAAAAAAATATGCACTCCCTACTAAAGAAAAGGATGACAAGAAGAATAGAATCATCAGAAGAAATCTCTCTAACATAAATCAATATATCTTCCTTGGATATTGATATTCCTGCAATAATTTTGGACATAAATCAATACATTATAAATCTTATAGAAAATACGATCCAAGAATTGTTCAAAGATATGAAAACAATAAGAATAATGCAGAAAGAAGAAATTATATCTCCTTCTCTCCCTTATAGGACTACAATGTTGAATGTTGCAAATGAAAAAAATATGGTCATGAAGCCAGTGAATGTAGATTGTCAAAGTATGACAAAAGGATAAATATTCCCAACAATCAAAAGGTATGGAAGAAAAAGAAAATAAAGAAAACAGAGTGTAAAGTTTCCCTATATGCGAAGAAGAAAGGATGTCAGTGGTATATAGACAATTGATTTTCTAAGCACATGACTGGAGATCAAAGAAATTTTCTCAAGTTAAAGAAGAAAGAAAAAGTAAAAGTCACCTTTGGAGATAATCTGTCAGCCAAGATACTGGGAAAAGGCACTATCAACCTAGGGAATAACAAGACCAAAGCAAAAAATGTACTTCTGGTATAAAATATCAAGCCTAACATACTAAGTGTAAGTCGGACATGTGATCAGGGTCACATACTTACCTTTGAATCTCATAAATGTGAGATCAAAAGAAAAGATATTGGAAAGCTAGTATCAGTGGCACCAAGAACATCTAGCAATGTGTACATCCTTCTTATGGATGAAGAAGAAAAATGGTGTTTAAGTCAAGAAGATGAAAGTTGGTTATGGCATAGAAGGTTGGTACATTTAATCTTTGAAAACTTAATCAAAACCAATAAGAAGGAGGAAGTAAGGGATCTGCCAAAAGTTATTAAGCCTTCAGACTCTATTTGTAAACATTGTCAAATAGGGAAGCAAACAAGTGTTAGTTTCAAAACAAAAGAGCATTCTACAACAAAACCATTGGAACTTATTCATACAGATCTATGTGGACCTACCAAAACTAAAATTATTTATGGAGAACATTATTTTATGTTGATTATTGATGATTACATAAGAATGACCTGGATATACTTTCTAAAGAAAAATCAAAATCCTTTGAGAAGTTTAAAACATACAAAGTCCTTGTAGAGAATGAAACATATCTCAAAATTAAATGTTTGAGATCAGACAATGGAGGATAATTCACCTCTAAAGAGTTCATTAAATTTTGTGAAAATCATGGCATCAAAAGACAATTTTCATCTCCCAGGACTCCTAAACAGAATGGAGTTGTGGAGAGGAAAAACAAAACAGTCCAAGAAACTGCAAGAACCATGTTAAATGAAGCCAGTCTTCTACACGAATTTTGGAGAGATACAATTTACACAACAATCCACATACTTAATCGATCTCAATTGAGACCCAACCATGACAAAACTCCTTATGATCTATGGTTTGATAGACCAACATCTATAAAAACACTTTAGAGTTTTTGGAAGTAAATGTTACATTAAGAATGATGAAGATAATTTAGGAAAGTTTGATCCAAGATCTGATGAAGGCATACTTTAGGTTATTCACCTAATAAGAAATCATACAGATGTTATAATATTAGACTACTCAAGATAATGGAAAGTGCAAATGTAAATATAGATGATCTAAAACTAAAGAAGAGCATATCCCAAGACATATCAAAAATTGATAAAGAATCTCAACAAGAAGATGATGATAAATAATCTTAGCAAGAACATGATGATAAAGAATCTCAACAAGAAAATGATGATAAAGAAACACAAGAAAATGAACCTTATACTGATGAAGAAGATGATGAAGAAACACCCTTGCTAAAATTTCCATTGAAAAGAGTTCAAAAGAACCATCCTGAGAGTTAGATGATTGGAGATAAAAATGCAGGAGTGGAAATAAGAAGGAAACTCACATTTGACTCAGAACATGCAATGTTTTCTATGATAGAAACTAAACCATTTAAAGAAGCCAGAAAAAGTAAAGACTGGAAAAAGGCAATGAATGAAGAACTTGACCAGATAGAGAGGAACCAGACTTGGAAATTAGTTCCAAGACCTAAGGACAATAATGTGGTAGGAACTAAGTGGATCTTCAAGAACAAACTAAATGAAAATGGGGAGATTATAAAGAACAAATCCAGATTAGTTTGCAAAGGGTATGTTCAAGTAGAATGTATTGATTTTGAAGAGACTCTTTCTCCAATAGAAAGACTAAAAGTCATCAGAATGTTCCCGACATTTGCATGCTTCATAAATTTCAAGATTTATCAGATGGATGTCAAGTCAGTATTTCTGAGTGGAACTCTAGAAGAAGAAGTCTATGTTGAACAACTAGAAAGATGCATGCTAACATAAAATCAAGACTATGTGTGACTGCTAAACAAATATATGTATGGTCTTAAGCAAGCCCCAAGAGAATGTTTTTAAATACTAGATAAAACAAGGATATAAGAGAGGGACTACTAACAACAACTTATATATCAAAATTGAGGATCAAAATATGATTTTTTTGGTAGTATATATTGATGATATCATATTTGGGAGTAATCTTACTATAATGAGCAGAAAATTTGCAATTGAAATGCAAGAAGAGTTTGAAATGTCTATTCTAGGAGAACTGGATTTATTCTTAGGTTTATGAGTCACTCAATCAGGAAAAGGAATATTTATTTCCCAAACCAAATATATCAAGGAAATGTTGAATAAATTCCAAATGGAAGACAATAAACTTGTAAGTACTGCAATGGTCACTAGATGTCAACTAAGCCTAGATGATGACTTACCAAAAGTAGATCAAAATATGTACATATCAATGATCAGAAGTTTCCTCTATTCAATAACAACTAGACCTGACATCATGCAGGTTGTAGGACTAGTGGGAAGATTTCAATCTGCACCTAGGCAAACTCATTTAAAATCATTAAAAAGAATATTCAGATATCTTAAATGGACCTTAGAATTTGGATTATGGTATCCAAAAGATAAATACTTTACATTAAATCCATACACTAATGCAGATTGGGATGGTAGTGTAGATGACAGGAAAAGAACTAGTGGAGGATAATTTTTTCTAGGAAAATGTCTGGTAGCATGGCTAAGTAAGAAACAAACATCCACATCACTATCCACAATAGAGGCATAATACATTGTTGTTGCATCCTACTGCACATAAGTTCTCTGGATGAAACAAACATTAGAATATTCACAAATAAGATATGATGATCCCATTACTATTAATTGTGACAACACTAGTGCCATAAACATCTCTAAAAATCATGTAATTGTTAAGAACCAAACATCAATATAACATAGAAAAACCTCAGAAAAAGTACTCAACGCCTTGAAAAAGAGAGAATTTCATATAATAAGCCTCTTCGAGGGGGCAACCTCCTTTTACCCCACTTAAATGTTCAAGTACAAGATGATTCAAAATGAAAATGTCTCCTTGGTATATATAGGAGACTAGGAGGTATAATTATAACTAATGGCCTAAAGCCGACATAAATAAAATAACATTACTAATCTAATGTGCCACAATTAAGGGATAATGGGCCAATATTAGGGCTTAACATGCCCCTCCCCTTGACACAAGTGTTGTCCGCAACGCTTGAGTAACTCTGGATGCTTCTGTATAAAAGACTCATCTTCCCAAGTGGAATCTTCAGCTGGTAGTTTCCTCCATTTAATG
>ML795460.1:691392-720942 GCA_009831015.1 Picea engelmannii
ATCCAATGCAACTAGTCCCACCCAATTTGGATACTCTAGGAAGAAGTTATGATTGTTTTACCTAGAACACCTTCTTGAGACTAGCCAATAGGACTAGTCAGATACCCTATCTTACACAAGGTGTATATACAAATTTAAGATGACCCAGAGGCTGAACTTTTTACCACAGATAAAAAACTAATTTCTGTAAATGGCCCCCGGCGTTCAGGGTTTGAAACATTACAGAAATTTTTTTATAGCGAAAATGCTGCAAAGACTCATTTCAGGATGATTCCAGAACCCTATCTTGTACAGGCTATATCTCCTAAAGTATAAGGCCTCAGGAGCTAAATTTTGAACCCAACGTACCTTGATTCGTCTTCTAAATACCCTTCAAGCTGTTCCTTTTGAAACATTGTAGAAAAAAATTTATCATGAAAATTCCACGGTGTCTCAAATGTAGCAGCGAAACCCCAAGACCTTGAGCTCTGAAACCATATGTTAAGAACCAAACATCAATATAACATAGAAAAACCTCAGAAAAAGTAATCAACGCCTTGAAAAAGAGAGAATTTCATATAATAAGCCTCTTCGAGGGGGTAACCTCCTTTTACCCCACTTAAATGTTCAAGTACAAGATGATTCAAAATGAAAATGTCTCCTTGGTATATATAGGAGACTAGGAGGTATAATTATAACTAATGGCCTAAAGCCGACATAAATAAAATAACATTACTAATCTAATGTGCCACAATTAAAGGATAATGGGCCAATATTAGGGCTTAACAGTAATGCACTCTAAAACCAAACACATCTCAATCAAATACCATTTCTTAAGAGATCAGGTTACTCAAAGAGTGGTTAAAGTAGAGTATGTGGGCACCAAGGAACAAATTGCATACATATTCACAAAACCTTTTCCCATGAGAATGGAGTACCTTTGAAAATATTCAACATAAATTGGGAGTAATTCACATACCTCATTAAAACCACAAACGTTGAATCATAATAAAGGGGCACATGGACAGGTGGAGCATCGCCACAGGGGGAGTAAAGAAATATCCCTTTTTTCATAGTTCTCATGGAGCATTATTTTTAGAGACACAAAGATTCATATGGTTCTTGACATCCCACAGGGGGATCTTGTCCCCTTGAGTCATCATTGTTAACCCCTATATTTTCACCCTTGAAAATATTGAGGGTTAAGATCCAGCATGCACTATATTGGTTGAAATTCTAAGATTCTCCTAGAGATTAGAACTTGTGTTGAGTAGGAGGGTGGTTCCCATTAGAGACAATTATATGATTGGTATATGGTTTTTTCGTTCATAGTTAGTGTCATCTTGGTTTCCAATGCATTTAAGAGATATGCCTACATACAACATGTGTTGGTACTTTTTAGGAGACACTGTTTAAGTGGGTGTCTTGGCAGTTGGAGGATTTCTTAGCATATAGGGATGGTCCTTCCATGATTCTATGCCCGGTAGCACTTTTCTGGGCGACATGCAAGAACTTTCCATTTTTAGCAGTTTGAACTCCAGACCCTGAATTTAGATTATGGGGACATAGTATTGATCCTTGAGACATTTTAAGTCTTTTGGATCTTTTCTAGGATGATTTGTCACAGATTGTTATTTTTAGCAAGTTGAGCACCATGGCTCGCATGTTGATTTTGATTGTCAATTTGGATTCCTTGTGGAAAATCAAATCTAAATCACGAATTTGGGTAACACTTTCGTTAGAATCAGGTCATGAAAATTGCTAATGACACATTTTTGGCTGAACTCTTGAATTTTTGGCTGAAATGTTTTTTCTTCTGAAAGTTAAATCTAAAATCACCCTTGAAAAATCTAACATAAATTTTAAATCTAACAACAATTTCCATTAAAACTAACTTCTGGTTGAACTATTAGTTCGACCGAAAACCTGTAACCGTGGCACTTTCATAAAAGTATGTGTTCAATTCAACTTACTCCAACTTGGGGAGGAGTTGACTCCTTAAAATACTATGAGTCCGGTTTCATAACTAGTACCAACATTTCAAGAATTGAATCTACTTTCATTTTATACAATTTGTATTCAATTTAATTGTTTTTTTAGTAATTTTAGTTAATTTTATAAAAACAAGTCTGCATATTATTTTTGTATGACATAATGATTCAGTGAAATGAAAAATCAATATCTGCAATAATACACAGTTGAAAATTATGGAAAGAATATATTATAGAACCTTTCTTTATCCTCTTCAAAAGGGTACTTTTAGAATTTACTTTTAAATAAAAATTAAGGAAGATACATGGTGTCAATCTAAACGGGTTTAAAATATGAAACTCTTTCAAATTGCTCAAATTCAAAAAAATGTAGTAATTATAATATACATCTATTGTCTTCAAAACTATAGTCATACTTTAATAGAGTCTGTTTAGATTCTTGTAGCATATTTTATTCATAAACAAAAGTTTAATAATGAGTAAATTGGTGTCAATAAGCATAAGTCATTATCAGTGCCTTCATTTTTAAGGAACATATTGTGAAACAAACACTAAATTGACATATCAAATGTTAATAAAAAAAATTCAAAAAATAATCATTAGAAAGCTAACAAAATTCATGACAAGTTTTGTTTTTACTGTAAAGTGAAATTCTAAATAAAAAAATTATCTATTATTACATGGAGAGATAATCCCTCTCATCTATATATTAAAGAGATTTATTCATTGTCAAGCGTGATATATTGCAGCAACTAGCATGGTTTCTCATTTTCATTCCTCTCTCTCGCTCTTAGTCTATTGACTCTTCTTTGAGCAAAGTGATCGTTGTATCGGTTGTGGACTTTCCAATTGTGGTGCAACCAATCCTCTTGCAAGCCTATCAATAAAGAAATTGTGTGTTTGTGTTCGAACCTTGTTTCTTGATGGTACTTGGTTAATTTTGAAATCTGATTTGTCATTCTCCTTAACTATTCATTGTGATTTCATTGATATTTCGAGTAGTTTTCTCTTCTATTTTCTTTATATATTCATTTTGCTAACTCTATTGGATCCCTCCAAGCGAAAAAACTATCTTTACCAATCGTTTTGGAAAGTTTTAACACACTGTCCAAAACATAACAATGGTTTTTTTTTTATCATTTAATGTAGAAAATCAGTATTAGGATAGCGGTAAATCACCTTAGGCACTCCCCTCTTAGGCTAGAAAGAACTAGCCCAAACAACGTGGGGTGCCCATGAATTTGGGGATTTTCTCATTGAATTTTCCAAGTTTTCATCGTTGTTATAACAAGTTTATCAACTCATTTGGAGGGTGGAAATTTGTGCTAACAATTCCCTAACAAAATAAAATTTAACAAGGGCAGTGAGCCCAAATAACAACAAATAAAAAACATGATTGCAGCCATTCAAGAAAACACAACATTCATTTAAAAATGTATACACGACAAAATTAACATCATAAAACATTTCATTTCTAAAACTTCTTTGATAAGTGGTATTTTGTTGATGTTCTTTCAGATCCATCACAACAATTTATAAATTGACGTTTCAGACCAAACAAATGTGGTCCATCATCGGGATAAGATATGAAGAAAATATTATCAGTAACCTTATCCTGATGATGGACCACATTTGTTTGGTTTGAAACCTTGATTTGTAAACTGTTGCAATGGATCTGAAAGAACATCATCATAAAACATAACCGAAACTTATATTTTAATGGGTGAATCGACTAGCTATGTACAAGGGACATTCCTCCTAGCCATAGGCGTTTGGGTCATGTTGAAAAATTCATTTTGACACTCTTGCGATGTTATGTCGGGAGATGGCGACAAAGCTTGGACCCCCAAACATTACATCACGTGTCTGGTCAATTGAGACAAACCTGGGATATTGTCGCCCTCGCGAATACCCAAGGATGTCGTCATAAGTAATATGACCCAAGGATGTCATCGCGAGTGAGATGACCCAAGGAGATCATCACAAGCGAGATGACCCAATGATGTTGTCATGAGTGAGATGACTAAACAATATCATCGTGATTAAGATGACCCAAGGAGATCTCCGCAAGAAAGACGACCCAAGGATGTTTTCGCACGTAAGACAACCTAAGGTGCTCACCGCGAGTGAGACAACCCAAGGATGTTGTCGCGAGCGAGATGACCTAAGGAGATCATCGCGAGTGAGAAGACCTAAGGATATCATCACGACTGACGAACTATCAATACCATCGACGAACTATCAATACCATTGACAATACGATTCGTCGCAAGAGTGACAGGATTTGAGTATTTTAAAAAAAATGAAAAAAGATTCTACTATTTCGTTTGCATGAATTTTAACTATAGGCAATAAACCAATAGATAATGTCTTATTTGACACCTTGAACACATCAATAGTACAATAGATAATAGTCTCATAGAAATCCAAGTTGGAGCTATGGGTTCCAACCAATCTTATTTTTATTGCTCAATATTCATCCTATTGGAGTAGGTTAACTTACCTTAGTCACATATCCTCCACATTTCAAAAATAAATCTGCACATGAATTTAGTCTTAGTACCAAAAAAATAGAAACCTAAGATGAAAAACATTATAACTAGTCCCATATGAGCATATACTAATCAAATAACAAAAGTTCATAAGAAAGGTCTAGGGTCATAATTAGTTTGGATTCTAATTATGGAAAAGTGTCTTGGATTTACCTATCTAGTCAATATAGGTACATCCAACCACAGATTTAGCATCTAATCAATTGCAACAACCAACCATTATCATGATTCCAGCTTTCATTGAACATTCAACTTGAAGTTTGTACATGGAACATAGGAAATAATGACAAGGTGTATGGCCCCGACAATGAGAATTAGGGATATATCTCCTCTTAGTTTCGAGAATAATTTATTGGAATCGTCTGATCTTGGAGAAAACCTCCCTCGGTCTGAAGGAGCAACAACGAAGTCAACATTGACTATGTTGTTGCTCTGTTGGATCGAGAGAGGTTTGCTCCAAGAATAAACAACTTCAATATTTTTTTCTCTATTGAACAAGGCCAACCATGTGAAGGTGGAATCTCTTATGCCGCCCCCGCCACCCCCCGTAGATCACTCTCAATTCCCCAATACCCAATCTATATTCTAATAAAAAATATGCATTAAAAATATTCAAAATTGATAAAAAGTGATTGTAAAGATATAAATGAGGTTTATCATTCAAAGGTATATGTCATAAAAAAGAGTTTTTATAAATGAGATCTATCATCCAAAATATGTTCCAAATATACTAATTATAATGTACATCGATATGTCTTATAAAATTATTATACATTATAATTTTATTTTAGTCTTCTTTAGTTTTCTAGTCTAGTTCTTAAGTAATTCATCAACCTCCATGTCTTCATTTTCTAGGGGCTCTTCAACATCTGATGTTGCTTCAATCCTCTCACGCCGAGCACGCCTAGTCTCTACCCACGATGTGGAGGTTTCTTTGAGGGGCCATTGCCTACAAAAACAAAAAATGTTAAATTTATATGGCCAATTTTTAAATATCATTGAAGTAGTTCATTAATATTAAAAAAAGTCTTTGCAATGTAATTATTTACCTAGTCCACTAGTGGGCACCATTGGAATGGTTTCCATGTACTCTTGATTTTCAGTCGAGGAGGCTCAACTAGAACATTCTCTGCCATTGAAACGGAAAAATTTATAAGGACAAAACCGTAAATGTATAAGTAATAAAAATTAGAAAAACAAAATTTATAAGTACAAAATTATTAAGTATATGATTAATATACAACCATTTTGCGCTCGTGGGCCTCAATCATAGGAACATCGTGGGGTTGCACCCCACTGGGATGGGGTTGCTCAGGAGCACCATGATCTTCTAGCCACGCTACATTATCAAAACGTTGTTGTCCAGTATTAATGTTTTCGTAGATAGTGTTGTTCCCTTGACTAAAACAAAGTAAGACATTAAAGTTATAGACGATATCAAACATTTATGTATTTTATAAGTAATAAAAGGTTAATGTGGATGGATTTTTATTTACCTTATCTCACAAACTAGATCTTGGGGTCTTCCCCATGATTTTCCTACGATAAACGATAACTTTATAGTCATACTCGTAACCAAGTCGGAGGTCTTCCTCCGTGGTTTCAGCTCCAAAGTCATCGCCATGCATTGCATAAGAATATGTATTTTTAATGTTATTGGATGCAATTACCTAAAAGTTGTAAGGTGATACAAATAATATTGTTAAGATGTTTGTGTATTTACAATTCGTGATTGTAACCTCGAGTAGCTGCCATGGCCTAGCCTATGTTGGCCATGTTTGGCAATCCTTGCTCTGGTTTCCTTCGAAGTGTCAGGAAACCTATCATCAAAAGTATCAAGTAATCATGATCTTCATTTATAGGTGGGGTGGGGGGGGGATCCCTTGAATTTCTTATCCTCTCAAATAATTGAGATGTGATTGATATTTGAAGAGGATCAATATTGTGAAAATTGAACCCCTCTTAGTGGATTGGCACGAAATTGATATAGAAATTCTTCATGAATATAGTCTTCCTATTTACAAAACCATATTATCTCATGTAATGCAAACCATAAAATAAATATAAAAAACATTTAAGATACCAAGCACATTCAATTGAAATTAAGCAAATCATATTAATTTAAATAAGCATAATTCAAAATCATCTAGTTTGGCCATTTAAAAGTAATAATGTCTAGAAAGGGATTTTATTTCATGAGGAAAATGTATCAAAATTATGACAACGGGATGGGCAATAAAATGACAATTTAGGGGCCATCATTGCCCCCCATATGGAGGGTTCAACATCAACGTGCAACAAAAAAAAAATCAATCCCAAAAACTGATTTTGCCTTGCCCATTATTCATCATCCGATTGTTTCTCTCTTCATGCTTCTCTGAGGTTAAATGTTATGTGTGATAGAATCATTTTTGTTGTATGCTACCTCATTTTCCACTTTGTTCCATTTCTTCTTCTCTTCCTCCACATATAATTCCCCTCCACATCATTGCCCATGTGGCGCAAGGAAGCCACATGGGCGATGATGCATCCACTTAAGTGTTAAACAAGCACTAGATTCCATATGCTATACAAACCAGAGAGCTCAAGTCTAAGTGCCATTTAAAGTGTTTTTGAAAACGTTGTCAAATGTCGAGGGGACTATTGCAAGGTCATATGGATGAACGACTTGTTGGATGTGTGTGTTGAGAATGATGACAAGATGGAAGCTTGTTGTTGTATAATGAATTTTAATGTTCTTTTCTTTCATCATGAAGTCTCAAAGAACCCCAAATGTGGAAACCCACAGTGCAAGGTGTATGCCAAGATGCCAAATGGATAACACCCTGCATTTCTACTTAGAGTAGTTTGGAGTGGTTTGTAGGTTGTTCATATGGGGAAAGTATTTTCACCATCCTCTTTTTGACTCAGTCTATGGATCGTGTCATCATTTGGCATTGGAAATTTTGGATTAAGTATAAGACAAATTTTCATAGAGCTCTGTTCATTGTGCATCTACACAGCTAACATACTCACCCGAGCACTTGAAAGGATGAACTCTGCCCTTTATTCTATTCACTGCACTTTTTAATTTCAGATCCATATGATTAGATAAAGCACAGTTTTACATTTATTGATTGCTCACAAAGGAGGCAACTTTCTTTACTTTGTGATAACTTGAAACTGCATGTAGATTCAAATAGGATATGATTTGATTAAACAAATGAAAATACAGGGTTCTATGCGTTCCAGACATATAGACAAGTCAAAATGCTACAGATTAATACAAAAGTTGCAAATGGCCACCTAACATGAATGTTGCTTGTTGTGGTCCACAAACTTGATTTACAGGGTCATTATCTACTTCAAGACACCATGGTTGGCAGATTCAAGGATAATAATAAAAGGCCAAGACTATCATACAAACTGCACATAGTTAAAACTTGGCTTAAAGTTGAAGACGGTCTGGAAACAAAGTTTTCGCAGCGAGCTCATACACGCTGCGAAAGTGCACAGTCATCCTAGATCCGAGTCAATTCAACTGCCAGCTGGATGGAGCATGCCAAATCATCATGAGAGCTCGAAGGATTATCTATTTTGTCATCAAATCATGAGGTTTTAATGTGATGTGATTGTATTAATTAAGTAAAAAAACTAAACCCTAGAATCTAGCAGTTAGTTTGGAAGTTGTTATTATTCTATTGTAACTTCTTCTAAGTTTGGAAAAGTCTAAATATTTTGAATCCCTCGGCTCTGTAAGGATATTTCTCTATATATTTTAAGAAGAAACATTGTAAAGGGGTTCGAGTGTGTGAGGGAAGACTGTTGTGCTTGTAACAGTTTTCTGAATTTGCAAGGTAATCAATATAAAGTACAGAATTTTCAGTGCCTGAGATTCATGTGTTAGTATCTTGAAGTTGTGTTTTCTCTTATATTTATGATTTCTTGTGTCAGTTCATCACTTTAATGCTAGTTTCTTCAGTGTTTAATTGGAAAAGAATAATATGGAATTCATCTTGTGATGCTCTGTATTAGAACAATTAAACACTTCATCATTTTCTTCTAAAGTTAAACATAAAATCCATCCATGCTTGATGCTTTATGTTTGATGGATTGTTAACTCTTATTCGTCCACCATCCTACAACGATATTTTGTGACTGAAAGATATTACAGAGCTAAAACGATGTGGAAAAAAGGGTTATAGAAATAATTACGGATCTTGGCGGCATTGCTCCTTTGTGGGCTCCTTCCACTCGCACTCATGTGGGCTCCTTCCTTCTATATCGCTCGACCTATGTGCAAGCTCCTGATCTGTTTTCCCAGCTTGTTGTCGATCGGGATCGATTGGGTTTTGTTTAGTGTGGGTTTTGAAATTTGGGTGTTGCACGGGTTTTCTATAGTGATCGGGGTTTTGTTTGGTAAGGTGTTTTTTTTGTTTATAATATATATATATATATATAAAACATAATTAACATATATTATAATTATATATAATATAATTTATATAAAACATAATTAACATATATTATATAATAATATATAATGTATATATTTTATATTTTATATAATAATATAATAAAGATATTATAATAATTAATATATGATATAATTAATATATATTATATTGAGGGCGTAATGGTTAAGAACATGGGTTTACTTCCTAGAGGTCACAGGTTTACGACGATATAATTGCAATGACGATGAAGATGACAGTGACGACGACGATGATGATGACGATGATGATGACGATGATGATGACGATGACAATGACGATGACGATGACGATGACGATGATGATGACAATGACAATGACGATGACAATGGCAATGACGATAACAATGAGGATGACGATGACGATGATGATGACGATGACAATGACAATGATGATGACAATGATGATTTCGATGATGATAATGGATGACGATGATGATGATGATGTTGATAATGACAATGATGATGACAAGGATGATCACGAAGAGAATGATGATAACAATGACAATGATAGTGATAATGACATTGATGATGATGATGACACTGACAATGACAATGATCACGCTAATGATGAAAATGATGATCATGATGATGATCCTGATAATGACAATGGAAGAAAATGATGATGACAATGACAATGATGATGACGATGATCACAATGATCACAATGATGATGATGGCAATGACGATGATAATATTGATCACGATGATGGTGGCAATTATGACAATGACAATCATGATGATGAGAATGACAATGATGATGATGATGACAATGACGATGATGACGATGACGATGACAATGAAGATTATGATGACAATGAAAATGATGATGATGATGATGATGAAAATTATGGAAATGACCTCATGGGTGATTAGACACCACTAGAGCACTCATTGCATCGATTGTTATCATCTGAAAATGAAAGACTACTGATTTTAATTTTCAAAGGATGCACCAACATATATGAACTTTGGAGCATCATGGTATGAGTCATTTGAGAGTTGGTGATGAGCATCCATGTGTTTTCCTTTTTTTTCACATGTTGAGTGATATTCATCTATTTTTAGGGGTGTTTTGTTGTTCAGTTCATCTATTTGGATAAAAGGTTTCACATGCTTACAACCTCTTCAAACATATCTCAGTTGAACACTAACCTCTAATTATCTTTGATAGGATGTTGAATCCAAAAAAGTGTTCATATAACAATCTATTAGATAGCCCTAATCATATAAAATTTTCATAGGCTTTTTAATGTATTTTGGAAATTATCCACATTGACAAGTTTTGTCAAATCAAGATCGGAAGCTCTATTCTTTTGAATTTCTTGAAAATGTAGAAATTCCTTCTAGAAAACTATCTATTTAAAACTTGATCTCCTCTTATTAATATTTCCAACAACTATTCAGTTGCCTTGGACTAATTTCAAATTTGTGTTACACCCTTTTGAAATTAGCTACCCCATTTCCCTGCAGTCTTTGTAGGTGCAATTTCATGGTTGGAGACCAACTTCCACCACCAATGGAGGATTATCGAAGTATATATAGAATAATTTTTGTATTGGGCACTGATTATACATCAATTTTAAACACTCAACAACATTCATCTCTATATTATGGTGTTTCAATATTCATCTTCTATGTCTCCTTCAAAATGACAACTGATCACCACTTTTACCCATTTTAATGTAATTTTCCATCTTAGAATCCATAAGGATCCAGAAAATTTCCACTACCACAAAAATGTCAATAACAAAATGATATCCAAATATGGATTAGGAATATTTTCCCATCATTTCCCCTAGGGGTCACCTTTTTTTTTCATTTTTGGGCTACATTGAATAGTGTTTTGGCCCTATAATAGGGATTTTCGAGTAACGTTATAAATTTGCTTGACTTCCTCGAGGTTTGTTCAAGTTATGTTCCAAACCTAAGGTCGAGACATTAATCAGTATTTAAAACCCTTTTGCTTCAACAATCAAGTCCAACACCTACTAAATTATGTGCCCTCAATTTCAAGAAAGGGAATCTTGCAATTAAGGTTAATTTCAAACCAAATTACAAAATTGTCCTCAAGGATATATTTGTAGGTATAATCATTCCTAGAAACCTTCACCTCAACTTATTTTATATCCCTCTTCCTTCATCGAATTCTCTTCTTCCTTCAATAGGTTCCTTATTAGGTTCATCCTTGGCCTTTGTCAACTAATGAACTTACGGAGCTATTCTTGTAACTATAGTCTTTATTGGCCTTCCTTTCCATAGGATTTTCTAAATAAAGTTGCAAGTATATGGAAACCAAGGAATCATATAAATTTCCCCCTAGTTCACAATGAAAGGCACAACACATACCCAAGTAGTTGTTCTAGAAAATCCATGAAAATTGCCACTGGTTACTCAAGTTAACACATTATACCCAAGATCACGACCATGATGATGGGTATATTGTTGGGAGTTCCATGTGTTAATACTAAAAAGGGTTTTAGTCTAGCCAAGCCTATGAAAGACAAAGGTCCAGTTTGGGATGCAATTGTTGGAGAAAATAAGCTCCACTCAACAAAGATTGAAGAAGATGGAAACTGGTGGTTTTCAGATTTAATTCTAAATAGGCCCTTGACATCTGTTCTTAGCATGAATAAGAGTAAAGAGTGTGATTTTATTGTGTTGTTAAAACTCAAAAACTTATCTGGGATAGAAGTGAGTTGTCAAGACAATGAACTCTGTTTTAGCCTCTTGTGCCAAGCAACTTAAAACTTATGTCACCCAATTTGTCTACTTTGAAAGAAAAATAGGATTTATGGTTTACATGATGAATTGATGATGGAAACAAGTGGGTGTGTGAGTCATATTTGATTCTAAAAACCATCCCATATCAATAAGGCATGTGAATAGTCTATCCATGTCAAATTTCAGTGCATACAAAAACAATTTGTGAAAATTTCAACGTTGGCCCCATTCAAGATAGGTCACCGACGTTGCCCATGTCTAGTCCTAGTACAATGTATTTTCGTTGGTTCCTTTTAAAAATTGTTCGACACACATGTTCTTGCATCTAGTCAATAAACAAGTACTAGTTGATAAATTGCACAAGCTTCATCAGTTATTTCTTGTCTTTGTTTTTTGCTCTCATCTAAGTACTTCTTTGCTCCATAAATTAAAGACTATTAGTACAAAATCATTATTTAAATAAGAAATGTCATCTAGTGCCTTCTTCTTGCCACCAAACGCATGTAGACCAACTATAAACGCATGTATACTTCCTATAGGTAAATTTGTGATGGCTAACTAAATAAAAAAAAAATATGCGCATGTATACCCAAAATACATATTACTTTAAATATTATAAAAAATAAATAAATAAGTGATGGCTAACTTCTTCCTATAGGTAAATTTGTTCTTCCACTTCCATAGCTTCCTTAAAATGGTGCACAGTCTCTTCATGTGGGATGTCTGAGATGAGTGTTGGAGGCATGTTAATTTGAAATTGTTCATAAAGAGTCCTTATGTAGATTGAGAACTAAATTCCTCGGCATGTCAAACTTTGCTTAAAACTCATCAATTTTATGTTTTTGGTGTACCAACAGACTCTTTATTCTTGCATTTTGAGTTGCACACTTCTTATCATTATCATGGATACACATAGGCGTTGCCTAAAGTGCTATATTATTTTTTGAAGGGTGTCCTGATGCCTTCGTAAAATCCTTCTGATTTACAACAGGTCCCTTGAATCCATGTGAATAGATAGTGAAAGCATAAGAGATGTGCAAACAGGGATAGATCCAAGCCTATAAATGCCTATATAGACTGCAAACCAACAAGCGAGCTTGATCCAAATTCTACCGAAAATAGAGCTAAAGAGACTCAACCAAGAGAAATGAACCCAATGCTTGAGACTTAGCCTCCCAAGCCCCAACTCACAAATTTTGTCATTGAGATACAAGGCCTGAAACTATAGACCCTGAAGGAGCCTGAGAAACGCTTCTAGAAGCCCACCATTAAGTGCCCAGAACCAAGAATTGTTGATGTGAAGGAGAAAATACCAAGATTTGTTAAGTAGGAAAATAGAGCTCAAGGCATGGGAATTATCTTCCCAAGCCCCATCTCTTATTAAGCAAGAAAATAGAGCTAAAGGCTTGGGAATTGTCTTTCCAAATTCATACTCTTGATAGCTGACACACAATAGAAGAACCCAAAGCCAGAACCAAATGAATAGACATTGAAAATAGCTGGAAGAAGTTTTCTAATGAATCAATGACAACCAAGGTAGCATAAAGAGAATTACCTAAGAGATAAGGCCACCAATCTTCCCAATAAATATGAAACCATAGAATGAAGAATTCAGAGTAGGAACTGTGAACAATGCTACCACCACGAACAACCTAGGATTCAACAAAATCAATTGAAAAATACAAAGAAAATTGTTGAAATTAGCTCGCATATCTCACCTATCCTTCCAACCCGTCGCTACTAATATCCCACCTCACATGCATGAGACAATAATGAGAGAAATATAATACAGGATGAGTGATAGAAAGCTCATGTCACAAATCAGAGCTTGTGTCCTTGCATATTGATTTTGTGTGCTTGGATGCAAGGCCTTCACATGCCAATCCATATGGGTCTTGACTACAATGCTAGATGTCTCAAAGGTTTGGTGTATAATAAACATTAGGGGATGTAGGTGAAGTTAGAAACCTCGTTCTTTAATAATGTTCCTTGCGCTAGTTGAGTGGCCTCATTCGCTAATTGGTCGGCCAACCCATTGTTTTATTTTAGCACATTATAAAACGATAACTTGGAAAACAATTGAGCTACCTTGTTGATCTAAGAAATAATGGAGTTCATCCTATAATCTATTAGAGATGTATAATGAATCGAGGCTTTGATGAGGACTCTCCAATCTACAATTTAATCAACAAATCTATGTTGGAGCTTATTGTTATTGTTAAGCAATGTATAAGCTTCAAGATGATTATTCTTTGAGACTCCAACACCCCAAGCATAAGATGTTTTTGGATTTCCTTCGAGGTCAAAGGTCCTCAGCACCTGCCACCCCAATATTTTAAATTTATTTTGGTACCTTTTTCTTTATATTTTAAGACAATTTTCATTGAGTTTTTTATGGGAAAATTATTTTCACTTAACATGTTTTATGATTAAGATTTTATTCCATATTAATGTATTTGTTATATTTTCTCACTTCAAAACATCCTAATACAATATAGTTTAGAAAAAGATAATGTCATTTTAATCAAATGTGTGTTATAAAGAGATGATGTGTGTTTCGAAATAAGAATCTTAAACATTATATAAGATTTTCTATTTATTTATTTTGGTACTTCAACTACATGTTTGATAATTGGGATTTTGTTCCATATTAATGTTTTTTCAATTTATTTCTTAAAAAATTATAATTAAAACATTCTAATACACAACACATTTTAGAAAAGGTAATATCAATATTATAAAGAAATAATGTATGTTTCTAAATAAGTTAATAATTAAAAAAATAATAATAACTTTTAAGTACTAAACAAATTTGTGATGGGTTAAATGGCTAATAACATGTGTTTATTTTTCCCAAGGGAGGCTGGTGCGGGGGAGGTTCTCTTTGACCCTGGAGGAAAAAGAATTTTAAATTATCATTGGAACCTTGGGATGGATACTAACAACAAAGTTGGGGCATATGCATTACTAAAAGGCATCCAACTCGCTCAGACTCAGCAAATTCGATTTTTGAACGCCCTTGACAACTCCAAAACTATAATAAGGTGGATGGTCCTCGGGACAGATCCAAGAGATTTAAGTCTAAAATTTATAATCGACCGAATTCAAGTTGATTCACAGGATATTAAAATAACTTTATACGACATTAGGGGAGAACACAACAAAGAAGTAGATAAAATGGCGAATGCAGCCATTGGGAAAACACCTGGAACCTTAGGCGTGGAAGGAGTTGAAACTTTATCTCCCCTGTTTTAATGTATCATATGACTGGGTGTCAATCCAGGAAAGTCGGGGAAGGGGCTATGAGGTGCCTTAATGATGTTTCAAACAGCTGGGATGGACACGTGGACAGGGGAGGGGCTTAGGCCCCTTGAGACACTAGAATAAGAAAAACCATGGGGAGTGAGCAAGCGAAAGAGGGCATGAGTCAAGATCCTGGGGACTACAACTCAAGCATATCCAAGTGGAGGAGATGTGTTGACAACAAAGCTAGAGGGGAGTTGAAGTTAAAACATGTGGAGCAGGACAACTCTATAACAAGAAGGTGGCAAGGGAGGACAAGTCCCATCGCTCAAAGTGAAGTGGCGGCTAATGGATTAAGTAGTTTCATCATGGGATGGAAAGATCAAGTGCCTTGTCCTTCAACGTTCATGGGAGTTCAATCCATCAAGGATATGAAGCAGATGGACAAGGTGCGTGAAAACCCTGCCAGCCGGTTTATTCATCAAATTAACATCAAATACACCTCCAAGCCTAGGATCATGGAGGATCATGGTATAGTACACAGGGAAGATTTTTTGAGCACGTAGGTTGGCATGATTTTTCCATTAATTGAAACATAGGAGATAATGGTATTGTCCTCGCTCCTGCATGCGAAAAGATGTTCGGCATCCTGGGTAACTTTATCTGCCCATTCCCTTTTGCTTGGTGTCCAGATTATCTCCCCCCAAAGCTCTTTCTCTCCCCATTTTTCCCTGTTTTTCTCATCTTGCTCTCCTCCTAGTATTTTTCTCACCCACTCTCAAAAGGCTCAACTGGTCTCCTCCCGTTCGAATCCCTCTCTCCTTATGGGCCTACTTCTCACCCAATTGTTGATTTAGTCGACACCTCCTGACTCCTAGCTCCTATCTATCCACCCCTTATTTCTTATCTCTTCACTCTTCTCATGGCCTCTGCTTCTATCAGTGTCTCCTTTTCCCCTCAATTTCCACCTCCTGCTGGAGGTCTGTGGCTCCACCAACAGTCGGATCGCAGTGCTACCAGAGTACGCAGTAATGCAAAGTGGTAAATCTGCCTTAGTGGATTTGGGGCATTTGGACGAGGACCCAATTGAGGATGAATTCATCGGATGTAGTAGAATGAGAATTCAACTTGGATCACTCGACTCCACCAAGGCCTTAGAGCTAGAAACTTTGTCCCAACATAGGCATATGATAGAGATACTCCAAGATGAGAGTTATGCCCATATCAGTTAAAGGAACATCACACAAACATGGAGGCAATGTAGAGGTGACTGGATCAGCTGGAAGGCGTGCAACACCATCCAAGAAAGTCGGGAGGTCATAAGGAAACCTCCAAGAATGAACATTCAACATCAGTGAACCAAATTCGAGACCTAAATGAGCCACATCCGGAATCTATACTGGAAATTCAGCAGGTCAAATTAGAGAAGGGTAATTGAACTCTGTTGTTTTCATGTTTTGTAATATGCTATGTATTAATGGTATCTTCTACCGGAGGTATTCGGTGAATTATAATCACAGATGTTTTGTTAGAATAGGAGGATGCAATAGAAATTGTTATTGTTGTGCATCTTACAATTGTTATAGGATCTACTCTAGTTGTCATTTCTTGAAGGTCTTTAATGACCAATTTTTTGTAATCCAGTGGATTTTTCCACACCTTTAGTAAAAAAAAAAATTACATGTGTTTATTTTTTTCACAATGGAAATCTTCGCGTCATGCAGGAGCAAGCAATGCCCATTCGCCCCAGTGGTTTTAGAGGCTAGGGTTTATCCCTAGTCTCTCTCTCTCTTGCTCATGGCCACCCTACATGTGTGGGGTGCATTTGCAGGTTTTTCTCCAGCAATTGTGGCTCTTATCCCATCTTCTCTCTTTTCCTCGAATCTTATGTTCTAGGCCTCAGATCTGCCATGTATGAATCCTCTGGTGGGTCGTCGGGGAGCCTTCTCAAGGGCTCTCCCTCTGGTTCTTTTTCCTTCTATGGTATCTTGTTCCATGATGTTATCAAGAGGAACTTAAATCCTTCATCTTGTTTGGTGCAAGAGGCTCTGACCCCCTCCATCTCTTTGAGGAAGGATGCTATTTCGAAATTAGCTCGCCTCAGCTCCATGACACTCATCTTTCATTTTAATGGCCTCTAGCCTCGTCTTTTTAATCTTCACGATTGGATTTCAGGATCTTGGTTGTCAGTTTTGAAAGGTGATGTTTTCATTCACCCCTGTGCTCAAGGATTTTTCATTGTTGAGTTTGATCCTCAAGAAGATAGAGATTTGATCTTTAGTTTTGGCCCCTGGTTTTTGGGTAGCTATGGTTTATGTATGAAGTCGTGGTCTCCTTCTTTTGATCCTTCGAAAGATTTGTTATCTTCAGCCCCTGTTTGGGTTAGGCTCCCAAAGCATGTTTTTCGATGGGACACTTAGCAACCAAATGTCCCAGGGGTCCTGAGAAAGCTCGAAAATAGCAAAAATCAACCTGGTGGGTTGGATCCCACATTGATCATCAACTTATTTCCAAGGATGTTTCTTCAAATGTTGCCCCTCCCATGGAGGGATCCAAAGAGGCTCCTTTGAAAGCTAGCTTCGCTCCCTCCATTGGGGACTCACCATTTCTAAACCTTGCTTTGGATGGCTCAAAATCTTAACTAGAGGATCTCAATGTCACTTTAGAGATTATCAAGCTTTCTGAAATGCAGCAAGAAACACCTCAGAAGCTCGTGAAAAAGGAGGATTTGGATTCTCCAGACTCAGGTAAAGATAGGCAAGCTCACCCCAACTTCATTCCTCTGGCAAGATGGGAAGAGGAGACCAGTGAAGTTGAAGCATTAGCGACACGGTGGGAAGTTAAAGCTAAGGTATTTGAGATTTTGGTTCAGGAAAAGTAGGAAGTTTCACATCAAGACAATCCAGAAATCATAAGCATCTCAAATGCCCCAACATCGGCAAATGAAGATTGGATAGAAGTCGGAAAGAAGAAGAAAACACATGTACCCTCAAAGCCAATGGTAACACAAAGTCAGGCCCACAAGTCATTAAAAAGGCGAGCTCTTCCCCAACAAGATAATTTAGATGCAGTGTCTCTTCACTCTTATCCTTAGAGTCTTTTTCCAAGTGTATTCAGTAAAGTTGTTCTTATCTGAGAATTTGAAACAGTCACTCGTAGCATGTAGGAATGGTTCAATTGAGGCCTCAGATTGACCCAAATTTTGAAAGACATTGTAACCTCTCAGCAGATTCAACTGCACCATTTTTGATAATTCAAATTTCCCAGTTTTTGTTAAAAAAAAAAAAAAAACATGTGTTTCTTTTTAAGAGGTTATAAGTTCAAATATATAGGGTGATAGGGTGTGTATACCTCCATAGACTTTAGTAATCAAATCATATAAGGGATCCCTTGTCCCACAAATAAGAAGATCTCATACACCAATTTAAGGTATCATAACACAAATTAGTAGTAAAATTATACAAAAACATCAAAATTTTATCAACAATTATGGAAAAAAAAATAAACACATATATAGTATGTAAGGTTTTCTATTTAAAACCAACTACCTTATCTTTTAAAACCTGACAACTACCTTATATTTTTCAATTAACAAATAGTTTAATGATTCAACCATAAACATCTTATTTCGTTGTACTACAGTCTTATCCTTTACAACATGTATAGTCTTGATTTTAATTGTTGCAAACATTATTTTATGAGTAATTGGTATATTTTTATTTTATGAGTAATTGGTATATTTTTCGAGTATTGTAGACATTATTTTATTTATTAATTAGATGGTTTAAATCTTTGTAGGTAATTTTTAATGAGAGTTTTGTTAATTCATAAAGTAGGGTCTTGTTATTTTTTCATAGGAATATTCCTTTTGGGGGTCTTGTTTTTCATAGGAATATTCTTTTTGGGGAATTAGTATGTTTATATAAATATTTTTTTTAATGACCATGTAAGTTTTGTGTGAAATTGGTAAAATACATCTTCATTTACAAAAGCTTAGTCAAAAAATCATTTTTACACGTTTTTTTTTTTTTAAATAAAAATATTTATATAATTTTTTTTATAAATATGATATTAAAATCAATAAAATTATACCATTAATAAAAAATGTTTTAACTTACCAACAACAATACTATTTATCCCATAGATAATGAGTTATCCTTTTAGTATTGATACCTTGGTTTTCAACCTTTAAATAGAAGATAAAAAAGATATTGATTTATTTAAAAGGATTGGTCCTAGTTTTATAATTTGTTTTGCAAAGTCGTATCCTAATTTGAAAAGTGATGGAATTATAGTTATTGCAAATTTTATCAAATATAATAAAATTATAAAAGTAAATTAGAATTCAAATATATATTTTTTAAACTAAAATTAAATTTCTTAATTATTTTATAAAGTGAAAATTGAACACGTTATATTCACATATATTAAGCATCTCTCTCACATTGGATGGAAATCATGTTACAAGTTTAATAAGTTATCCATAATCAAAGGAGTAACCCCAAAATCTAGCACTCTCTTTTTGTGAGAAAAATGTTTTCATCAACACCTATTGACTCCCTTTGCAACTCTATACCAAACCTGCCATATACAAATTTCTACCTACCACAGTCTCATAATCAACCATTGTCACCTGAAAAGCAACTGTCACCCATCCATCACACTCCACCAAGGCATTGTACCAAACTTCCTCAAAACAAATGATAAGCTCGCAAGTGGAAGAAGCAAATGCAACATGGTTAGAATATGTCTTAGGAGGTATACTCACCCTCATTGAATATCGAAGCACTTCTACATGCTCTCTAGCCTCTTACAATGTCTAGGTGAGCCGTATCGGTCTTCGGAATAGAAGGCAATGGCATATCCACACCCAATTTCACCTGATCTCCCTCTAATTTTGACTCATCTAGAGTCTTTGAATCAATCTTTGTAACAACACCCTCCTCATTTCCTAAATCACTGGAGGAGATTTCTCTAAACTAGAAGATAGCACATTCACACTTCACAACTCTACTCAACACAATCTCCCATTGTGTTGAAATATTGATCTTATAAGTTGTAGTCGAAGTATCATTATATCCAACAAAATAAGATGATATCAAAGCATCTTGAATCCCAAAAAACCACTATCAAGATCAAGATCATGACCATGCTATTCATCTGCGACCGAGAAGTGTAAATATCATCTTCCATGTTTCTTGCTTAAACAAGATAATCAGTGACAAGATCCCAATGCAAATTATTTTATAATAAATTAATGCAGAAGGGAAAATCATACTAGAACTAGAAACAATCCTTGAAATAGGGATTAAGATGCTGCAAAATTGAGCAATTATTGAGTACCCTATCAAATGGAAGAATTGACCAGTGGAAGAAGCGACATGGGAAGATTATTTCTTCATGTAGACACAATATGGGCCAAAGTCCCATGTTTTCAAACAATTTCAATGAAGATGTGCCTATAGCAATGACAATTAACATGTTCATTGAAACTTCATTGATGCAATACTATGACAACAATGATGACATTTACAATCATGATGGAATAAAGATGAATGAGCTTCTCTTGGTTTCGAGAATAATTTATCCTCTAATGAACAAGGCAAACCATATGGCCGCTCCCCTCCCCTCCCCCTCACATCACTCTCAATTCCCCAATACCCAATCTATAAAATAGAAAATAATCAAAAGCAACATAGTAAGATTCATGCATAGAAACTACCAAAACAAAAATTAATGAAGGTAAATGAAATTATGTGTTTGTAAATTATATTTTTAGTTTACCACGTACTCTAGTATGGCGACTATTTCCAGGCTTCACATAATAATTAAACAACATGTAACAATATAGGATACAAAAAAGTCACATAAAACCTAAAAACATGGAATTAACCCATGACATAAGTAAATTATTTTAAGAGAATAATTCATACAAATAAAAATTAAATAATTATGTACCTTATCCAACTCAACATTTGTATCATCCTTATTATGTATATTCTTCTTCATCGAACTCGACATATGTATCATCATTCAGTTCAGAAATGATGTTGAAAGGATTGACGATATCATCATCATCATCGATGTCATTTTCAAGCATATTTTCATCGACATCATCAAGATCAATTGTATACTCCTATGCCTGGCTCATCTTCTTTGTCTTCTTCGTCTATCAACCCATGATCATCCGGTTGTGTCTGATCTGGTGCATCATCTTCTTCCTATACATGAGTATACTTAAGTGGCCTTCCTCTTGGATCTTAACTAACAACAAATGACCAATCCCTCTCACCTGGAATCTTTGAGTAAAAGACATGTTCACATTGGCTTGGAAAAACATAGTGATCATGTCCTCTTTCAAACACCATTGTTTTAATCATCAGAAATCCGTTGGCATGTTGAATAATAGTTCTTTATTCATCGTTTTCATGCTTTTGTAACCTATACCATTTGACGTTGAACAGAACTAATTTGAAGGAATTAAAGTCACACTCAAGTATATCATTCAAATACCCATAATATCTATTTTCATATTCTCGTAGATGTTTGTCACTCCTGGAGGAAACATTAGTGACCTGGAATACTGCAGTTATCCCACTATCAGAATTTTTTCTGGTTTCATCCAACTGTTTGATGCGAAATATACAACCATTGCACCACATAGGCTTGTGGTTTCAACTAAAATATGCCAAACATGTAAAAGCTACATTGTCAATTAATAAACATATCTATATAACTTGGAAAGTATATGAAAAAGACACACCTGCAGTCACATTAATATAATATAAAATAATTGAATAAAATGGGTGAATTTCATTTCTTGACCATATTTCAAACCATATTATAATATAACAAATCAATTTCCCTCTGCATAACATTGACATCATTGTTTTGTTTTTTTTTTCATTGTGGTTCACGGCGCTAAGCTTGCTACGTCCATAGTAATCCCCCCCAAAATCTGAAGAACATAGGAGGGTCAAGTATTTAGAGGATATTTGGCTCACAAAGAGAAGCATGTTGCATAGATGAGACTCGAACTTGGGTGGGGAGGAGAAAACTCCCCACCCCAACCAATTGAGCTACAACCACTTGACATCAATGGCATCACTATTACAATGAGATTCTCTAAGCAATTCAGACAGTTGTTTCCATGAAAACCTACCGCCATGATTTGTTTTACATATTTCAATCCATACATTCATCCAGTCAAGATTGTTTTCAATGTATAAATGCAGTGCATCCCAATCTTGAGAAATTGAATCAAAAAATCATAATTCACTGATATTAAATATTAGTTATAACCATGGTAAATATTAGTAATTGATGAAATAATAGATATTAATATATTAATGAGTATGATCATATACACAAAAAATGAAAATTTATATGTATTAATATAAATCTCCACGATTATTAATATATTACCTCTCAGTTTTTTCATTCTACCTTTCCCCAACAGGTGCTCCTAATCTTCAAATTTTTTGATGGAGTTCACATCCCAAATGTGTTACACTGCATGCATAGTTTGCACTACTAATTTAGGAAGATACTAACTAATATAAACCATGTATTGATATACCATATATCCCTCCACCATAGAACCCTCAAGACGTGCTCTTTGTCTAACCAAATCCTTTAATGATTTCAAGTGTCTCTCCACCATCCACACTGAACTTCTATGTACAGGTCCACGCATTTCAATCTCCTCAACTTGGTGTATGAGGCAGTGTTCTTGTGCATTGAAAAATGTTGGAGGTAGATAATTTTTCATTTCACACATTAGCCGAGGAATTTCTCTCTTCCAATACTTTATATCATCTTCATGGATTTCTTTCAATGACAACCATCTACAGATCATGGCACAAGAAAATAACATGTTTCAACATTATAACATAATATATATTACATTACAAGTAAAACATGTGTCATTAAGTACAACAACAAATTGAAAGAACATTTTGCATATAAATCACAACTACTAATTACCTCATGTATTTGTCAAGATCATATATAATTTGTTTGACGTTGTTGTCAAAGTCGTTTGGGAGAGATAGCGGTAGAACATACTGTAACAAAAAAAATGAATCATTATTTGTTTATACCAAAGTAGACAAAAAAAAAATCCTAAAAGATGTATATGGCCAATATATAAATATGTATACCAAAATTATTACCTTGATGAAGGTATGCCAATCATGTGCTTTTACCCCACCAAATTCACCTTTCTTCGCTAAGATATTATTTATGTTTGAAACAAAACCTGTGGGAAATTTAATTCTTTGAATGAACTCTTTTACATCATTGCTTTGTTGCTCTATTAATAACCATGGAAGTTTATTTTGGTGTCCATCGTTATTTGATCAGATCACACTTCTCATTGCATGCTTGGATTCATGAATGTCAGTACAATTTTTTCTTTATCCCTCCTACCATCTATGATTTTCCATAACATTTATGTCACATTCTTCCCGATATGCATTGTATCAAAAAAATGAGCTATTTTTAGTTCCTCATAGTATGCCAACCAAATGAATTGAGTAGGATAACATTTCATTCCTCGTGAAAGCCCATTATTAATACCTTCATGATGGTGGCCTTTATGAAGCATAAAATAAATCACAACAATTCAAATACTGTAAAATAAATTCAAAAATTAAAATAAAAATTCAAAACATTACATATATGATACATAAAGAAATTGTGTACCTTGACGATTTCTATTAAATTCCAACCTCCATAGGTGAGGTGTCATTCTTCATGGTTTTAATCGAGTTTCTTCATTCCCATTGAAAATGTGTTTTTCAGTAGTACGATACCTATGGTTCTTAGGGAGAAGGTGCCTCTACTCATCAAACACCGCCTTTCCTAAACTTTTTGAATGGAAATACTTCATCTTAGGACCACAAACTGGACATGAAAATTTACCCTTGTTTGAAGACCTACAATAGATGGATTGATGTCAATTATACAATGGGGCTATTTAAAAAACATGCATTATATCTTTAAAAAAGTATATAGTATTAAAGTGAAACAAAATGCTACATACAACAAAAATGTGTTAGTCTCGGGGCATCATGAATTGTCCATACAAGTATTCCACGGAATTGAAATTTCTTCTCCCCGATTGGTTTACAGATGTCATACATAGTGATGTCAGCCCATGATTTTAGTAGCTCGTCGATAAGAGGCTCGATATATACATTCATATCTTTAACTTGGTACTTACCTAATTGTTTGAAATTACACATAATTACTACCATGATATGTATATATAAGTAAATAAATAAACAAAATATATTGTGCAAAAAGCGAAACAAATGAAAATGTTACATTCAAAAAATTAATGTAAACAAAAACCTGGAACAATCATTGTCAACATTATGTGCTCCCTCTTTAATGAAATCTGAGGAATCTTATTGTTGATAACAAAAATAGGCCACATTGAGTAAATATACCTAAGCTCTCTGAATGAATTAACACCGACGGCTTCCAATGAAAGTTTAACATTATGAAGTTCATTTTTGAAATCTGCCCATTTTTCCTCAATTTCCCTAAATTCATAACCATATGCAGGCATTTGAAGAACATCGTCTCCACTTTTGTTCTGTGCATGGTAATCCATAAATTGTGATATACTTTCACCTTGACAATCATTGCAAACGTGGAATTATGGAAATATGACGAAGAAACTTTTGAGGCACCTTGTTTGTTACTTGATCGGTTCGATATCTATTGATAAGTCATTGCAAGCATTTTGTTTTTTATGCATGTTGTCCATAATATCTAATATGATCATTAGGACATGCAACTATAGTTTGATACCCCATTCCAATGTCTTTCATAATGGCATGCATATCTCGATATGTGTGAGGTAAAATATTTTACGATGGTAACAAAAATTCACCTAACAATCTACAACATAACAAATAACTAGTTAATGTAAAGAATATTAATCGTAAATATTGCATTCTTATTTTACACATTAATTAACACTAGAAAAAATAGAAAAAACTCAACATTTATGTATATGATATGAAACATATTACATACCTTAGGATCTGTGTCATACAAGTTTTCGACAAATTATTCATAACGTTTAAGTTCACCAACAACAATGTAGCGGAGAGAATATTTTCTCTTGAGCCTTTATAAAGTCGTTTGTTTGCCTTTTTTAATAGAGGTTCATCATAAATACCATCATTGTCCCCATCCTCATCATCTTCTTCCATGATATCCACATTTGCTTCATGTTCCTCAACTTGTACAACATCATTTCTACTACTACTTGGTGCAACATTTCGCAGAAAGTTAGGGGGCAAGTCAAACTTTATAATTACAAACAAACATGCAAAATTAGTGTGTATAACAAATATTCAAACAATATATATATATAACAGATAATGAATATATAGCTAATTACCATGGGACGATATTCATTCGATCCCCCATCAATGTACCCATATTTCCTACAATGTTTTTTAGCTATTTCTATTAAAATTCTTATGGGACTTGTAAAACAACATTTTTTGCAAGGGCAATAACATCTACCATCACCCTTTTCACCCTCTTTATTTTTTTTCCCACCTCTAATATTTTTTGTCATTATTTCACACAAAAATACCCTTTCTGAACCATCATTGTTATAGCAACATTGTCACAACATCTCTAATTTGCTGAATATTTTTATATTTTTTTCGTCGCAATTTCGGCAAAAGTTGACCAAGTCAATGTTGACTTTGTCAAATAGTTGGGTGATTGTTTGAATAGTGTAGCGGTAATCTTTGTATCCTCTCTCTTGTGATGAACTCAACCTTTAGTCTATATTGCACTTGCAACGAAAGGCAGAGTTCATCGCAAGGGTGATGAACGCGGGCTGGATTAAAAAAAGGAGATAAATTTAAATATTATCTTCATTTTTGCAATGAAAGTAGCCTTTCGTCGCAAATTTTTGAATATGTAGTAGTGCCCCAAGCTGAGGCTATGAGTCCCCAATGAATTTTGTCCCTCTTGGCTATCCTCTCTCCACATTTAGCAACCCAAAACCTATGTTCTACTCCAATATCAGTTCCAATCCACCAGCTCTCTTCCCCTCATCTTGCACAACCCAAGGAATGGGATCCCCGTCTCTGCCACGTAGTCCATTGGGCCTTCCCACTTCCCTCCAGGGATCCAACATACTTGGTTGGCTAGGAAATATCTCAACTGGGGACTCCATGAATTATCAAGTTCTCCAAGAGTGCTCACAACATCCTTTTCAAGGTTCTTGAACCATTTCCTCAACATGAAATGACAATTACAGGCATAAAACTTTCTTTCTAGCATAAAACTCAGCCCAACAATTTGTCTTTTAATGGATATCATAATCGGTGCTCTTCTCAACACCCCACTCCTCTCTTTCTCTTCAAAATTGACAAGTAAAAATTGTCCCCATAACCCATTCGAATTTTCTTTTCTTCTCATGCAAGCTTGACTCTCACATTTTCTAAAAAGTGGTTGTACTCATCCCATGTTTTACATAAACTGGTGAGTTGATCTTTCCTACCTACCACTCTTACATCAATTTAAGAAATATTTTGATAATTCAAAGGGGATAAACATTAATATGGAAATGGATGAATTAATATAAATTGGTAACCACTTGGACCCTCTTTAGCCCCCTTTCTTGTGGAATCACATCCCCCCATTGTTATCGACGACCGTCTCACTCATATCGTAGCCAATGATTATTATTTTCATTAATCATTTCAATATACCAAATACATAATTCGGCCCTTGGATATATAAATCATTACAGGCTCTTCGGCCTGTACATATTGGCTCACCAACCTTGGTTTGGTGTGTGTGTGTGTGTGTGTGTGTGTGTGTGTGTGTGTGTGTGTGTGTTTTATGCACTCCTAATATTTTATGCATGTGATTAAAAAATCGTGGAGTTGTGAAGGTTTGAATTATAACTGTATAGTTTAATAAGTTGTTTCTTATGTCATGATCAAATCAATCTGTAAGGAGTTTGTGAGATCTTGCTAAGGCTTCCCAAGAAATAAACAAATGATGGATATCCCTGCTTTATTATTATTAGCATGATAATTTTGTATATGTTGTTCATGTAATGTCCCCCATCCCATATGAGGGACATTACTATGCAAAATACTCATAAAATGGAAAATTATGCTAACTAAATTAATTCATTTACAGTTAACTAATTTCATGTAACTTTCAACTATGAATTAAAATAGATTTAGCTAATGTCTACAACGATAAAATAGAAGCATCTACAACATGATAATAATCAACATGAAATGTTGTTAAACAACTCATTACAATAGCATATAAATCATTATAATTTACACAGAGTTCATGCACAACAATAACACATGTAAATAACACAACAACAAGATAAAAAAACTTATCTTTAAATAAGAGTTGTGCAATCAACTGCTTGGGATGGACATTCCACCAAACCATAGACTCGTTGTTTCAAATCTCAATATCCAGTCACCCCTGAGCTGAGGCTAGTAATCCACAAAAGAGAGTGGTCTCTCACAGTCCACTCACAGCTCATAAAACTGACAACCCACTGATATCTTCCTACAACTATCCTAATTATCCACCAGCTCTCTTCCTCTTGAACTTCCCAACCCAAGGAATGTACCCCTTCATCGATATCAGTCCCTCAAGTTTCCCATTCATTTATTGGGGTCTCTCTGGCACAAGTAACCAGAAATCTCTCAACTGGTAGCTCAAGGGAACTTCTTGCTAGGAAAACTACCAACAAAATCATCAACAAACACTTATTTTTTTAGTGCAACTCACATAGGAGTTCACTCTTTATGCATGACAACCTGTCTCTTTAGTTTCCAACTCCAAATATGCTCCAATACACTCCAACTTGCTCTACAATTTTCCCTACATGGTTGCACCATCTCCAAGATCTCTTTCTTTCTCTCTACTTGCTCCTCATGCCTAAAACTCAATGTGTAAAAAATGTTATCCCAACCCATATGAATTTCCTCTATTTGGCTTGTGTTGCTTGACTCACACTCTTCCCCAAGATGACTGTACTCAACCCCCCATGTGCCAAATAAATTTGGGATGTAACTACTCACACCCACCCTCTTACATGTATTCAATGATTGGCTTTGGTAACACTCAATCGGAAATTGGAATGTTCATATACAGTTACAAAATTTAGGAAAATAATTTGAATTAATATATATGGGTAATTCCCTCTTTGACCTCTCTTGGCCATTATCCAAGACACTCCCCTCTCTTGTGGATTAATTCAGACCCCATCTCTTTGTTGGGTATGTGTTATATTCTTTTCACGAGTCAGGAAACGTGTCGCATTTTTGCCTCGTTTTTTGTGTTGCCTCGATTTTTGTTAGAAAAACAGGACCGCGGAGCAATAAAATAAAACAAATGCGGAAACAAAACACAGAAGATACACAATACAAGAGAGACACAGATTTACGTGGTTCACCCAATGTGGGCTACGTCCACCAAAGAAATTGGCAGTTCCTTTCTTTATTATTATCCAACAAAATGAAGGGATACAACCTACAGCAAAACCTGTTGTAACTTCCTCTTCTTTCTCTCATAGTCTCCTATCTCTCAGAATACAATACTCAGCAACATACATAGCCGCAATACATTTACCTCATAAAAGAGGGTTGTCTTCTAGGGCAAAAAAACCCTAACATAATCTCTATCGTTAGATCTACGACCTTATAATGAACGGTCCATATTTACAATGAAATTACAATATACTTTTACAAGGCAATTTTTTCTTCAGGGGCTTCACCCCCGAACCCCTGCTGGGGGCCCGCTTGCCCCCAAACCCCCCAGCCGAAGGGGATAGCCTCCCCGGACCCCGCAAAGGGGGTACCCCCCTCTGCACTCCCCCGCGTGGAAGAGTGTACATACTTCTGGTGTGTAAATACTTCATGGGGTATAAACATGGCTAAAAGTAAAAGACCTCTAAATCAAGAAGATAATCAGGCTCCACAACCAACAATCTCCCACTTGGAGACTGATCTCAACAACTCCACTGCTATTGTATATGTTGGATTCTGAACCTTCTTGGACCTGGAAAATTTATCATCTTCATCTTCGTTCTTGAAGACCAACTGAAACTAAGCAGGAACTCAGTTTCTCCCTAGTTACTCCCTTTGTTAACATGTTTGCAAGATTCTGGCTAGTGTGTATCTTTTCCAGCTTCAATTGTCCATCTTCCGAGTCGGATCGTATGAAGTGGTACATCAACTGTATATGCTTAGTCTTCAAATGGAAGGCTGAGTTCTTTGCAAGGTGAATGGCACTCTGACTGTCACAATACAACTTTTTGTTCTCCTGCTTCTTTCCCAATTCCTCCATAAACCTTTGTAACCAAATCATCTCTTTACTAGCCTCTGTAGCAGCAACATACTCTGCCGCTGTTGTTGAAAGTGCATCAACCTTTTGCAGTTTCGAAATCCAACTTATTGTTGTTCCACCTATAGTAAAAACATACCCTGTGGTGCTCCTCCTACTGTCTTTATCACCTGCCATATCTGAATCAACATATCCCTGTAGAAAAGTGTCTGAACCTCCAAAA
>ML795460.1:723105-770570 GCA_009831015.1 Picea engelmannii
CAGATGTCCTTTCTTCCCACAATTCCAGCACTCTATCTTTCCAAGTCTGGATTTGGATCTGCCCTTCCTAGAATTCCCACGGTTCCCTGAGCCCTTTCCTCTATCCTTTTGTCTTCCCCTGTTCTCCATGTTCAACGCATTACTTAATGTCTCACCTGTTCTTTTCCATCGCATTTCCTCACTAAGGATAACACCAACAACATCATCAAATTTTAAATTATTTGAACCAGAGACAGAGTTACTTACAACCATGACCAAGCCATTCCATCTTTTTGGCAATGAGCACAAGATTAGAAGAGCCCTAACCTCATCATCAAAGTCCACTTTTACAGAACTTAGTTGATTAGTAACAGTATTAAATTCATTTAAATGATCTGCAACAGACCCACCTTCTGACATCTTCATATCAAATAATCTCTTCATTAGAAATACCTTATTGGACGTCGAGGGTTTTTCATACAATTTGGCCAACGCGTCCATCAAACCCTTCGTTGTCTTTTCTTTCGAGATATTGAAAGCCACCGATGCTTCCAGGCTCAGCCGTATCATTCCTAGAGCCTTTCTATCAAGAATCTCCCATTATTCTTCCTTCATGGCCGTCGGCTTCTTTGTTACTCCGCTCAATGGTAGGAATAGATCCTTTTGATATAAATAATCTTCCATTTGCATCTTCCATAACTGGTAGTTTTGGCCATTAAATTTCTCAACCCTAAACTTTCCATATTCCAACATTGCTCCCACTCGAACCAGGAACCCTCTTTTCCTGCAAGTTACCTTACGCTCTGATACCAGTTGTTAGAAAAACAGGACCGTGGAGCAATAAAATCAAACAAATGCAGAAACAAAAAATAGAAGATACACAATACAAGAGAGGACACATATTTACGTGGTTCACCCAATGTGGGCTACGTCCACCAGAGAAATTGCCAGATCCTTTCTTTATTATTATCCAACAAAATGAAGAGATACAACCTACAACAAAACCCGTTGTAACTTCTTATTCTTTCTCTCAGAGTCTCCTATCTCTCAGAATACAATACTCAGCAACATACATAGTCGCAATACATTTCCCTCATAAAAGAGAGTTGCCTTCTAGGGAAAAAAAAACCCTAACATAATCTCTATCGTTAGATCTGCGACCTTATAATGAACGGTCCAGATTTACAATGAAATTACAATATACTTTTACAAGGCAATTTTTGCTTCAGGGGCCCGCTTGCCCCCAGACCCTGCAGAGGGGGTACCCCCCCTCTGCACTCCCCCACATGGAAGAGTGTACATACTTCTAGGGTGTAAATACTTCATGGGGTATAAACATGGATGAAAGTAAAAGACCCCTAAATCAAGAAGATAATCAGGCTCCACAACCAACAATTTTCGTGTCCATTGTTGGGCGATTTTTCGGCACATGGATTTTATCGATAGTTTTCTATTTCTGGTTAAGGAATTAGGGTTGTTAACTAATCCAGGTCATTGGGTTAGGGTTTTGGATGTCGTTGGCTCCTATGTATATTGTATTGTAAACAATGTATCACAATGAATGAATATAGAATATGTTGGTTTTCCGAATTTGGGTTTCCAAGGGAAAAATCTTTGTGTAATGTTTGTATTTTCCATTGTATCTTTTCTGTTCTTTTACTGAAAATCTATTTGCAGTAAATATTGTAAAAGGCTAAAATCTACATCTAGTATCAAAGCTTTGTTGGATTCAAGGGGACGCCTTTGTGGTCAATGGTTTCGCTTGGGACTTTGATAATCCTTGTTACAGTGGGAGATCTGTGGTATTGATTTTTTTCAGGTGAAAATAAATGGTGAGCAATTCGAAAATGGAGATCGAGAAGTTTAATGGGAAAAATTTTGAGCTATGGAAGCTCAATATGGAATATATGTTGGTGGATAGAGATCAATGGATCACAGTAAATCCATGTGTTGCACCTACAGGAACTTCAACAGATGACTGCAAAAAGTTGGATCAGAAGGCGAAGAGCATAATCTGATTGTGTCTCTCAGATTCAGTATTACTGAATGTGTTAGAGGAAGCTACAACCAAGGATTTATGGGATAAGTTGGGGAAGTTATATCAGTCTAAGTCCCTAGCAAATAAACTATTCCTAAGAAAGAATTTGTATAACCTGAGGATGAGAGATGGAGACTCGGTGGTAGAGCATTTGAACGCCTTCAATAATGTGGTAAGTCAATTAGTATCTGTTGAGATTAAAATTTCATATGAAGATAAGTGTATCAGTTTACTATGTTCTTTACAAAAATCATGGGATAGTCTAGTTTTGGCTATAGGTAGTAATACAACTGCCTTGAATTTTGATGAAGTGGTATCATCCTTGTTGTCGGAGGAGATTAGATGGAAGAATATGGAAGGACAGAGCACAGATGCATTATTTGCAAGAGGACTCTCCCAGGAAAGAAATAGATCTAAGTTCTCAAGTGGGGGATCTAAGTCTAAGGGTAGATCTAAATCTCTCGAAAAGTTTGTAAAGGTATGTTGGAGATGTGGAAAAGAAGGGCACTACAAGAAGAAGTGTAGATCCATAGTTGAGGAAAAGAAGGGATCTGAAGAATCTCCTTATACAAAAGAAAATACCTCCAAGGAATAAGGAGGGGATGTGTACTTGGCTTCTTCAAGCACACATGCAGATCATGAAGCATGGTTAGTTGACTCAGGTGCATCCTTTCATATGACACCCCACAGGGAGTGTTTCTCTAAATATGAAATGTATGATGGAGGTAATTTTTTCCTAGGTGATGACTCGACAACTAGAATCATAGGTCGAGGAAAATTCAAGTTGAGGCTCATATATGGAAGGATTAGAACACTACCTGGTATTCTCCACATCCCAGGATTGGCCAGAAATTTGATTTATGTAAGAAAAATGGACGATGCAGGGGTAAAAACAATATTTGAAAAGGAAACCTACAGGATGGTTCGAGGAGCAATGGTGTTGTTGAAGGGAATTTGGTTTGGAACTCTCTATATGTTGCAAGGAAGCACTATTAGTGATTGGTGTAATAGTTCCATTATTACTGATATTGGAGTTAAAGAAGAAATAACTCCTATAGTATTTGGAGAAAAGGTTATGATGTGGCATCAAACACTGGGGCATATCGAAGAGAAGGTTCTTCGACTACTACACAGTAAAGGTATGGTTGAAGGTATGTCTAACAGCTCTCTCGATTTTGATTTTTGTGAACATTGTGTATATGGGGAGCATAATCGGGTAAGATTCTCGTCTGGTGACACGAGGGCAAAAGGAATTTTACAGATAATTCAAAGTGATGTTTTTGGACCTGTGTGGGTCCCATAATTGGGAAAATTTGTGTATTGTGTCACATTTATGTATGACTTCTCGAGAAATACTTGGATATATTTCCTTAGTAAGAAATTTGAAGTCTTTGAAATGTTTAAAGAGTTTAAGGCTCTTGTTGATAATCAAACAGAGAAAATAATTAAGGTGTTGAGGACAGATAATGGCGAAGGGTTCTGCAGGAATGAATTTTAATAATTATGTAAGAAGTACGGTATAGAAAGGTAGAAGACTACTCCATATACACCTCAGTAGAAAGGAGTTGTAGAAAGGATGAATAGGACGTCGATGGAAAAACCAAGGTTCATGCTCAGTGGTGTCGAGTTAAGGAAAGAATTATGGGCAAAGGCAGTGGGTATTGTATGTTACCTAGTTAATAAATCACCCTCATCAACGTTGGATGACAAGACTCTACAAGAGGTATGAACCGGTAAGAAACCTTCTCTCACACATCTCAAGGTAATTGGTTGTTAAGCATATGTTCATGTTCCAAAGGAAAACAAGAGTAAGCTAGATAAGAAGGTTGAAAAGTGTAGCTTTATTGGGTATAAAGATGGTCTCAAAGGTTATAAGCTTTGGAACCTAGAAACTAAGAAGGTAGTGTATAGTCGAGATGTGGTATTTAGAGAAATGAAGGATGTTGTTAAATAGAAGTCCTACCAAGTAAGGAAGAACTAGAGAAAATAGAGATTGATTTAAAGGATTATGAATCAGACTCTACAGAAGAACATGAATCAGAAGAAGAAAATCCTCATACTCCAGTATTGAGGAGATTGGTTTTGAGAAAGAAGGCTACCAGAAAGGTATACTCCATATGATTTTCGTTCAAATTTTTCTTTTTCTATTACTGATGATGATCCTAGAACTTTCAGGGAGGCAGTGGATTCAGAGGATGTAAAGCTCTGGAAAAAGGCCATGGATGAAGAAATGGAAGCCTTGTATAAGAATGAGGCTTGGGATCTAGTGGAGTTGTAGACTAGAAGAAATGTCATTCACAGAAAATGGGAATTTAAAAGGAAGTTTGATGAAGAAGGAAAAGTGAAGAAACAAAAAGCTCGGTTAGTAGCAAAGGGTTATTCCCAGGTTGAGAGAATTGATTTTGGTGAGATTTTTTCTTATGTTGCCAAGTAAACTTCTATAAGATTTATGTTATATGTTGCTATTGCATTTTATTTTGAAGTAGAATAGATGGATGTGAAGACAAGATTCCTACATGGGGATCTAGAAGAAGAAATCTATATGAAGTAGCCAGAAGGATTTGCCATGAAGGGAAAGAAGGAGATGGTATGCAAGATGAAAAATTCCATGTATGGTTTAAAACAATCACCAAGGATGTGATATCAAAAATTTGACACTTATATGTTGGGAGTTGGCTTCACAAGAAGCAAAGACGATCATTGTGTGTATTTTAAATTAATTGGTGATCATTTTATTTATTTGGTCTTGTATGTGGATGACATGTTGTTGATAGGAAACAACAAGGAGATTATCCAGGATGTGAAAACTCAGTTGTCCTATAAATTTGACATGAAGGATCTCGGTGCTTCAAATATCATTTTCATCATAGAAATTAATAGATATCGGAAAAAGAGGAAACTTTGGTTAAATCAGAGAAAATATGTCGAGACAATATTGCAGAGGTTTAATATGCAAGAATGTAAACCAGTCAAGGTTCTTATTCCTGTTGGTGTAAAGTTATCTGCAAATCAGTGCCCCAAGACACAGGAAGAGGAGGAGGACATGTCTCATGTTCCATATGCGAGTGCAGTCGGCATTTTGATGTATGTTATGGTTTGTACTAGACCGGACATTGCACATGCAGTGGGAGTTTTGAGCAGGTATATGTCAAAACCAGGGAAGGAGCATTGGACAATAGTAAAAGGGTTTTTTAGGTATTTACATGGCACTCCTAGCTATGGATTGTGCTACCAAGGAAGACCGGGATTGGATAGAGTGTTGGAGATACATGGCTTTGTGGATGTAGACTAGGCTGGAGAACTGGATCGTAGGAGATCTACAAGTGGGTATGTGTTTAACATGTTTTGAGGAGAAATAAGTTGAATGAGAAAAAGGCAAGTTGTAGTGCCACTTTCAACTACAGAACTTGAATACATGGTAGCCACTCATGAAAGTAAGGAATCAATATAGTTACAAATATTTTGCTCAGGTATTGCGTTGGTACAATAAGTTGTATGTATATATTGTGACACTTAGAGTGCAATTTTTTTGGCGAAGAACCCAGCTTATCATTCAAAGACAAAGCATATTGATATTCAATATCACTTTGTGAGAGACATGGTTGAAGAAAATAAAGTGTTGTTGATGAAGGTGGACACTTTGAAGAATGTTGTTGATTCATTAACAAAATCTGTAAGCACTAAGAAGTTCTCTTGGTGTAGAGAATCCATGGGCATCATCAATGGATAAATAGCTAGCCCTTTATTTTTTCCATCCAATAAAATGAAGGGATAACACCTACAACACATCCACTATAACCTCCACTTCACTCTCTCATAGTCTCCTATCTCGATCATAATACTTTCTCTCACCATTAGAATACAACATATAGGTTCCCGCTGCATCCAAAATCCCTAATTAATTGACTTGTATTAGATTACAACTTTAGTTCCTTAACCAAAATTAGAAAACCATGGGCTGGAAAACTATGTGCCAAAAATGCCCAAAATGGATGCAAAAAAAACACCCCAAAATTTTTTCTCAAGGGATATGTCCCCTCTATGACCCCCCCCCCCGCTACACCCAACACAACGTAATATCGTGTGGGATTAATCATGCAAAGCATATAACACAAAACCCTCGCTAGAGATTGGGATCTAAATGTGGCTGAAATAAGACATCTTAATCAAGAATATAATCATGCTTCACAACCAACACCAAAAGCCTCTATTACATCAATATTTGAAGTACGTAAACTATGGGGCCATGACTATTAAGTTCCCGAGTCTTTTCATTTTCTTGGGTAACTCAAACACTTTTACAATTAATAAATCGCTAATATTTGACTCTTCATCTTCCAAACTTTGTCCTTTTTGTTGCACTCTATAATTAAATTATTTGGATCCCTTAAACTCAATGTTTTTTAATCAAATTTTGAGGGTAGATAGATAAAGACTTCCTTTGCATCTTATACAAATTTCAAACTCTAACACCCAATATAGGTTATGCACAAGTCAAAATATGAAACCCTTGTTTCTAGAAAATTCTATGCATGGTCTCTAAAAAAGGCACGGCTTAGGTGCATTACTTAAAGACAATATTTTTTTATAAAAGTTGGTGAGAATATTTAGGAATATGTTCTCTATAACATATCCAAATTTTAGACCTTAAGTCTAAAGTGTGACAACAGGCCGATCAAAATATTCTGCCTCTATCAACACAAAAAAGAATTCTAGAACTTACTGTGCACTAGTTTTGGACACATGCTACCATCAAATTTTGTTGAAAATTGTTGATCTTTAGACATACGTTTGGTTGACATCCTATCAAAATTTTAGACCTTGATTATGAAATATGAATGTATGCTAGTCAAAATACTAAGCCACTATCCGCACAAGAATTTATCTACACATTGGTTATGAGCTTGGGCATGGAGTCTAAATTCAATATGTTCTTATAAAATTTGATGAGAAGGTGAAATGCGATCTCCTCTACAACCTATCCAAATTTAATCTTTTGTTTCCAAGAAATGTGGGCATGTCGGACAAAATACCAAACCACTATCTATGTTCTAAAAGTTTAGAAAAACTTGAACCAAAACCAAAACTGCATATATGTGTGTGTGTGTGTGTGTGTGTGTGTGTGTGTGTGTGTGTGTGTGTGTGTTATGCACTCCTAATATGTTATGCATGTGATTAAAAAACCGTGGAGTTGTGAAGGTTTGAATTATAACTGTATAGTTTAATAAGTTGTTTCTTCTGTCATGATCAAATCAATCCGTAAGCAGTTTGTGAGATCTTGCTACGGCTTCCCACAAAATAAACAAATGATGGTTATCCTTGCTTTATTATTATTAGTATGATCATTTTGTATATGTTGTTCATGTAACGTCCCCAATCCCATATGAGGAACATTATTGTGCAAAATACTCATAAAAAGGAAAATTATGCTAACTAAATTAATTCATTTACAGTTAACTAATTTCATGTAACTTTCAACTACGAATTAAAACAGATTAAGCTAATGTCTACAACCATAAAATAGAATCATCTACAACATGAAATTTTGTTAAACTCATTACAATAGCATATAAATCATTATAATTTACACAGAGTTCATGCACAATAATAACACATGTAAATAACACAACAACAAGATAAAACACTTATCTTTAAATAAGAGTTGTGCAATCAATTTCTTGGGATGGACATTCCACCAAACCATAGACTCATTGTTTCAAATCTCAATATCCAGTCACCCCCGAGCTGAGGCTAGTAATCCACAAAAGAGAGTGGTCTCTCACAGTCCACTCATAGCTCATAAAACTGACAACCCATTGATATCTTCCTACAGCTATCCTGATTTTCCACCAGCTCTCTTCCTCTTGAACCTCTCAACCCAAGGAATGCACCCCTTCATCGATCTCGGTCCCTCAGGAGTCGCATTCATTTATTAGGGTCTCTCTGGCGCAAGTAACCTAGAATCTCTCAGCCGGTAACTCAAGGGAACTTCCTACTAGGAAAACTACAAACAAAATCATCAACAAACACTTATTGTTTTAGTGCAACTCACATAGGAGTTCACTCTTTAGGCCTGACAACCAGTCTCTTCAGTTTCCAACTCCAAATACGCTCCAATACACTCCATATTTGTCTATAATTTTCCATACATGGTTGCATAATCTCCAATATATCTTTCTTTCTCTCTACTTGCTCCTCGTGCCTAAAACTCATTGTGTAAAAAATGTTATCCCAACCCATATGAATTTTCTCTATTTGGCTTGTGTTGCTTGACTCACACTCTTCCCCATGCTGATTGTACTCAACCCCCCATGTGCCAAATAAATTTGGGATGTAACTACTCACACCCACCCTCTTACATGTATTCAATGATTGGCTTTGGGAACACTCAATCAGAAATTGGAATGTTCATATACAATTAGAAAATTTAGGAAAATAGGTTGAATTAATATATATGGGTAATTCCCTCTTGGACCTCTCTTGGCCATTATCCAAGACACTCCCCTCTCTTATGTATTAATTCAGACCCCATCTTTGTGTTGGGTATGTGTTATATTATTTTCACGAGTCAGGAAATGTGTCACATTTTTGCCTCGTTTTTCGTGTTGCCTCAATTTTCGTGTCCATTGTTGGGCAGTTTTTCATCACATGGATTTTATCGATAGTTTTCTATTTCTGGTTAAGGAACTAGGGTTGTTGACTAATCCAGGTCATTGGGTTAGGGTTTTGGATGTCATTGGCTCCTATGTATATTGTATTGTAAACAATGTATCACAATGAATGAATATAGAATATGTTGGTTTTCTCGATTTGGGTTTCCAAGGGAAAAATCTTTGTGTAATGTTTGTATTTTCCATTGTATCTTTTCTGTTCTTTTACTGAAAAATATATTTGCAGTAAATATTGTAAAAGTCTAAAATCTACATCTGGTATCAGAGATTTGTTGGCTTCAAGGGGACACCTTTGTGGTCAAGGGTTTGGCTTGTGACTGTGATAATCCTTGTTACAGTGGGAGATCTGTGGTATTGATTTTTTTCAGGTGAAAATAAATGGCGAGCAATTCGAAAATGGAGATCGAGAAGTTTAATGGGAAAAGTTTTGAGCTATGGAAGCTCAATATGGAATATATGTTGGTGGATAGAGATCAATGGATCACGGTAAATCCATGTACTTCACCTACAGGAACTTCAACAGATGACTTGAAAAAGTTGGATCAGAAGGCGAAGAGCATAATCTCACTGTGTCTCTCAGATTCAGTATTACTGAATGTGTCAGAGGAAGCTACAACCAAGGATTTATGGGATAAGTTGGGGAAGTTGTATCAGTTTAAGTCCCTAGTAAATAAATTGTTCCTAAGAAAGAAGTTGTATAACCTGAGGATGAGAGATGGAGACTCGGTGGCAGAGCATTTGAACACCTTCAATAATGTGGTAAGTCAGTTAATGTCTATTGAGATTAAAATTTCAGATGAAGATAAGTGTATCAGTTTACTATGTTCTTTACAAAAATCATGGGATAGTCTAGTTGTGGCTATAGGTAGTAATACAACTTCCTTGAAGTTTGATGAAGTGGTATCATCCTTGTTGTCGGAGGAGATGATATGGAAGAATATGGAAGGACAGAGCACAGATGCATTATTTGCAAGAGGACTCTCCCAGGAAAGAAATAGATCTAAGTTCTCAAGTGGGAGATCTAAGTCTAAGAGTAGATCTAAATCTCTTGGAAAGTTTGTAAAGCTATGTTGGAGATCTGGAAAAGCAGGGCACTACAAGAAGCAGTGTAGATCCAAAGTTGAGAAAAAGAAGGGATCTGAAGAATCTCCTTCTACAGAAGAAAATACCTCCAAGGAATAAGGAGGGGATGTGTACTTGGCTTCTTCAAGCACACATGTAGATCATGAGGCATGGTTGGTTGACTCAGGTGCATCCTTTCATATGACTCCCCACAGGGAGTGTTTCTATGAATATGAAATGTATGATGGAGGTAACTTTTTCCTAGGTGATGACTCGACAACCAAAATCATAGGTCGAGGAAAATTCAAGTTGAGGCTCATAGATGAAAGGATTAGAACACGACCTGGTGTTCTACACATCCCAGGATTAGCCATAAATTTTATTTATGTAAGCAAAATGGACGATGCAGGGGTAAAAACAATATTTGAAAAGGAAACCTACGGATTGTTCGAGGAGCAATGGTGTTGTTGAAGGGAATTCATTTTGGAACTCTCTATATGCTGCAAGGAAGCACTATTAGTGATTGGTGTAATAGTTCCATTATTCATGATATTGGAGTTGAAGAAGAAAGAAATCCTACAGTGTTTGAATAAAAGGTTATGTTGTGGCATCAAAGACTGGGGCTTATCAGAGAGAAGGGTCTACGACTACTACACGGTAAAGTTATGGTTGAATGTATGTCTAACAACTCTCTCGATTTTGATTTCTGTGAACATTGTTTATATCGGGAGCAGAATCGGGTAATATTCTCGTCTGGTGAAATGAGGGCAAAAGGAATTTTACAGCTAATTCAAAGTGATGTTTTTGGACCTGTGTGGGTCCTATAATTGGGAAAATTTGTGTATTGTGTCACATTTATATATGACTTCTCAAGGAATACTTGGATATATTTCCTCGGTAAGAAATTTTAAGTCTTTGAAATGTTTAAAGAGTTTAAGGCTCTTGTTGATAATAAAACAGAGAAAATAATTAAGGTGTTGAGAACAGATAATGGCGGAGGGTTTTGCGGGAATGAATTTTAAGAATTCTGTAAAAAGTGTGGTATAGAAAGGGAGAAGAGTACTCCATATACACCTCAGTAGAAAGGATTTGTAGAATGGATGAATAGTACGTTGATGGAAAAACTAAGGTTCATGCTCAGTGGTGTCGGGTTAAGGCAAGAATTATGGGCAAAGGCAGTGGGTATTGCATGTTACCTAGTCAACAGATCACCCTCATCAGCATTGGATGACAAGACTCTGCAAGAGGTATGGACCGGTAAGAAACCTTCACTCACACATCTCAAGGTAATTGGTTGTTAGGCATATTTTAATGTTCCAAAGGAAAACAAGAGTAAGCTAGATAAGAAGGCTAAAAAGTGTAGCTTTATTGGGTATAAAGATGGTCTCAAAGGTTATAAGCTTTGGAACCCAGAAACTAAGAAGGTAGTGTATAGTCGAGATGTGGTATTTAGAGAAATGAAAGATGTTGTTAAATAGGAATTCCTACCAAGTAAGGAAGAACTAGAGAAAATAGAGTTTGATTTAAATGATGATGAATCAAACTCTACAGAAGAAGAGGAATCAGAAGAAGAAAATCCTCATTCTCCAGTATTGAGGAGATCGATTCGAGAAAGAAGGCTACTAGAAAGGTATACTCCATCTGATTTTCGTTCAAATTTTTATTTGTCTATTACTGATGATGATCCTAGAACTTTCAAGGAGGCAATGGATTCAGAGGATGTAAAGCTCTAGAAAAAGGCCATGGATGAAGAAATGTCAGCCTTGTATAAGAATGAGGCTTGGGATCTAGTGGAGTTGTAGACTAGAAGAAATCTCATTCATAGAAAGTGGGTATTTAAAAGGAAGATGGATAAAGAAGGAAAAGTGGAGAAATAAAAAGCTCGGTTAGTAACAAAGGGTTTTTCCCAGGTTGAGAAAATTGATTTTGGTGAGATTTTTTCTTATGTTGCCAAGTTAACTTATATAAGATTTATGTTATCTGTTGCTATTGAATTTTATTTTGAAGTAGAACAAATGGATGTGAAGACAACATTCCTACATGGGGATCTGGAAGAAGAAATATATATGAAGCAGCCAGAAGGATTTGTCATGAAGGGAAAGAAGGAACTGGTATGCAAGCTGAAAAAGTCCATGTATGGTTTAAAACAATCACCAAGGATGTGATATCAAAAATTTGTTACTTATATGTTGGGAGTTGGCTTCATAAGAAGAAAAGAGGATCATTGTGTGTATTTTAAATTAATTGGTGATCATTTTATTTATTTGGTCTTGTATGTGGATGACATGTTGTTGATAGGAAACAGCAAGGAGATTATCCAGGATGTGAAAACTCAATTGTCCTCTAAATTTGACATGAAGGATCTCGGTGCTTCAAATATCATTTTCTTCATGGAAATTAATAGATATCAGAAAAAGAGGAAACTTTGGTTAAATCAGATAAAATATGTCAAGACAATATTGCAGAGGTTTAATATGAAATAATGTAAACCAGTCAAGGTTCTTATTCCTGTTGGTGTAAAGTTATCTGCAAATCAATGTCCCAAGACATAGGAAGAGGAGGAGGACTTGTCTCGTGTTCCATATGCGAGTGTAGTTGGCATTTTAATGTATGTTATGGTTTGCACTAGACTGGACATTGCACATGCATTGGGATTTTTGAGCAGGTATATGTCAAAACCAGAGAAGGAGCATTGGACAATAGTAAAAGGGGTTTCCAGGTATTTACATGGCACTCCTAACTATGGATTGTGCTACCAAGGAAGACCGGGATTGGATAGAGTGTTGGAGATACATGGCTTTATGGATGTAGACTTGGCTGGAGAACTGGATCGTAGGAGATCTACAAGTGGGTATGTGTTTAACATGTTTTGAGGAGCAATAAGTTGGACGAGAAAAAGACAAGTTGTAGTGGCACTTTCAACTACAAAAGTTGAATACATGGAAGCCACTCATGCAAGTAAGGAATCAGTATAGTGACAAAGATTGTGCTCAGGTATTGCATTGGTACAACAAGCTGTATGTATAGATTGTGACACTTAGAGTGCAATTTTTTTGGCGAAGAACCCAGCTTATCATTCAAAGACAAAGCATGTTGATATTCAATATCACTTTGTGAGAGACATGGTTGAAGAAAAGAAAGTGTTGTTGATGAAGGTGGACACTTTGAAGAATGTGCAGATTCATTAACAAAATCTGTAAGCACTAAGAAGTTCTCTTGGTGTAGAGGATCCATGGGCATTGATGCCCTAGATTGTTGACTATGTAACCCTGTAACCCCCTATATGCAAAGAAAACAACAAGTGGGATAATTTTGGGTATGTGTTATAGTCTTTGCGCGAGTATTGGAAAAAAAAAATTGCATCGGTAAACGTGTCACATTTTTGCCTCATTTTTCATGTTGCCTCGATTTTCATGTCCATTGTTGGGCAGTTTTTTGGCACAGGGATTTTGTCGATGGTTTTCTATTTTCAGTTAAGGAATTAGGGTTGTTAACTAATCCAGGTCATTGGGTTAGGGTTTTGGATGGCGTTGGCTCCTATATGTATATTGTATTATAAACAATGTATCACAATGACTGGATATAGAATATCCTGGTTTTCCCGGTTTGGGTTTCTAGCGGAAAAATATTTGTAAAATGTTTGTATTTTCCATTGTATCTTTTATGTTCTTTTACTAAAAAAAAAAATCCAGTAAATATTGTACAAGGTTAAAATCTAGATATGATATCAGAGGTTTGTTGGCTTCATGGGGATTCCTTTTTGGTCAATGGTTTGGATCAGGACTGTGATAAGACTTGTTACAGTGGGAGGTCTTTGGTATTGATTTTTTTCACAGGAAAATAAATGGCGAGCAATTTGAAAATGGAGATCGAGAAGTTTAATGAGCAAAGTTTTGAGCTGTGGAGACTCAATATGGAAGATCTATTGGTGGACAGAAATCAGTGGATCACGGTATATCCTGGTACTGCACCTACAGGAACTTCAACAGATGAGTGGAAAAATTTGGATCGGAAGGCGAAGAGAAAAATCTGACTGTCTCTCGGATTCAGTATTACTGAATGTGTAAGAGGAAGCTACAATTAAGGATTTATGGGATAAGTTAGCGAATTTGTATCATTCTAAGTCCCTAGTAAAAAAACTATTCATGAGAAAGAAGTTGTATAACCTGAGGATGAGAAATGGAGAATTAGTGGTAGAGCATTTGAATGCCTTCAATACTGTGGTAAGTCATTTTGTATATGTGGAGATTAAAATTTCAGATGAAGATAAGTGTATTAGTTTATTGTGTTATTTACCATACTCATGGGATAGTCTGGTTGTGGCTATAGGTACTAATACAATTGTGTTGAAGTTTCATGAAGTGGTCTCATCCTTGTTGTGAGAGGATATGAGATGAAATAATATGGAAGGACAGAGCACAGACGCATTATTTGCAAGAGGACACTCCCAGGAAAGAAATAGATCTAAGTTATCAAGTGGGAGATCTAATCCTAAGGGTAGATCTAAATATCTCAGAAAGTTTGTAAAGGTATGTTGGAGACATGGAAAAGATGGGCACTACAAGAAGTAGTGTAGATCCAAATTTGAGAAAAAGAAGGGATCTAAAGAATCTCCTTCTATAGAAGAAAAGTCCTCCAAGGAAGAATGAGGGGTTGTGTACTTAGATTCTTCAAGCACACATGTATATCATGAGGCATTTTTGGTTGACTTGGGTGCATCCTTTCATATGACTCCCCATAGGTAGTGGTTCTGTGAATATGAAAGGTATGATGGAGGTGATGTTTTCCTGGGTGATGACTAGACAACCAGAATCATAGGTCGAAGAAAATTCAAGTTGAGTCTCATACATGGAAGGAGTAGAACACTACCTGGTGTTCTGTACATCCCAAGATTGGCCAGAATTTGATTTATGTAAGCAAAATGGACGATGCAGGGGTAAAAACAATATTTGAAAAGGAAACCTGCAGGATGGTTCGAGGAGCAATGTGTTGCTGAAGGGATTTCGGTTTGGAACTCTGTATAATTTGCAAGGAAGAACTATTAGTGATGGGTGTAATAGTTCCAGTGTTCGTGATATTGGAGTTGAATAAGAAAGAACTCCCACAGTCTCTGAAGAAAATTTTATGATGTGGCATCAAAGACTGGGGCATATCGAAGAGAAGGGTCTTCGAATACTACATGGTAAATGTATGGTTGAAGGTATGTCTAACTGCACTTTGGATTTTGATTTATGTGAACATTGTGTATATGGGAAGCAGAACTGGGTAAGATTCCCCTCTGGTGCAACGAGGGCAAAAGGAATTTTATAGCTAATTCACAGTGATGTTTTTGGACCTGTGTTGGTCCCATCATTGGGAAAATCTGTGTACTGTGTCTTATTTATAGATGACTTCTCGAGGAATAATTGGATATATTTCCTCAAGAATAAATCAAAAGTCTTTGACAGGTTTAAAGAGTTTAAGGTTGTTGTTGAGAATCAAACAGAGAAAACAATTAAGGTGTTGAGGACAGATAATGGCGGAGAGTTCTATGGGTATGAATTTGAAGAATTTTGTATGAAGTGTGGTATATAAAGACAGGAGACTACTCCATAAACACAGCAGCAGAATGGAGTTGCAGAAAGGATGAACTGGACGATGATGGAAAAATCAAGGTGCATGCTCAGTGGTGTCGGGTTAGGGAAAGAATTTTTGGCAGAGACAGTGGTCACTGCATGTTAACTGGTCAATAGATCACCCTCATCAGCATTGGATGACAAGACTCCACAAGAGGTATGGACTAGTAAGAAACCTTCTCTAACACATATCAAGGTATTTGGTTGTGAGGCATATGTTCATGTTCCAAAGGAAAACAGGAGTAAGATAGATAAGAAGGTTGAAAAGTGTATATTTAATGGGTATAAAGATGGTCTCGAAGGTTATAATCTTTGGAACCCATAAACTAAGAAGGTAGTTTATAGCTGAGATGTGGTATTTAGAGAAATGAAGTATTTTGTTAAATAGGAATTCCTACCAAGTAAGGAAGAACCAGAGAAAATAGAGTTTGCTTTAAAGGATGATGAGTCAGACTCTACAGAAGAACAAGGATCAAAAGAAGAAGATCTCCATACTCCAGTATTGAGGATATCGGTTCGGAAAGAAGGATACCAGAAAGGTATACTCCATCTGATTTCCGTTCAAATGTTTCTTTGTCTATTACTGATGATGATCCGAGAACTTTCAGGGAGGTAGTGGATTCAGAGGATGGAAAGCTCTGGAAAAAGGCCATGGATGAAGAAATGGTAGCCTTGGATAAGAATGAGGCTTGGGATCTAGTGGAGTTTCCGATCAAAATAAATCCCATTGGAAGAAAATGGGTATTCAAAAGGAAGCTGAATGCAGAAGCAAAAGTGGAGAAATACAAAGCTCGAATAGTAGCAAAGGGTTATTCCTGGGTTGAGGGAATTTATTTTGGTGAGATTTTTTCTCCTATTGCCAAGTTAACTTCTATAAGATTTTTGTTATCTGTTGTTGCTCCATTTGATTTTGAAGTAGAACAGATGGATGTGAATATATCATTCCTACATGGGGATGTGGAAGAAGTAATCTATATGAAGCAACAAGAAGGATTTGATGTGAAGGGAAAGAAGGAGTTGGTATGGAAGCTGAAAATTTCCCTGTATTGTTAAAAACAATCACCAAGGATGTGGTATCAAAAATTTGATACTTATATGTTGGGGTTGGCTTCATAAGAAGAAAAGAGGATCATTGTGTGTATTTTAAATTAATTGGTGATCATTTGATTTATTTGGTCTTGTATGTGGACGACATGTTGCTGATAGGAAACAACAAGGAGATTATCCAGGATGTGAAAACTAAGTTGTCCTCTAAATTTGACATGAAGGATCTTGGTGCTTAAAATTTCAGTTTGGGCATGGAAATTAAAAGAGATCGAAAAAAGAGGAAACTCTAGTTAAATAAGAGAAAATATGTCGAAACAATATTGCAGAGGTTTAATATGCAGGAATGTAAACTGGTCAAGGTTCTTATTCATGTTGGTGTAAAGTTATATGTGGATCAATGTCCCAAGACATAGGAAGAGGAGGAGGACATGTCTCGTGTTCCATATGCGAGTGAAATTGGTAGTTTGATGTATGCAATGGTATGTACTAGACTGGACATTGCACATGCAGTGGGAATTTTGAGCAGGTATATGTCAAAACTAGGGAAGGAGCATTGGACAGCAGTAAAAATGTTTTTCGAGTATTTGTGCGGCACTGATAGCTATGGATTGTGCTACCAATGAAGACCAATATTGGACAGAGTGTTGGAGATACATGTCTTTGTGCATGCAGACTAGGTTGGAGATCTAGATCATAGGAGATCTACAAGTGGGTATGTGTTTAACCTGTTTGGAGGAGCAATAAGTTGGATGAGAAAAAGACAGGTTGTAGTGGCACTTTCAACTACAAAAGTTGAATACATGGAAGCCACTCATGCAAGTAAGGAAGAAGTATGGTTACAAAGATTGTGTTAAGGTATTGGGTTGGTACAACAAGTTGTAAGGATAGATTCTAACAGTCAGAGTGCAATTTTTCTGGCAAAGAACCTAGCTTATCATTCAAAGATAGAGCATATTGATATTCAATATCACTTTGTGAGAGACATGTTTGAAGAAAAGAAAGTGTTGTTGATGAAGGTGGACACTTTGTAGATTCATTAACAAAATATGTGAGCACCGAGCAGTTCTCTTGGTGTAGAGGATCCATGGGCATTGTTGCCCTGGAATGTTGACTATGTAACCCTGTAACCCCCTATATGCAAAGAAAACAACAAGTGGGATAATTTTGGGTATGTGTTATATTCTTTGCACAAGTAGTAGAAAAAAAAATTGCCTCGAGAAATGTGTCACATTTTCCCCTTGTTTTTCATGTTGCCTCGATTTTTGTGTCCATTGTTGGGCGGTTTTTCGGCATTTGGTTTTCACCGATGGTTTTCTATTTTCGGTTAAGGAATTAGGCTTGTTCACTAATCCAGGTCATTGGGTTAGGGTTTTGGATGTCGTTGGATCCTATATGTATATTGTATTGTAAACAATGTATCACAATGAATGAATATAGAATATGTTGGTTTTCCCAGTTTGGGTTTCCATGGGAAAAATATTTGTGTAATGTTTGTATTTTCCATTGTATCTTTTATGTTCTTTTACTGAAAATTTGTTTTCAATAAATATTGTACAAGGTTAAAATCTACGTCTGGTATGAGAGCTTTGTTGGCTTCAGGGGGACGCCTATATGGTCAAGGGTTTGGCTCAGGACTGTGATAAGCCTTGTTACAGTGGGAGATATTTGGTATTAATTGTCTTCAGGTGAAAATAAATGGCGAGAAATTCGAAAATGGAGATCGAGAAGTTTAATGGGTAAATTTTTGAGATGTGGAAGATCAATATTGAAGATCTGTTGGTGGACAGAGATCAGTGGATCGTGGTAGATCCAGGTATTACACCTACAGGAAATTCAGCAGATGACTGGAAAAAGTCGGATCGAAAGGCAAAGACCACAATCCGACTGTGTCTCTCATATTCAGTATTACTGAATGTGTCAAAGGAAGCTACAACCAAGGATTTATGGGATAAGTTGGGGAGGTTGTATCAGTATAAGTCCCTAGTAAATAAACTATTCCTCAGAAAGAAGTTGTATAACCTAAGGATGAGAGATGGAGACTCGGTGGTAGAGCATTTGAATGCCTTCAATATTGTGGTAAGTCAGATAGTATTTGTTGATATTAAAATTTAAGATGAAGATAAGTGCATCAGTTTAATGTGGCATCAAAGACTCAGGCATATCGGAGAAGGTTGAAATGTGTATCTTTATTGGGTATAAAGATGGTCTCAAAGGTTATAAGCTTTGGAACCCAAAAACTAAGAAGGTAGTGTATAACCGAGATGTGGTATTTAGAGAAATGAAGGATGTTGTTAAATAGGAAGTCCTACTAAGTAAAGAATAACCAGAGAAAATAGATTGATTTAAAGGATGATGAATCAGACTCTAAAGAAGAACATGAATCAAAAGAAGAAGATCCTCATACTCCAGTATTGAGGAGATCGATTCGAGAAAGAAGGCTACCGAAAAGGTATACTCCATATAATTTTCTTTCAAATTTTTCTTTGTCTATTACTGATGATGATCCTAGAACTTTTAGGGAGGCAGTGGATTCAGAGGATGGAAAGATCTAGAAAAAGGCCATGGATGAATAAATGGCAGCCTTGGATAAGAATGAGGCTTGGGATCTAGTGGAGTTGTCGACTGGAAGAAAGCCCATTGGCAGCAAATGGTTATTTAAAAGGAAGTTGAATGCAGATGGTAAAGTGGAGAAATACAAAGCTCGGTTAGTAGCATAGGGTTATTCCCAGGTTGAGGGAATTGATTTTAGTCAGATTTTTTCTCATGTTGCCAAGTTAAATTCTATAAGATTTATGTTATTTGTTGTTGTTGCATTTGATTTTTAAGTAGAATAGATGGATGTGAAGACATCATTCTTACATGGGTATCTGGAAGAAGAAATCTATATGAAGCAGCTAGAAGAATATGTTGTGAAGGGAAAGAAGGAGTTTGTATGCAAGCTGAAAAAGTCCCTGTATGGTTTAAAACAATCACCAAGGATGTGGTATCAAAAAATTGATACTTATATGTTGGGACTTGGCTTCACCAGAAACAAAGAGGATCATTGTGTGTATTTTAAATTAATTGGTGATCATTTTATTTATTTTCTCTTGTATGTGAATGACATGTTGTTGATAGGAAACAACATGGAGATTATCCAGCATGTGAAAACTCAGTTGTCCTCTAAATTTTACATGAAGGATCTCGATGCTTCAGATTTCATTTTGGGCATGGAAATTAAAAGAGATTGGAAAAAGAGGAAGCTTTGGTTAAATAAGAGAAAATATGTCGAGACAATATTGTAGAGGTTTAAGATGCAGGAATGTTGTTGGCCCTCAACCAATTTTTGGAGAACCTTGGTCGTGTTTGACCACTTTTGGGACTTCGACAGGCTGGTCGAAGACAGAGCGCCCAGGCGAAGCGGAGATTAGGGAATCTCAACCCCTTTCATGGGATTTTTGGGTTTTAGGGTTTATGTAACGGGTATGGGATATCAACCCATGGGTTTACCCATGCTTAGGCCTCTCTTGTAATGTATAAATTGGGAGCTAAGCAATGTGAAATGTAGTAGCAGATGTATGTGGCTTAGTGCAAGTATTTGTAATCGGCTTTGTACATACTGTGTGTTAATACTTGCAGAGATAAGTGCAAGTGATTGTAAGAGGCTTTGTGCGCAGACTGTGTAAGGCTTTGTGTTGTGACCTAACTCGAGGAAGGAGGATCTGGCGAGGTGCGCACAGATCTCCTGTCCTATGCGTAGTTAGCTTTGTGGCTTGGTGCATGTAAGAATATTGGAAGAGCCTAATAAAGAATAGAAGAGTTGGTGGATGTAGCCCCACTCTGGGGTGAACCACGTATATTATGTGTTGTGGTTGCTTTGTGCGATATGGTTGATATGTTAGTGATCTGATTTATGCTTAGTGTTGTGTATGTTAGATGCATATGATGTAGTAGCTTAGTGCTTAACAATATGAATGAAGTTTATATGTATTATGATGTTGTGTGTTGAATGTTTAGATGTGCTTAGACCTTGATGAATATTGTGTTGTTCTGTAATTACAATTTTTTCCTGCGATGTGAATAAGGGCTAAAGACTAATGAATGTTAATTGCTAAGTGCTCTGTTAAGTATTGTGATCATAGATCTGTGTCCCAGCTAGGTTGTAGACACTTGAGTCCTACAACCCCCCCTGCCTTTACCTCGAGTGAGACTTCATCTGCTTCGCAGGTGTTGCCGAAAGGGCCAGTAGCTAGGGTTTTGTTTGTGTGTTGTTGAAGCGTTGAACCCTAGGTCTTCCACTGTGCCAACAAATGGTTCTGTTGTCAGGACCTAAAACTGTGATTGTTGGGAACTAAAGAAAAAATAAAGCTCTGTTCGTAGATTTGTTGCTATAGTGCGCAGTATTCTACTTGAATTGCAAATATCTGTGCTAAGAAGGGAGCAAGATCTGAAGAAAATAGGTAATATTTTAAATCTTCATGCTCTGATAAAGGTAAGATAAGCGAAAAATTTTTGTTTCGAAAGAATGGATCTAGGTATGTTTGATAGATTTCGCACTAGTCTGAAAACTAGGGAATAGCTACAAGAAAGAAGATTTGATATGAATATATCTGATCAAGTTAATGAAAGATATGTTATTCCTATGCATAGAAAGAATTTTTGGACTAACAAGTGGATGCAAGATCCTAGAAAGAATTTGTTGCAAGTCCATCGCTGTGATCTGAATGCACAGTACAGGAAAGGTTGGGGATAATTTAAGATAAAGAGGGGATTGACTCTTTGTTATAAATGTAGAAGACCGGGACATCTTGCTAAGGAATGCCCTAGTACAGGCCCTATTCTTCTTTGTTGTAAAGCTATTGGTCATGAAGTTTTGGATTGCCCTAGAATGATTGCTAAAGTTGAGAAGATGAACATGAAACAAGAAAACCATGAAGAAGGTCAAGAGACTAAGAATATACTAGAGAACCAGAAAGAATCAGAGGCTATATTATTGTAGATGAAAGAAACATCGAATGATCATAGAAACAACAGTTTATCAGAGATCTTAAAAGAGAAGTAGTGCATAGAAACAAGAATAGGAGACTTTGACATAGACTGTGTATTGGATGCAGGTGAACATTATGCCAGAAAGTACTTGGAAAATTTTGGAAGGAATATGATTGTTTAAAGGAAAGTTGATAACCCTATGTGGAAGACTTACTCATGTACCTATGAGTGCTCATGGAACATTGACAAAAGAAGAATTTGAGGTCATTAAGTTTGTTGATAACAACGCTCCTTTTGCACTTTTCTTAGGAAGGACTTGGATTGAGAGAGATAAGATTCGAAGGAAAGAAGAAGAGGAAGCTATAGAACAGAAAAAGCAAGAATTAAGGGATTTCATGGCTAGGAGAGTAGCGCGCTTAATAGAATAATAGGAGGACAAGTCGAAGCAATTGAGGGCTAGAGACCTGGCTGTCGAAGTTGAAATAATGCAAGAATACTTAAAAAACTTATCCATGCAAAAGAGAAGAGCACCTACTCCAAAAAAATTAAGAGAAGAAGTATTGCCTTCGAACCCTGTGAAAGACCCTCAACAGTGAAAAGTTACTATGATAAGAGAAGATAAGAACAAGAATGGAAAGAGGAGTCAAGAGACGTATATCATAGGGAAGAAAGCGAGAAATATCAGTAAGAAGAAAGAAAAGATAGAAAAATTACAGGAGATTCCAGAAAGGAATTCGCAGAAGGAAGGCTTGCAAAGCTTGAAGCTCGTCGGAATAACACAGACTAGAACTTCAAATTGGCGAAGCAATATGACCGTTGGAGGCGTCCTAACGATTAGAAAGATGCTCCAAAACGGATAGAAACGCAGCTATTGCCAGAAAGATCATCATTGAACCGTTGGGACCGCGCTATAATGGATGGAATCGTATTGATTGAGGCATTTCTTTCCATTGGAGGATTTCATTACAACATTGTCTATTTAATCCGTCAAATGTCTTACCGGGAACACTTTTGCAAATTGTGATTATCTTAGCCCATAAAGAACTAATTGTTATTGCGTTGTGCATATGAGACCTCACCAACCACTTTGTTTACCTTGAGCGTCTATTCACCTATCTGAGATATCTGATCTAGAGCGTGCATGTCGAACGACCTTAGCACAATAGAGAAATCTGTAGAAAAGATCCTAATATACCTTATGGTTGAGAAGGTCATGTCTGCATGAGCACAAGCTTCATCAATGAGAGGATTGCAAGCATCCCCATCGACGACACGTCGATCTAGTCCATCTTGAACTGTGACAGAGAAAAGAAGTACGCACCACCATGACCTAGCGATTATGAAGCTCATCCCATCGGTCTTTCCCGACTATATCCCGCCCCTGGCTGGCGCGGTTAGTTGTGACAGCATCCCGAGAGATTTCAACCATACATTGATCATTGCGTACCTTTCAAAGGGGATACATGCAGTTAGAATGTAGTTGGGACAAATTATGACACTCAAGATCAGTGATTTCAACTTAGGAGACCGCAAGAATTATGGAATTCTCGCACCACATAATTACTTGACAAAGACAACAGGGAAGAAGCTGAAGATAGTCCCCTAGTCGTGGACAATGGACATTGCGAGATCAACAATCCTTAATGTGATGAAGATACCACACTTAGGTAGACATCAGGAGGTTAACGCGTGCGTTAAAATCCTCATGTTGTGCTTCCATGGTGGGTACTTGTGGTTGGATAGGCGCATCACTATAGATCTGGCGTTGATCCACCAGATCACTAGATTGAGCATGCAGGGACCGAACCCTCAGGATTTTTACCTAGGAAGGGCTACAGATTGCGCCCTAGCACAGAAAATAAAGGACACCTATGGCGATGTGGAGAAATGGAAGCAGGGCTACAAGGTAGCCTCCATCCAAAATGGCGCAGTGCGCCTATATTTCCAGTTGATCATTGGCAAGCTCGTTAGGAAGAACAGACCGATGCAAGTCAAGGGGTTCATTTTCGACCTCATAGGAAAGTGCATCGAAGGGATGAATATGAACTGGGTGAGCTACCTCGTCAACCAGTTGGACAAAGATTGTCACGAAGCACAAGACTAGGGCTATGAGTTTCACTTCAGCTGGTTGTTGATTCTCATTGCCTTTGTCGCTTGGGATATGTCGAAAGGAGAAACCTTCCTTGAAGTTGAGCCATCTGAACCACTGGTCACGAGGTTCACCACCTTCTGGTAATCGAGAGATATGGAGAAGTAGTGGCAGTCAAACGTTGTCTTCCACACTTACTATCTACAACTCAAGCAAACCATTGAGTCATTCCCTTGAATGACTCTGAATACACTCCATCGGTTCAGGCCACTCGCAAAGTTCTGTGCAGACTGACACTTTATATATATCACTGCACGTAGGAATGAAACCAAGGAGGAGATGCAGTCGTACTATAAATTAACTGATGAAGACATGGAAGAGATAACTAAGGAATGGTTGGTTGAATTCCTTGTATCAGTCGAGCAGACGGAGCTCTCCAACCCCGATATCATCAGAAGCCCTGTAGTCTCCTGAGAAGAATATGATGGCCCCAGCAACAACAAGAAGAAAAAGAAGGAATAGGTGCAGGAAATAAAGAGCGCATCGCAGGAAACTGCGTCGGAGTAACCTGGAGGAGGAGGAGATGACGAAGTAGACCAAAAAGAGGGCGAAGGGGAAGAAGACAAGAAGGAACAGGTTGAAGTGAAACAACCTAAATATCCCCTTATAGAGGCCGAGACATCAAAGAAAATAAATGTTTCTCCAAAGAAACCCTCAGCACAGAAGAAGTCATGAGCCAATAAGCCTCAATTACAGACTATACTTATGGTGGATGATATCGACCTCATCATCGCAGATATATCAGATACCTTGGAGGAAATTTTGCAGTGAAACGAAGCCAAACAGGAGACAATGTATGACAGGATCGAGGTGGAGCTCAAAGGGGTACAACAGGCTATCTATTCGATTCATGCAATGTTTACTACGTTGTTGTCATCAGGGGTATAGAAGTAGGAGATGAACCTGCCCAAATATGCAGATTAGCAGATGCTACAGAGGCTTGCCTCCGTCGAGTACAGAAGGAAAAATAATAGGCTACAGAGGCCTTGAAGCAAGCAAAAGAGGAAGCCCTAGAGAAAATTCCGGTTGCGAAGCAAGAGAAAGATGACCTTCGAGCAAAGTTTGAAGAGGATGGAGAGAAGATATAGAGAGAGAAAGATCGGTTTCTCATGGAGTAGATTGGAGTCAAAGAAACAGTCACTCGATCACTTCACTCTGTGCTAGGATTGGCACAGATGGAAGAAGAGATAGTTGAGAGCCAAGTGGGAAAGCTCACTAAATTCATTCAGCGGCTTCAAGAAAGAGTAGCAGAACTGGAATTTCAAGTAGTGTCGAGCACTCCGCAGGAAGTGCAAGATCATAAGGAAGAAACTACCCGGAGCGCAGTCGAAAGAATCAAGGAATTGGCATTAGAATGCAAGCAACTCGGTAACCAAAGTGCACAGACCTATCAGCGCCTTGCAGAGGACGCAAAACTAAGAACATTAGAAGCACGGCTTCAAGAGGCAAAGCAACAAGCATCGATAGTGCAAGCGCAGCTGAAATTGCTTTCAGCGGTTGAGAAGATGAAAAGGTCACAAGAATAGAAGGAAATTCCGCAGTAGTTCCATGCCATCCATAGTAGAGTCATGGAAGTGACCCAGAGACTCCAACTGGTACAAAACGGAGCCTGCACACTTTTTGAGGAGATCGAGGGACAAGGTGCACAACTGGAAAAAGTGGTCACCACAATGGAACAATGCTTGGAAGGACCTGTCACCGAGACAGTCATTCAGGAGTTTGTCAAGCAGGAGGCTCTGGTGAAGCAGAAAGTCGAGGCAGCTCGAGCCAAGCTCGAGGCCTTCAAATCAGAATTGCACAGATCAGAGTGACTCGGGACGAGTCAAAAGTGAGTGTTGGGGGCCTGTTGGCCCTTGACCAAGTTTTGGAGAACCTTGGTCATGTTTGACCACTTTTGGGACTTCGACAGGTTGGTCAAAGACAGAGCACCCTGGCGAAGCGGATATCACGAAATCTCACCCCCTTTTGCGGGATTTTTGGGTTTAAGGGTTTATTTAATGGGTATGGGATGTCATCCCATGGGTTTACCCATGCTTAGGCCTCTTTTGTAATGTATAAATAGGGAGCTAAGAACTGTAAAACGTAGTAGCGGATGTATGTGGCTTAGTGCAAGTATTTGTAATCGGCTTTGTACATACTATGTGTTAATACTTGCAGAGCTAAGTGCAAGTTATTGTAAGAGGCTTTGTGCGCAAACTGTGTAAGGTTGTGTGTTGTGACCTAACTCGGGGAAGGAGGATCTGGCAAGGTGCACACAGATCTCATGTCCTATGCGGAGTTATCTTTGTGGCTTGGTGCATGTAAGAATATTGTAAGAGCCTAATAAAGAAGAGAAGAGTTGGTGGACGTAGCCCCACTCTAGGGTGAACCATGTATATCCTGTGTTGTGGTTACTTTGTGTGATATGGTTGATATGTTATTGATGTGATTTATGCTTAGTGATGTGTATGTTAGATGCATCTGATGTAGTAGCTTAGTGATTAACAATATGAATGAAGGTTAGATCTATTCTGATGTTATGTGTTGAATGGTTAGATGTGCTTAGACCTTGATGAATATTGTGTTGTTCTGTAATTAGGGTTTTTTCCTGCGATGTGAATAAGGGTCAAAGACTAATGAATGTTAATTGTTAAGTGCTCTGTTAATTATTATGATCACAGATCTGTGTCCCAGATAGGTTGTAGACACTTGAGTCCTACAACCTCTCTTGCCTCTACCTCAGGTGAGACTTCATCTGCTTCGTAGGTGTTGCCGAAAGGGCCAATAGTTAGGGTTTTGTTGGTGCATTGTTGAAGCGTTGAACCCTGGGTCTACTCCTATGCCAACAAATATAAACCAATAAAGGTTCCTATTTCTGTTGGTGCAAAGTTAGTTGTGGATCAGTGTTCCAAGACATAAGAAGAGGAGGAGGACATGTCTCGTATTCCATATGCGAGTGCAATTGACAGTTTGATGTATGCAATGGTTTGTACTAGACCAGACATTGTACATGCAGTGTATGTTTTGAGCAGGTATATGTCAAAACCAGGGAAGGAGCATTGGACACCAGTAAAAAGGGTTTTCAGGTATTTGTGTGGCACTGCTAGTTATGGATTGTGCTACCGAGGAAGACCAGGATTGGACAGAGTGTTGGAGATACATGACTTTGTGGATGAAAACTAGGCTGGAGATATGGATCGTAGGAGATCTACAAGTGGGTATGTGTTTACCCTGTTTGGAGGAGCAATACGTTGGATGAGCAAAAGATAGGTTGTAGTGGCACTTTCAACTATAGAAGTTGAATACACGACAACCACTCATTCAAGTAAGGAAGCAATATGGTTACAAAGATTGTGTTCAGGTATAGGGTTGGTACAACAAGCTATAAGGATAGATTGTGACAGTCAGAGTGCAATTTTTTTGGCGAAGAAACCAACTTATCATTCAAAGACAAAGCATATTGATATTCAATATCACTTTGTGAGAGACATGGTTGAAAAATAAAGTGTTGTTGATGAAGGTGGACACTTTGTAGATTGTTGCAGATTCATTAACAAAATCTGTGAGCATTGAGAAGTTATCTTGGTGTAGAGGATCCATGGGAATTGTTGCCCTGGATTGTTTACTATGTTACATTGTAACCCTTGTATGAAAATAAAAAAACAAGTGGGAGAATGTTGGGTATGTGTTATATTCTTTGCATGAGTAGTAGAAAAACAAAATTTGCCTCATGAAATGTGCTGCAGTTTTGCCTCATTTCTTTGTGTTGCCTAGATTTTTGTGTCCATTGTTGGACAGTTTTTCGGCACGTGATTTTTGCCAATGGTTTTCTATTTTCGATTAAGGAATTGGGGTTGTTGACTAATCTAGATCATTGGGTTAGGGTTTTGGATGTCATTGGCTCCTATATGTATATTATATTGTAAACAATGTATCACAATGAATGAATATAAAATATGTTGTTTTTCTCGGTTTGGGTTTCCAGGGGAAAAATCTCCGTGTAATGTTTGTATTTTCCATTGTATCTTTTCTGTTCTTTTACTGAAAATATTTTTGTAGTAAATATTGTAAAAGGTTAAAATCTACACTCTTGTCCATATCCCCTTAGCAATTGACATCACATTTTTATTATTAAAACAAGGAAATACAATTCACATATTACATCGCTTGGTCATAGCCACGTATTATATCTACACAAGCATTAATTAAACTGGGGATCATAGTTGGGGTTCTACATTCCCCCTCACCTACAATTGTGCGTCGTACTCGGTGCACACTATGTCGTTATACATATATGCACATTTACATCACAATACAAATAAAATTCGTCCATTTTACAATTCCAAAAATGGCTCCAACCATAATCTCATGTTCCTCTTAACTCATCGACCCAAGGAATGCACCATTCGTTTATCATGGTTAACCCAAGGGATGTACCATCCATTTATCAAGGCTAACCCAAGGGATGTATCATGTTTTTATCAAAGCTAACCCAAGGGATGTACCATATGTTTATCAAGGCTAACCTAAGGAATGAGGCATTTGTTTATCAAGGTCCCCAACAAAGTTGGCTAGGACTCTGATATGTGGTTCTATAAATATAGCTTCTCAAAATGGAGTCTTGCATTCCATTTTCTTCAAAAATGTCAAAAAATTGTGGGTATTATGCCCGCATGTTTTCCTCAAGCTCCCATGTAGCATCTACAGGACCATAGAAAGTCCATTAAACCTTTACCATCCCTATGACTTTGTTCCTAAGCACTTTGACTTTCATGTCTAGGATGCGTATTGGTTCCACCCAAAAATCCCCTTCGTGCTCCACCTAGATCACATTCCAATCAATTATGTAGTTAGGGTCATGCACATATTTATTTAATAATGATACATTAAATACATTATGCACTCTCATAGATGCAGGCAATGCTAGCATGTATGCAACTGGATGTATCTTTTCTAATATTTCAAAAGGCCCACAATATCTTGCTTCCAACTTCATGCAACTACCTAATTTTATCAAACTTCTCTTTGCCTTTACTTTTAAGAACACCTGTTCTCCCACTTTAAATTCTTTGAAAACGTTTTTCTTGTTTGTATAATGTTTCTACCTATCCTGTGTAACCTTTAAATTCTACATTATATTTGCCACCTTCTCTTCCATTTCTTTTAACAATTATGGTCCAAGAATTGCTTTGTCTGTTGGATTGTACCAAATGTAAAGGGAGGGATAAACCTCCAAGAGGAAGATACAATCCTCCAATATCAAGAGAGATTTGAACTATCCATCCTTGCCCCTTCCTTCCACCCAAGAATATATGAGAGATAATAAAACTTTACATTAAATCATGACCATCAACCAACCATCACATAGAACTTGATAATGCTTCGTGAGACTTATTCAATTTCTACAATTCTTCAATTCTTGGAATACTCTGATCCTGTAGATAATATTTCTCAATGTATTCTCTGAAACTTCTCCAAGTTTCACTCCTTGAATCCTCCCCAAAAATAAGTTATAGAAAGAATGGTAGACTTTATTCAATTATGGCTTATTCAGGAGAGCAAACTTGTACAGAATGCCCCACGCTCAATATTTAACATCTGATTCTGAAACTTACACACAATAAACTAAAGTTCGTACTATTTCCAATGAAATTGGTCCCACTTCATTTGGATTCTCTATGAATAAGTTATGATTGTTTTACTCAGAACACTTGTTTATTGACTAGCTTCAAGACTGGTCAAAAACCCTATCTTCCAAAGAGTGTATCTCCATAATTATAGTAAATAAAAAGCTGAAACTTTTACCACGGGTACCTTGATATGTCTTCTCAGTACCATATCAATTTCACCATCTGAATCATTCTAGAAAAAAAGTTATAATGAAAATGGTAATATGACCTGAAAATAGCATACCTTAGAACACATCACCAAAAGACTTCATCCTCCTTTGAAATCCAGCCTTCTTTACTTCTGATTTCCTCTGAAATTCGACTTGCATATTAAATGAATATATAATTATATTTATTTATACCATTTATGTCACTTCCTTTTAACATTAGAGCCGACCTGACACTTTCTTATTTTGTAATTATTTTCTTTAATTATCTCTAGGGCCTACATGTACTTCCTTCTTCAATTCACTTTGTCATCTTCAAAAATTCATTTCTCCTCAACCATGAGGAACCACGTGACATTCCACATACCACTAGAAACAACATGATGTATACTATACATCCATGGTTGTTTTATCTTCATGTGCATTGTCCTTCATGTCCAAATACCTTCATCAATCTTGCAGTCCAAAACCCATGACTAGGGTTGACATCAATGACAACAACCAATTTTCCAACAATATCCCCCTTTGTCATTGATGGAAACACTCATGCTCCCCCTATCATAATTATCCCAATTTATATCCCCATTTTACATCAATGGAAAAGGGTAGGGCTTCTCCCCCTGAGTTTAATGGAAAAATGCAACTCTCTTCTTTGGGGCTGCTCCCCCTGAACATGTGGCACTCAATAATACTTCAACCTTATTTTTGGTCTTTGGGACTTTTTCTTCTTTAGAATCCTTTTGTGTGGCTTTTGTCTTCTCTCTCTTCTTCATGTCTAGTATGTATATGTTGTTCAGTTTTCTTGTTGTAGTTGCAACCAATCTTCCTGAGTTATTTTCTCTGATTTTACATTTTCGGGAGTGAAACGTAAGAGTGTATCCTTGATCACACATTTTACTAACACTGAGTAGATTATGATTCAAGTTTTCAACCAATAGAACATTCTTTTCTTTTACATTTTTTCTTCCAAGCTCTACTACACCTTCTCCAAGTATTTTCGCAGATGAGTCATCTCCAAATGCAACATTGCCACCCTTTCTCTTCAAGCTGATGATTTTTTCTTAATCCTCAGTCATGTGTGAAGAAAATCCACTGTCTATGTACCATTCATCTTCTTCTTTACATTCTTCAGTGGTTAATGCTCTTCGACAATCTTCATTGTTTGGAATCTCTTTCCTTCTCCATATTGTGGTTGGCATAGGGACATCTTCATTCATATATCTGCAATCTCGTGCTAAGTGACCAAGATAATTGCATTTGTAGCATACAATATTTTTTTCCATCAATGGGTAAAATGAATTATAACTTATGTTGACAAATCCACGATTATTTCCATATCTTCTATTTACACCATTCATGTTTTTTGCGTATTTGTTCCTTTCATTGATTATGCAATTAATTGTCTTATGTCCAAATTTTTTTGCAAGTATAACAATGACCAAGAAAGATATTTTGATACCTGGGAATAAGTGACCTTCTTTGTGATGTATTCCATATGGGTTCATGATCTACTCTTCTGTAGTTTCCTTCATACTAGTTGAAGCTTCTTTAATTCCTGAAGGTGGGAGGTCTTCTTGGATATTCATATCTTTTGTAATCATTCCCTCTTTCTGGTATCCTAGTCCACTTCTCATCAACTTTCTGTGTAGCTCTTTCTTCAACCTTCTTGTTGGTATTTCCATATTCTTTGTATGAAGTTTCATCCATCCATCCAAGATGTTTTAAGTCTTTTGGCACTTGAGAGTTTCTTAAGCTCTTCCTCAATGAGACAACTTCTTGTTCAAGTTTCTCAATATCTTCTTCTTTCTTCATCATTTGGACCTTCTTTACTTCTCCTATTCTTCTTGCTTCTTCGAGTAGAGTTTTCAAGGAAATGGTTTCTTCTCTTAGTTTATCAAAGTCTTCTAATTGTTTCTTCAAGCTTACAATTTTCTTTTTATAACTACCCAATTCACTTCTTAGTTTTCTATGTGTGTCTTTGAGCTTGGTATTTTCAATCTCAACATGCTTCAATTTTTTAGGATTCTCATCTTCTTGTTGAATCATTTCTGCTTCATGAATTTCTTATTCTTCATTGGAATTTTCTTCTTTAGTTTCATCTCTTTCAATCCTTGGATGAAGACATTCAAATTCAACATGTCCTACTCCTTCACAATTAAAGCAAAAGCACTGACCTCTATTTTCTTCTTTGAAATCTGAGATGTTGTAATTTGCTTCAACTTCTTCTTCTTCTTCTTCTTCTTCTGCTTCTTCCCTTGCATAAAGGTCATGTAACTTGTCCCAAATCTCTTTTGTTGATGCACATGATGCCACCTTGGATTTTACTGAATCTGTCAATCCATCCAGGATGGTATCTATTGCCAATTTGTTGTTCCTTTTTGCTTCCTTCTGAGCTGCAGTCTTTGGTTTCTTCAAAGCATTGTATCCTGAAGAAACTGAGAACCAAACATCTTCCCCAATAGATTTCAAGTAAGTTTCCATTCTATTACTCCAGTATTCAAAATTTCTTCCATCAAATGGTGGAATCCCATTTCAAATGTTGTCTTCCATTTTTGCATAGGATCTTCCTTCCAGTGGTTAAATTGTATTGAAGGTAACCTAATTGTTCATACTGAGAGGGGGTTGAATCAGTATCAAGTACAATTTAAAACACTTTTCAACTTATACTTAAACCATTCAATTATATCCAATGAGCAATGAACAATAGTATAAGAGTTACACCAATACACCACAATACACCATGCACAATATATGAGAAATAATCAATAGTTATTGTTCAAGGGAAGTAATGAATTATAAAGGTAGCTACAGCTTCCAAATGTAAAGGGAGGGATAAACCTCCAAGAGGAATATATAATCCTCCAATATCAAGAGAGAGTTGAACTCTCCATCCTTGCCCCTTCCTTCCACCCAAGAATATATGAGAGATAATAAAATTTTACATTAAATCATGACCATCAACCAACCATCACATAGAACCTGATAATGCTTCCTGAGACTTCTTCAATTTATGCAATTCTTCAATTCTTAGAATACTAAGATCCTGTAGATAATATTTCTCAATTTATTCTCTGAAACTTCTTCAAGTTTCACTCCTTGAATCCTCCTAAAAAAGAAGTTATAGAAAGAATGGTAGACTTTATTCAATTATGGTTTATTCAGAAGAGCGAACTTCTACAGAATGCCCCATGCTCAATATTTAACATCTGATTCTGAAACTTAAACACAATAAACTATATTATGTACTCTTTCCAATGAAATTTGTCCCACTTCATTTGTATTCTCTATGAATAAGTTATGACTATTTTACCCGGAACACTTGTTTATTGACTAGCTTCATGACTGGTCAAAAACCCTATCTTCCACAGAGTGTATCTCTGTAATTATAGCGAATCAAGAGCTGAAACTTTTACCATAGGTACCTTGATATGTATTCTCAGTACCATATCAATTTCACCATCTGAATCGTTCTAGAAAAAAAAAATTATAGTGAAAATGGTAAGATGACCTGAAAATAACATACCTTAGAACACATCACCAAAAGGCTTCATCCTCCCTTGAAATCTCGCCTTCTTTACTTTTGATTTCCTCTTAAATTCGACTTGTATATCAAATTAATGTATAATGATATTTATTTATACCATTTATGTCACTTCCTTTTAACATTAGAGCCGACCTGACACTTTCTTATTTTGTAATTATTTTCTTTAATTATCTTCAGGGCCTACCTGTACTTCCTTCTTCAATTCACTTTGTCATCTTCAAAAATTCATTTCTCCTCAACCATGAGGAACCACATGACGTTACACATACCACTGGAAACAACATGATGTATACTATCCATCCATGGGTGTTTTATCTGCATGTACATTTTCCTTCATGTCCAAATACCTTCATCAATCTTAAGGTCCAAAACCCATGACTAGGGTTGACATCAATGACAACAACCAATATTCCAACAGGTCCTTTCTTTTTTCCCATGTGATTATGGATGATATGTTGTACTAAGATTTAGATTTGTTCCAAATCCCTTGAACAAACCTTTCCAAAAATTTGAAGTAAACTTTGGGTATCTATCTGAAACTATTTCCTTAGGCACTCCATGTAGCCTAACAACTTCTTTCATGTATATTTCTGCAAAATTTGTTGCCTTATGTGTAGTCTTTACTGGAATAAAATGTGTTTCCTTAGTCAATTTATCCACCACCACCATGATGGAATCATGTTGCTTCACTGTTCTGGGTAGCTTAGTAATAAAATCAACCATGAAAACTTCCCACTTCCATTCCAGAATGGGCAATGGTTGTAGAAAACATGTTGGATGTCTATGTTCTATCTTTACCTTTTGGCATTCTAGACATCTGGCTATGTAATTAGCCACTTCCTTTTTCATTCCTGGCCAAAAGTATTGGATTCTCACAACTACAATTGTTTTCTGATATCTTGGGTGCCCGACATATGGCACATTGTGCATTTCCTTCAAAACTTCTTTTTTCATCTCACTATATGGAATTTGGCACAAATACTTTTCCCTTGTACATGAAAACACCATCTTCCTTCAACTCATAAGAAATAAATTTCTGCTAAACAATTACCTTGTTATAATATCTCTTTTACTTGTAGATAATGTTGATCTAAATTTGTTCTTGCAACAATTTTGTCTTTTAAATTAGTTGTGTACATGTTGATGGTTGTAATATGAATTTCATGAGCTCTCCTGTTGAGTGCATCAACCACTTGATTTTCCTTTCCCTTTATATGCTTGATTTTGAAGTCATATTCACTCATAAATTCCATCCATTTAGTTTATCTCGCATTTAGTGTTAGTTGTCCAAACAAATGTTTCAGATCACAGTGGTTTGTCCTTAGCTCAAATTTATTGCCCATGAAGTAATGCCTCCACATTTTTAATTCATGTACAATTTTTGCTAACTCTAGATCATGGGTAGCACAATTTCTTTCATGCTCTTTCAATTTTATGGATTCATAGCATACCACATGATCCTTTTGACTGAGAACTCCATCGAGCCCTTTCTTGCATGCATCGGTGCACACAACAGAGTATTCATTTGGGTATGCAATATTCAATATTGGCACACTTGTAAATATTTCCTTTAACTGCTGAAATCTCTCTTCACACTTGGAAATCCATTCAAACTTCACTCCCTTCTTTTGCAAAGAAGTGATTGGACTTGCAATCTTTGAGAATCCTTTTATAAATCTTCGGTAATAATCTGAAAAACCCATGAATGATCTAACCTCTGTCACATTCTTCGATGCTGGCCATCCTCTAATGGCCTATATCTGCTCAGGATCCACTGCTATCCCATCTGCTGAAATTGTATGCCCAAAGTAGTGAATCTTCTTTTGATAAAAGATGCACTTACTTAGCTTAGCGTACAATTTATTCATGCTCTCTTTAAACTTGCAATACCATTCTTAAATGTTGATCATGTTCCTCTTCTAATTTATAATAGATGAGTATATCATCTAGGAACACAATTAAAAACTTGTCCAAGTACTCCAGAACACTCCATTCATCAAACACATAAATATTGTTGGGGCATTTGATATTCTAAATGGAACTACCATGAATTCATAATTCCCATATCCTGTCCTGAATGCATTCTTGTTGATTCCTTCTTCCTTTATCCTTACTTAATGATAGCCTGATCTCAATTCAATCTTGGAAAATATCCTTTTACCTTTCAATTGATCAAACAAATAATCAATTCTTGGAAAATGATACTTGTTCTTTATTGTGACCTTATTCAACTATATGAAATCAATACACAACCTTAGGGTTCCATCTTTATTCTTTACAAAAAGAACCGTGGCTCCCCAAGGTGACACACTTGAGCATATATACCCATTTTTTAACAACTCTTCACGATGCATCTACAACTCCTTCAATTATGGTGTGCCCATTCTATAAGGTGTCTTGGACACTGGGGCAACACCTAGCACCAAATCAATAGAGAAATCAATGTCTATTTTTTGTGAAAATCCTGGGATTTCTCTAAAAATCCTTTAAGACCGGATGGTCTTCAATGCTTGCCACTGTATCTCTGATTTCCTCTTCCATGTGGACTACAAAAATATGACATCCCTTCCTTAAACTCTTCTTTAACTACATAATTGAAATCTCTCTAACAACTACATCTCTCAGAATTCCTTGAATATTTCCTTGTTTCCCTTCTTCATCAAGACATGTGATTTCCTTGTTGTAACATACTAGGAAAACATGGTGTTTTTCCAACCAATCCATGCTAATTAGACAATCATACGAACCCAATGGTATGATGTTTACATCTACCTTTGTGCTAAGTCCATTCATGTCTATTCGACAATCTTTAACCAACTCATTGATTTTCCTCTTAGCCCATGTGGCTAACTGAACTAACCAAGATTTATTATGCTTACTTCTTTGCAAGTGAAATCTTTCAACAATGTTACCATTTATGTCACTATGGCTAGCTCTAGAATCAATCAAAATTTCTATGGGATGGTTATCAATCTTACCCTCCACTTCAATCATGGGGGATTGATATTTCACTTGCTTGTTATCCAAGGTTTCATAAATCATTCACATGTTTCCTTCCATGTATTCCACTATTTCATCCTCTTGAATGTTGTAGACAATCCTCATTCTTTCTCATTTGAGGGCAGTCCCTGTACAAGTGATTTCCCTCACATCTCCAACATGGTACATGTTGTTGCCTTAGCCTTTTCCCAAAAGGTTCTACAGTCTTGTGCTCATTTTGGGTTGCTTGACCTTGCTGATTTGCTTGGGAATTATTTCTAAAAAAGGGTGGCTTAAAACCTTTCTTCCTTTGATCATTTTTCCCTTTCATATTTTCATTCCAATCCTTCTGGAACATTGGCCTTCCTTTTCTCTACTTATAAAGATGCATTTCTCTCCTTATGGTCTCCTCCAAAGTCTTGGAGTTATTGTATTGGATCTTGACACTGTAGACAGATGGTAACCCACTTAGAAACCTTTGGATTTTCACCTTCTCATCCTTGATGAAGTCAACATGCTTCTATAAATCAAAGAACTTTATGGTTCCCAAATTTCATCCATGAGATCCTCCTCTCATCAAGGTTATTGGCATCCTTAAGTTGGTTCCACCACATGGCCACCTTTCCTTGCAAGTGGTAGGTGGAAATCCCATCTTCTACCTGAGAGGGGTAATCATGCTGCTGAAAATATTTCTTCATTTCCAATAGTTAGGCCTCTGCCTCTTCTCCCTTCTTATGCTCACTATTGAAAGTGTGTGGCTTGATCTTCCTAAGTTCACCTTGAAAGATGTATGCCTCAAGCCTTCTCCTTTTCCTCCTAACAGGAGACACATTTGGGTTGCTACCTGGCCTTGGACTTGCATGAGTTATTTTGGTGGATTGCCTTGGAGAATGATGGCGTCTGCTCATTCTTCTTGACTACCCATCATTTCCATAATCATCCCTTTTTCTATGAGATCTTCATGTTGACACTTGTCTAGCACTAGTTTCTTGCTTGGTGCCAAAGTCTTTGTTAAATTTCTTGAAACATGTTTGAGCTCTGAAGTATCTCTTCTTGAGCCTTCATAATATTTCATTATCAGCTCTATATATATGCACTTCCCTATGAAGGCTTCTCATAGTGACCGACTCTAGCCTATCTCTTCTTCCATTTGACTTTGTCTCAGCATTCCCCATGCTAAAATGCTAACCTATTATCTCTTCCTCTTGGCTATAATATCCATGAGCATATTCCATAACTACATTCCTCATATAAGAACCAAATTTTCTTTCTTGTACTTCTAATTCTGCAAGAAATGTGCATGTAATAATTATTGTTAGAAACATGCATAACATAAAGCATTCCATCCATCATAATACAAGTTATTTATTCATCAATGTATGGAGGAAATAATGCACCAAATCAAAATTTAGATTCCTTATATGCATTCCTCTCTAAAACATCTTTCCAATGAATGTACTCATGCCTCAATCTGAATTCTGAGCAAAAAGTTACAACATTTACATGTTGCAATTTTCCACTCTTTTACTACTACAACAATTTATTTATTAATTTTTGAGAGAATGTATTGACCAATTCAAAATTCTGGATTAACATATGTCTTCTACTCCCCAATACCTTTACAATGACTATTTGTTTTTTCAAATCCAAGCTCCGAGCTGAAAGTTATGGTCCGAATAAGTTTAGGTTGTTTTACCCAATTTACCCCTACATGCTACAGGTGTCTTATTTATTTTCCCGAACATTTTGAGGTTCCCATAACCAAAATATGACTCCACCACTGGATTCTATGGGTCATACTATTTCCATTGACTGCTCCTGTGCCCCAAACGGACTTTTGAGCATGGAGTTATGCCTTCTGGAAGTAAAACTAGTGCTAAAATTTACGCTCATTAGTTTGGCTATAACTTTCTCATTCGAGCTCTATTTTCTGAACCATTTAGCTCATTGGATAGTTCTCTCTGATTTATTTTATTTTAGATGCATAGATGCATTGTATATTTGTACACTCTAATATTATGGGTTTTGACTGGCTAAAAACATCGTTTAAGGCCTCAAAAATGCCCTGCAAGTTAATGACCTTCAAAAACCACAAAAAATCACATAAAATTGATTGTTTTACTACTGTAACAACCCTTTAAATATGAATCGTTGATCTCAAACCAAGAGAAATAGTAACCATTTATCTGAATCTATTGGACATCGATGATCGACAATCTCCTTTGGACCCGTGCGACACTTTCTTCGATCTGTCAATGCGACCGTCGGCCATCGACCCATTTCCCTAACGATCGATTTACGCACAAACTCTTAAATAGACTGATTTGATCATCGACCATCAGTGATCGGTGATCCCTAACGACTGTCTAATATAATTTCCCAAATCGACCGACCTGACCATCATACATCGGTCACTTATATTGGTTGACATGGAAACTATTGATGTGGCATGACACGTGGATGTTTACATGGCATGACACATCATTATCAAGTGTCAACTTGGGTAATGTGGCACGACACATGGATGTTGACGTGGCATGCAATGTCATCATCCTTTTCTCTCCATCAACCATCGGTCAATTCTCTTGGATGACCTAAACACTTTGTCAAAATGACTGACGCCTGACCATTGGTGTGTCGTTCATCAACGACTTCTCTTACTTTATTCAAAAAACTTTGTCGAATTCGGCAGACCTCCAATCACCGACCCATCGACCATCGATGTCTTTTGTTGGTGATTGAAAATACTTCATAGGATTCTTCCAACCTTCGACCGTTGGCCATCGACAGTTAGAGATGCCATATGGTCGACCAAATTCTTCGCCCAACTTGTTGATTCGACCATAGGCCATCAACGAACTTTGTTGGCGAGCTTCATTAATTAGAAATTTTTTGATCAAAACTTTGATTGCTCTAGATCGTCGATATACCACTAAAAAATGATTGTGGTTGTTGATCATATCAACTTCTCCTAACTCTACCGACACTCGTCCATTGGTCGTCGACCATCGACGTTTTCCCTTGATGAATTTCCAACACTTCTCCAAACTCGTCGATCTAACCATCAATCGTTGACAGATTCTATTGTCGAGCCTCACACTTAGAAAAAATTTACATAAACCTAGGTGAGTCTGGGTCGTCGATCTGATCTATTTCCTCATCCACCAAAAATTAATCACGGTTGTTGATTTATTCAACCTTCCAAATGACCAAACCTTATGGATTTTTAAATTTATCATGGTGAATCTCAATTGTCGATCTCAAGATCAAAAGAGATCTCGGTCGTCGATTTGCCAAACTTCCTATAACTCTACAACAACCATTAAAACTCAAATTTTGACTATTCCAAGTCGAATTTTAATATGCAACTTCATCTCTATACTTCATTAACATTCTTAAACAGTCCAGAGTCATTCAAACTCATATTTTGCCCACGGATTTGGGGATTTCTCTCTAAATTCTTCGCTTTTCCCCAAATCTATTGCAGACAAAATCTGCAATAGAAAATTTCACCAATTCGCTCTGGTTCTTGGCCCATACAAGCCCAGTGTTTGAACTAGATACCATAATGTAACGTCCCCCAACCCATTCAAAGGACAATACGGTGCAGAATACTCACAAAAAGGAAAATTTTTCTAAGTAAATTAATTCATTTACAGTTAACTAATTTCCTGTAGCTTTCAGCTATGAATTAAAACATATTTAGCTACTGTCTACAACCATAAAATAGAAGCATCTACAACATGCTAATAATCAACACGAAATGCAGCTACACAACTCATTACAATAGCATATAAATCATTCTCATTTACATAGAGTTCATGCACAACAATAACACATGTAAATAACACAACAACAAGATAAAACACTTATCTTTAAACAAGAGTTGTGCAACCAGTTCCTTGGGACAGGCATTCCATCCAACCATAGATTGACTATTCTAAATCTCAACATCCATTCACACCTGAGCTAAGGCTAGTAATCCACAAAAAAGGGTGGTCTCTCACGGTCCACTCACAACTCATAAAACTCACAACCCATTGATATCTTCCTACAGCTATCCTGATTTTCCACTAGCTCTTTTCCTCTTGACATGCCCAACCCATGGAATGTACCCCTTCACTGATCTCAATCCCTCATGCCTCCCATTCATTTATTAGGGTCTCTCTAGCACAGGTAACCAAGAATCTCTCCGTTGGGAACTCAAGGGAACTTGCTGCTAGGAAAACTACCAAGAAAACCAACATTAAACACTTGTTGTTTTAGTGCAACTCACATAGGAGTTCACTCTTCAGGCCTGACAACCTGGCTCTTCAGTTTCTAGCTCCAAATATGCTCCAATATGCTCTCTCTTGCTCTATAATTCACCTTTCATGGCTACACTAGCTCCAATCTCTCTTTCTTTCTCTCTACTTGCTCCTCATGCCCAAAACTCAATGTGTAAATTTTTTAATCCCAACCCATACAAATTTCCTCTCTTTGGCTTGCCTTGCTTGACTCACACTCTTCCCCAAGCTAATTGTACTCAACCCCCCATGTGTCCAATAACTTTGGGATGTGACTACTCACACCCACAGTCTTACATGTATTCATTGATTGGCTTTGGGAACACTCAATCAGAAATTGGAAGGTTCATATGCAAATAGCAAATTTAGGAAAATGAGTTGAATTAATATACATGGGTAATTCCCCCTTGGACCTCTCTTGGCCACTATCCTAGACACTCCCCTCTCTTGTGTATTAATTCAACCCCCATCTCTTATCCATGTCCCCTTAGCAGATGACATCACATTTTTATTATTAAAACAAGGAAATACAATTTCCATATTACATCGCTTGGCCATAACCACATACTATATCTACATAAGCATTAAATAAACTGGGGATCATAGTGGGGATGTTACAATTCATTACATTCTGGAAATATTGTGTCATTGTGTGTCATAATAGCCCTAGCTAACCTATGAGTTGTTATCACGGTGTCCTCCTCGGTAGACAGATCAATATCATTGTGGTGTTATAGTTGCTTTGCTACATAAAATTTCCCAACACAACAAATTTCAACTCAACAGTTGTAATGAATAAAACATGTAGTAAAAAAGCTATACTTAGGATCTATATGACAATAAAGTGATGGAGTTTCAAAAAGAATTGAACGCATGCCAAGTTTGGAGTTATTTTTAACTTGAATTACAAGTACTCTAAATTTAGCACTGCTCTTAAAGAACTCGGAGTTGCTAAATTTTGTTGGCTCATGGCATGCCCCTATATTTTTAGCATTTAAAAAAAAATCCCTTCGGAGCATTAAAATCAAAGTCACTAAAAAAACAAGGGAAAAAGATTGAAAAACCTAGGAAATCTATGAGAAAGAAAAATAGTTCCTTTTGGGTCAATGTATTATCAATATAATCCCCAACATTGTTCAACATCTATTGCTACGTTCATTAATTTTAACTTAAAGGTGATGAGGTCATAAGCTACTCATCCTGTCCTATTTCTCTCAAGATAAGAACACCACAAAGTTTCGTATCAGTGCCATTGCTCACGCCCCTTCCCATAGTGATGTTGCTAATATTGAACATGTTATCGTACAAGTTGTAGGTTGGTCAAAACCCGACCCAAACCACAAGATGGCGACAGCTAGGAGAATACCTACCCACTGTCACCTTAGATAAGTATTTCCATCACTTTAGAAGTGAAGTGATCACCTCAAGGGGAGACTATCGGATGACCCTAAGAGAAATGAGACAGAAAGTGAGAATATGGAAGTGTAGCCCCTATAGGTCAAGATACTAAGTGAGGAAAGGCTCGAGAAAGAGTCTCGGTGGTGACCAATGGTTTCTAAGAAGTATGAGTACCTACAAAGGGTGATTGTACCTTCCCGAGACACAAGAAAAGCCAAGTATGCATGTAATATATTAAGTGGAAAAGCAAGTTAAACTTGTTGTCCCTATTTGCAGTAGTAAATAGAGATATATATCAACAAAATAAATATTGTTAGGGTTGCTAAAAAGATGTTAAAAGTCTATCAAACAATGCAAGAGATAAGTTAGAAAAACATTAATACAACTCAAGTGTAAAAGCATAAGACTTTAGCATAAATGTAAGGTTGTTATAGACAATTATTGTAGAGATATATTTGCAGCCTTGTGGCTGTAGAAAATAAGTTGTTGCAGAAGAAAAATCAGCCACCAAAAATCACAAGTAATCAACCCAAAAGATGCGCTCACACTAGTAGATTATAGGGGTAAATTATTAGAAAAATTTTATGGTTGAACTGTGAGTTATTTAGAGATTTGCTTAGGGTTTGTTGCAGCCCTAGTGGCTGTATATTTTTCTATTACAGCAGCAATAAGTCCTTGACAAAACAAAACACCTTAGAGGCTTTAGTGAGCAAAAGCACATAGAATAGATTCCAACTTAGACAATCTCAATATCTCATTATTTCGCATATCCCAATGCAATGATTTTGTTTCTCCAATGCAAGGAGATTAGTGCCTTTAGCTATTGGGTTGTGAAGTCATAAAATATAAATAGCTATTTAAGCTACTTCCTTGGGGGTGTAATCCCTTTTACTCCCTAAGGCAAGCTAAACTAGCTAGGAAAACCCCTAGGAGGGTGTAAACCCTTTTACTCCTCCTAGTATTCCTTTATGCAGCAAGTTATTTCAAGACAAAATGACATGCTTAGAGGGGTTGTATGTCCTTATACTCCCCCAAAATATTATCAAAATAACCTTTCAACCAAGAAAAGAAGCAATAACAAGAAATATTCCACACTTAGTCCAAGCATTAACAAGATAAACCTCTTTTTGACCAAGAAAATCCACCATAAAGAAAGAAATAAGCCTCCACAAGAGCTAGTGCATCATCATCCATCCATTAGCCAAAGATAAACCATTACAAGAGAAAATGACAAGAGAGATATGCAAAATTTCCCAAGTAGAGCGCAACAGCCAAGGAGTCTCTCTCACAAAGGAGAGTTATCATCCAAATGAGATACAAATGATCTATATTTATACAAAATGTTCTAAACATAGTTTGTCCACAAAGTTAGGGTAAACCACAAGATAAGGGGTCAACAACCCTTAGCTTACCCCTTTACACAAATTAATACTTTTTAATTCATAATTTGCACATTAAATAAACCCTAGAGTAAGACGTCATTCTTCTAGGGTGACGTTTTGGCACTTTTGCAAGTCGTTGGAGTAGGAGATGAGTGTGTTAGGACTCCAAAGGCCTTGTGTCTTCAAGCCATGCCTTTATTCCATGGTCTGAGACTCTTTTTCTCTCCAAAATGTGCCAAGTTTCCTCAACCACCACTAAAACCTAAGCCCTAATGTGACGTCAAGCTCTCCAGGGTGACGTTTTGGCCTCCTTAGGCAAGTAGTTTGGGTGGTAGGGGATAGGTGAGGTTATCCATGATTTCTTATAAGCCTCCAAAGGCATGTATTCATCATCCAGCATGTGGGCCTTGCTATCCAACATGTGGGCTTCAAGCCCCATGGAAGCCCAAGCTAGGCTTGTTCTTCCAAAACTGTCCACCAGTTGAGTTCTGCAAAGAAAAATGGATATTCCCTACAAGGATATCAATTCAAATGCATCATGATGAGTAAATAAAATCAATAAAAGAGCCATCTAAGTATGTACATCCAAACAACCTCATCAAAATAAACCAATGCTCAAAGACCCTATGCAATTTTCCAATTTTAGGTATGGGAGGGTTGACAAGACGACCTGTTGGGTGAATCATACCTCAAGTTTAGGGGTGTTTCCCGAGGGGAGCTCCTTCTAAGTCATGTGGATTAGATTTCATGGATAGGGGGAATACTTTTGGGCATGGGGTTCATGACATACAAGGGGTTGTAATGTCTCATTTATGGGTACCTTTGTAGAGGGTGTGTTGCACCTTTGTTTTCAATGCAACCTTTTTCCAAGCCCATTTATTGCATTTTATTCTTTTAGGATGTTTCCAGGCTGAAGCCAAGGTGGGGATTCTACCTAAGTATGAAAAATTGTGCCCACCTTAACTCTACCCTAGTCACATCATGCTTCCCCAAGTTGAAAACATGTGTGGAGCTTCTACCTAAGCAATAAAAATAGTGCCCACACATGCTCCACCCTGGTTGGAATTTTTGTCATTAGTTACTCTTTTACGAGTGCCATCGGTTTCTTATGATAGACATTTCATTGTCCTTGGGATCCCTGGGAAAGCATATAGAAGGTTAATGATTGGATTTTTTATTTTTCTAGCTACAAGCTTCTGGAACTTCAGCCCCTTCTTCCCATGAAATGAGGGACAACCCCTTCTTGGGTCAGTATACCCAAAAATACAAAAAAGTGAGGAGATGAGGGGATGAAGTGTGGAAAGTGACAAGTATGGTAAAGAAAAACATGATGACTCATCAAAAGGACCTCCCAGTAGTATAAATATCCCTAAGGGTGACCCACTTATTAGGGCACAATGTCAACCTCCAAAGTGAAACATGGAAAAGAGCATAATGTCCAAGAAAACATCACATAATCAAAAGCAAAAATAGATGCAACAAACTCAAATGCCTCAAATATTGAAATGACACTCGCCATAATACATGGCTTGTACCTTATGGAGCAAGACCCAATGTCTTCCAAAAGCCAGCTGATGTGGTGGATACTGTCATGATGAACCTAGAGTTGTGGTGGTGAGGTGGGTCTCTGTCTGTGCAAGTGGACACTACTAGTCAAACTATCTCTTGGTACTCCATGTCTACAACCTGAGGGCCTCGAGACATCATCTCCTTGGTTATCCCTAGGAGTTGGGGATAACAAAACATGTATGGAGTTCTATTTCCCACTACAAATAATAAACAAAGAAACTGACTAGGCCACATTCCAACTAAACCATCAAACCCAAAACCATAGTAAGGATACCTATGAATCAGAGATTTAGGTAAAAGAACACTTGCAAGGTAGCATAGAAGTCCTTGGAAACCTTGTTTTAGTTGGTAGGAATGTGTTTTTGTCAAAGGGGGCAATGTGGAAGTTGCCTCTAATAGGATTGTCCAAGAACAATAAACCAAACATAGGGTGTTACACTATGTATGAACCGGTGGAAAAGGATTTAGCCATATCAACTATATATTCATCCAATGATATTAATATATAGTACATGGATATAACCACCTCTAGATATATATGTTCTCTCACAACTCATTGATAGATAAGGATGAAACCTCATCAAGAATAAAGATGTAGACAACTCATGATGAGGTGATCTTAGACTTTGTGATTGTGTCGGACTCATAGGATAACAATCCTCCCTTTAATCATATGTTCGAATAATTATACTAGTGAGACAACAAGAACAAGTGAATAAATTGGGATCATCTGCAATTCTTCAATTTGAAACTCCTAAGGTAATCCTTGATGAAGATTTTCCTTAAAAAACCACCAAATTTGGATGTTGGAAAATCATATAATCTGGATAATCCCATTGTTTTAACATATGAGCTCCAATATTTATAATTTGTTCACTGATGTGAAATTCAACATATTATGAGAGAAAATTATGATAAACAAATCAACTATGTCTAACCATTCCCTAAAAAATTATTGACAACCCAATCAAATGTCAAGCAATAGTGCTAGGTCTAATGACCATCTAGGTGAACAAAAAACCCACAATATTGCTCTAAGAAAATGTCCATCAACATCATGTTTATTATTCAACTAAACCATGAGTGAGAGATGTTTGCAACTATCTTATTATTGTTGTTTTCAAAACTTGAAGTTTGACAATCATCATTAATATTCCCCCCTTTTTCAGGTGCAAGGAGAGAAGGTTGTCGAAGGAATCCAAGTTTGAGCTTTTGGATTCTTCAATACCTCTTTCATCATTGTATCTATTTGTTTTGGTTGACCACTAAACAATTTACATTGGTACCATGTATATGATGATTTTGGTTTACCACTAACCATTTTCAATTGATCAATGTACTCTGCCCCCCTTGAGGTGCAAGAGAGCATATTTGTGTTTCATCAATGTACTGCCCCCTTTGAGGTGCAAGAGAGTACCTATTTGGAATCATGGAATAATTTTTAATTTTTTTTAGAATGGACCCCAATCATGCCCAAAATCATCATCTGCAATAACTAATCAAAATCCAACTATTTTTGTAATTTCACCATTAAAATGTGTCTTTACCTATCTTTGAGTTAGATGATAAGACTTATAAAAAATCTTGACTTGTAGATTCCATCACCAAGAACTCATCCAACCATAATGAATTGTTTGGTTTTTAACTTTATTCTTCCTTCAACATTTTTCTGAGAGATTATTTGACTTCCGATGATGAAGACAAGGATGGAGATCAAACATTATGTCTACATACGGCCAATTCGATGACAACATTGACAATCATCAATAATTTTCTCAATGTGTTTATCTTTGGTTGCTTGAATATATTCTTTAACATGTGAATCTTGCCCCTTCAAATATTTGGCAAGAAATCCAACACTCACAAATTGAATTGCTTTGGAGTAGTTAAGAATATGAAGGTTGTTTTCATTTTCATATCCTAAGCCATATCGATTTTTGTTGAATTTCAATTCTTCCCAAGGTCTAACAATGATTTTGGAAAGACCATGAATGTTTTTTTTGTAACTTCTAGATAAAATTCAAGTTCACTTTCACTTATATCGCTTTTTGTATCATTTTGTGCTTTGGCATCTTCTTCTTGTGACACATTTTCAAAACATGTCTTCATCAATTCACTATTTGATGAAAGATTTCATAAGAAAATTCAAGTTCATTTTCACTTATACTACTTTTTGTATCATTTTGTGCTTTGGCATCATCTGCTTGTGAACATCTTTAAAACTTGTCTTCATCAATTCACTATTTGATGAATCATTCATCTCATGACTAGACAAGGAATCATCAATCATGGAATTTTTTGCATTTGTATCAACCATTAGGTCATTTGTGTCACAAGTAACATCAACCATTTGCATTGTTGGCATTTTGTGTTCCTTTTCCATCAATTTTATTTGAAGTGATTTAATCAATTTATCCTTCATATCCAATTGTTTGTAAAGATCAACAACCCAATTATCCAATTCATGTGAGTCGTGTAGTTCTTTAATTTATTGATTAGTGTTTTGCAAATTCTTTCCTCTTTTATCCATTTTAGATTTGTAATTGTCATGTTTGCTTGTATGTGTAATATGTCAGCATGTGTAGTCACTCGCTTCCACTTGTCACTAAAAACATTGAAGGTGTCAAATACTATTGATCATGCATCCCAAAGTAGTATTTTTCTCTTGACTGTAGTTACAATGAGTTGAAATTCTTCTTATTATAACCCTTTTTATTGATACTCCTTGCTAATGATACCCCTCCTGGTGAAGTGGCACTGGCTTCGCCTTCTTCTTCACTCGTCTTTCCTCTTTTGTCTTCTTCTACTCTTTATCCTACTCCAATCACTTCACCGTCTGTTATTCTTTCTTCTTGATTACAAACATGTAAGGGGGGGTAATTCCATCTCCTTCTGACATTTATTGTGAGGGGACCCAGAGAGTTTCCTACTTGCAGATGCACATGACCATCTACAATCACCAA
>ML795460.1:775694-792850 GCA_009831015.1 Picea engelmannii
AAGCGTCTTCCCGTGAGGGCTTTCACCATAAGGGGACCACTTTGGAGTTCATCCATATTTACTTTTTATCAACCATGACAAAACAATAATGAGTCATATTTACATCAAACACTATTGGGTCCATTACCCAAAACTTTGTGCTATGGGTCTTTCTTCAAGGGTTTATATCAATGACAACCAACCCTAATCAACATGTGGGGCTCTTTTTCAAAACTTTTCCCCTTCACAAAACTCCTTAGTTAGCAATCACCATTTACTCACTACTTATTATTGTCATTTATAACCAATCAAATGTGAACATACATTAGCAACATATATCATCAATGATTCATCACCACAAGGAACACAAAGAACACAAGATGTATGTATAATTTTATTTTTATTATGGACTACAATCCTTGGGTTATCAGCAACAACTAAATAGAGTTACAACTCCACAAGAGAAACAACTCTACAATGCAAGACTCCGCTTACACAACTCATCACCAACTAATAAGAGGCATCAATCCTCAACAAATACCAATCTCTCAATAGGTACGTGACCTGTCAGTAGTGCAGCACATGTATGTACGCACCCTACCAGTAATACAAATCACGTGTGTACACGACCTGTGTGTAGTACAGCCTGCATGTGACTTCTGAACAACTAGGGTTTTATCTTCATGGAAAACTCAGATCCTTTGCATCCCTTAGTCTTCATCTATGCATCACATATCAATGACGACTCATTGATCCATCTTCATCTATGCATGACATCATATGACAAGCATTATCCATTTGACATCAATCCATTCACATCAAGGATAATACATGTTACATCAATATGCTATGACAATACATTGCTCTTTTGACATCAAACCTTTGGCATCAATGACAACATGATCCAACAATCTCTCCCTTTGGAATTGATGGCAATACCAACATTGATGTCAACACCAATCATTGATGGCAACATGTAGACAATGCACTGCTCTACATCAATAGTCATCTCAATCACATCATTGTGACTATATCTCCCCCTTTGACATCAACGAAAAAGGGTCATTCTCCCCTTGGGTCTTCTCCCCCTACCTGGACTCTCCTTGGGGCTACTCCCCTTGTCTGAATGCCTTTGATCTACCTCTGAATAAAATCTCCCCTTTTGAATAAGGGATATCACTCTAATGTAATGTTGAAGTCATATCACTCGTGCTCCCCTTGGAACCATGCTTGCATATCTGTGACCAACGCTCCCCCTGGAATCATGGGATGAAGAATGACTCCCCCTAAGGGTATGTCTCCCCCTATCTTCTCTACAATATGAACAATATGCTACCATTGCAATATGCTTCCGCTGCAAATGTTATTTCTCAACTAGAACATAGATCAACCAATATTTCTATGACGATCCTTGGACCTGTCCATGCATCAAACTCGTGCCATACCATCCATAATGAATGAAAATATGTGTCAACAATGAAAATAGAGAATCATGAACAAAACATCAACCAAGTACATCGTGTGCCAACCATTCACAATACCCATGTACATCAATACCATATCATATGCCATAAGATATCATCAATGGAATGTATCAACCATATGCCAATAGTGTGTACCAATCATATGCCTCTACCAACATTCCAACCATGTGCCACAAACAAGTGTCATATCATTCATGGTATGCCTCCACCATGAACCAAGTTCCATAATCATGCATCTCAATCGATCAAGTGTCTAGACTATATCATCCCATATATCATGTACCAAAGTATGTGCTTAAATAAGTAATACCAATGGTTTATGTTAGGGTCCTATGATATAGTCATCTCTTCTCCAGTTATCTATTTGGAAATTTTTCTGATCAGGTTGAAAATGTTTTCATGATAAGGTGCTCAGGGGTAATGGCCTAGTGGTATATCCATGCTTCAAATCAAATATACAGGTATACCTAGTGTTGTCACATGGTGGGTAGTAATTATGATGCACATCCATGATATTGTGAAGGTTTAAAGTGGTTAAATCAATTGTCTTGATGAATTTGGTTATATCTCAATTGGGGCAGAAAGTTTGGTTTTTGGCAGCTAAAAGAGCAATATATTATAGTCGTTAGCTACCAAAAATTAAAAATTTCGATAGCTAAATGGATTATTTACGCCTATCATTAGCTGCCAAAAGTCTCGAATATCTCTAGGGTTTGGAAGAGTCTTTTCATTCCCAGATCGACGATTGTACGTAGGTCATGATTTATCGGTATGCTGCCAAAACTATTTTCAACAATCATTCGCGTGATCTCCAGAAAGGAATCACGATTTTTCCATCTATTGTTCAAATCAAGCAATCATAACCTAGATCGTGCCCACTAAATTCACTTGATCCTGAAAAACGATCAGAATCCTTCCTATGCTTTGAATATGTCGATTATCGGTTTGTGATTATTTTAAAGATACACACAGGTACCCCAAACTCTTCATCCTTCGACTCTATCCTCATTTCTCACTATTCTACCTCCACCTCCATGATCATCTGAGTCCATCATTCACCTTCACATACCTTAAATACTTTGTAAGTTGTACAGTTTCTGTTAAAGGTGTTTTCAGGAATTTTGGTAATGAATAACTCAACAGGAGGCGCCTTGTTGAGAAAGGAACTGCAGGATATTTCATACTTGGAGGCCCACCCTGAGGTCTGTGAAATTTTCAATGAAGATGGATGTTATATGTTCTATCAAATAATACAAGGGTATCATCAGGGTATTACAGAAGCTTTTGCCAAGATATTTGATGTCTTTAAGGTTCAGCTTGGTCCTATGGTAATGCAGATTGATGAGGCCAGTGTTGCAGCTGCCATAGAGATTCTTGGTGTAGGAGAAAGGTGGTTTAAGACTGCCTCAACCAAAAAAGTTGATTTCATATTTTTCCTCAAAGAAGAACATCAACATATGAAGTGGAAGAAGGATATCCCCAGGAGCTATTTGGAGAATAAATGGAAAACTTTGCTGAAGATGATCCAGATCTACATCACCTATGAGGGGAGGTATGGAAGAACCATGCTCTATCACTTAAGACTGCTCCTCCATTTCATAGGTAAGCAACCTCTTAACATGCCATTTTACCTTCTCAAGAGTCTTGCCAAGATGTCTTCTAAAGTTCAAGCCAAGCCTAAGGAATCCAACAGTAGTCTTTTCCATCATGGGTTAATCAAGTTGATAGTTTCAGAAGAGCTTAGCAAGAGGAACAAAACTTGGGAATTTTTATTTTTTGGGGGAGAATTTGGGCAAGAGGTTCATCCCAAGAAAGGAGGAACCCCCTCACAGGAATTAACCTCCCCAAAAACTAGCGAAAGGAAAAGAAGAGCATTGTCTCCTATGGAAGTTTCCACCAAGGTTTCTCCCTCCAAATCAGAGAAAGCAAAGAAAAAGTTAGAATTTTGGAAACAGGCAGAGGACCAAGGAAAAATTGTAGCAACAAATATCTTGAACTTGCCATTATTTGATTCTGATTCAGAGCCCCCAGCTATAGAAATGGAAGCTGAGCCATCAACTATGGAAAAGGAAAACCCTGAAGAAGTTGGGACACCATCAAAGAAGAAGGTCAGCAAACAAGCTAAGGTCAAGAAGATGAAGGAGGAAACTGTTGATTTCAAAGTGTTAGAAAGACACTTGAAGAAAGAAAATGAGACTCTTAAGAAATCTTCCCTCAAAATTGGATCTGCATTAGATCAATTGGCCATCAAGTATGAAACTGCAAAGCACAAAAACAAGAAGTTGCTTAAACAAAATGGTAGGTTAAAGAATATGAACAAGATGTTGAGGTTTAAGATTGTTCACAAAAATTTGAAACCCAAAGCTCACCTCAGGCTTGATACCTTGGTTGAAGTTACCCTTGGTATGAGAGGAGGTGACCATGATTGAAGAAGTAGGATTGAGGATCAAACTAAACCATTTTTTACTAAATTCTGGAGCAGTTATCATTTTCGCCAACTAAGGGCAGTTGCAAAATCCAAAATTAGCTTCCAAAAATCAAGTCCAGCATATCAGTAGCTAAATACATCATGTTTTGGTCTCTTAGATGCCGAAAGCTCTGTCATCAGCAGAAAACACATAGATCCCTACAGATCAAGACAAACAGATTTTTCAATGATCTCCCAGATCTCCAGGATAATTTTCCAATGCCAATACATCTCCAAGATGTTGCTATCAAGGTTGATATCAAATCATATTTGGGCTTTGAAGAAAGTCAAAGTTTATCTCTTTCCTTGGGATTTTGTTTTATTCTCCCTACATTTTTGGGTCCTAATCAACATGAATCTTTTTCGATTTTTACCCTTTGCAATGGTAAAAATCCATATATTGTAATAAACTTAGAATATATGGTACGATGTGGGAGATTAGATGAGATCTCTATTGTGATTTTGTATTAATTAGGTATTTACAGAAAATATCTATAATCAGTTATGGAGGAGATATGATCCCCTAGTTGTAGGATCTGGATGTAATTAGAAGTTATAAAATATGGAATGTAACTTGTTATTCTCTTGTTTTACATATTGTTTCTTTCTGTATTGTTTATGAGAAGAGGATGTGCAGGATTTGTTCTTAACACCCTGTACTAGCTTGAAACAATATTTATGTTTTCCTCCAAGTTTGAATGTAGAATTTGGATAAGCTATGCTCTACATTTGAAATGACCCCTGACCTTTTCCTCTTTCCATCTCACAAATTATGAGGATTCACTGATGTGATTGTCTTGTGCTAGTAGGTGTACCAAACATGCATCAACTAGAGATCAAGCTATGACTCATCAATGATGTACAACATGACCACCTCATCAACTCATCAACTACATGTCCCAATATGTAGTCCATCCATACGCCAAATGCATGCATCAAGATATATCATATGCTTCCAACAAATATTATTCCAATAATGCATCATAAGATATATCAATGAAACTCAAATATGTGCCAGCTATGTACCCCAATAGATCAGCATCAACCTCCATTCACTACAGCAAATACTAAGCATCCAATAATACATGTACTAGAAGTGTGCCTCAAAAGATCAATGACATCTCTAGCTAGCATCATCATGATAAATCTCATAACCAAAGTACCATAACTTCACTGTCACAACCAACATTGTTCTTCAACAGAGAAATGTCTCAATCCACACCCTAGGGTTAGTATCAAGCATCCAAGATGGTCTTTCAACACTCAACCATATGTCACCATCATACATACATCAAATATGTATGCCAACATGTAATTATGAAAACCTACAACAAATAATGTCAGACCCTGCAACAAACCATGTCAGGCCCTGCAACACAGAGTTATACCATCATACCATGCTGCAATTTATATGCATAGCCTTTTTCCCAAGGCTTTACCACAGATATGCGACCTGCTGCACAGACAACTCGCGTATGTACGCGACCTATTCATAGGTCAGCTTGCGTATGTACATGATTGTTACCATTGTAACCTGTGTATGCTTCTGAAGATGAAAAATTTGAGCTTCCCTTAAGGCTTCCATTATGATCTGGTTGTTCAGTCTTCTTTACCCACTTCTGAAGGTGTCCCTGCTTCTTAGAACTTGAGCTCTAAGCTTCCATTTTTTCAAAAATGTCTTCCTTCCCAACTTCATGCCTTCTTCTAGTCATGGTATATGAAGTCCTCATCATGGACTTTCTTCTTGTGTTCCAGCAATCCTGGGATTTGTAACCAAACCCACTACATTTGTAGCATCTCATGGTGTGACAATGAGCAACAATGTGTCCCACTTTATCACATCTCCAACACCTTATGGTGTTATTATCTCTCCTTGCATAAAGTTTTCATTCCAAAGCTTTGTGACTATATTAATTACATGAATAACATTGACCATTAAAAACATTTTCATACCTTTGCTTTGGTGTCCATCTTGAAGGTGTCTTGAATTTTCTTTGAGATGTGAAGATGGCTTCTTGATGTTTTCCTTGATTTGTTTCTTTGAAACTTTCCTTGCCTTGTGTAGATGGTTGACTTGCAACATTATTTCCATCCTTTGAGAGTGAGGGACTTACCTCATGCTTCTTTGAAGTGCTTGCTTCAACATGTGTAGCTTCTTTCTTGTATCGAAGACCTGATTTATCATTTGGTGATCTTTGATTATCCAAGATCTCATTCAAGATTGTTGAGTTATTCACGAAATTGTTTGACTTCTCTACTTTCTTTCTAAGATCAACAACTTCATCTTCCAATTTATGACATGACTCTTCCTTTTCATTTACTTGATTCTTTAATAGTTCCTCTATCCTTTTGGTTTCTTCAATTTGGGTCTTGAGATGGACATTAACTTCAAGACTTTTGCCAATCTCATCATCTAGCTTCTTATTCTCTTCTATTTCATTCTTTAGTCTTTTGATCTCTTCTTCTTTTTATTCTAATTGAGTCTTTTTACTTTCTTCTTGTTCCTTGAGCATTTTCGTTAACTTCAAGATACGCCTTTGATTCTTTTTAAGAAACTTTTTAGTGTTATCCAAAAGATAGCTATATTCTATGTAACAATGGTCATAGTTGTATTCAAATATCCCCCATTCAACTTTCCTTTTAATCTCAGATAATTCTTCTTCTATTACTTCCATGGGATAACCATCATTTGAATCTACACAAACTATCTCTAGATTTTCTTCTTCACTTGTAGAGAAATATTCAACATCATCACATTTTGAAATATTGCAATCGGGGGTTTTTGGAGATTCTTTACCTTCAATGATCTTGATGGAATTGTCCTCAAGGTCTTCCTTTTTTCCAACATCATCACATTTAGAATCATTGCAAATAGAGGATTTTGGAGATTCTTTACCTTATTTGTTCTTGATGGAGTTGTCTTTAGTGTCTTCCTTCTTTCCTTGGTATGTCTCCTCTAGATTTAGCCATAGATCCTTGGGGGAAGTGCATTGTCCCATGCTCTCTTTGATAGAACTTGAGAGTCCATTAAGAATGGTCTTGAGATCAAATGCATCATTCTTCTTCTCTTCCCTTTGAGCTACAAAATTTGACTTGTTCTTCAAAGGAACTGATCCACCAATAGTTTCCTTCCAAATACTGGCTCTTATTTCCTTCAAGTGCACTTTCATTTCTATTCTCCATGTATAATAATTTTCCTCATCAAGGATTGGAACTTCATCATCCATTTGTGTTTCCATGGATCTCCTCCAAGCTTGTTAAGGCTTATAGTGAAGGCTCACTCTGATACCAATTGTTGGACACACTGACCACACTTAGAGGGGGGCGTGACTGAGTGTGGGTCTCTTTTTCAAAACTTTTCCCCTTCACAAAACTCCTTAGTTAGAAATCACCATTTACTCACTACTTATTTCTATCATTTATAACCAGTCAAATGTGAACATCCATTAGCAACATATACCAACAACATATATAGTCAATGAGTCATCGCCACAAAGAACACGAGATGTATGTACAATTTTATTTTTATTACGGACTACAATCCTTGGGTTATCAACAACAACTGAACAGAGTTACAACTCCACAAGAGAAACATCTCTACAATGCAAGACTCATCTTACACAACTCATCACCAACTGATAAGAGGCATCGATCCTCAACAGATACCAATCTATCAACAGGTACGCAACCTATCAGTAGTGCAACACATGTATGTATGCGCCCTACCAGTAGTACAACTCACGTATGTATGTGGCCTATCTGTACTACAACCTACATGTGACTTCTGAACAACTAGAGTTTTCTCTTCATGGAAAACTCAGATCCTTTGCAGCCCTCAGTCACACCCACTTCTGTCATTCACTGTCAAATTTGAACCAAAACCAATCACAACACATCCATGCTATCCCACAACTTACTCATGCTCCTCAATCATACAATATGAATGCTACTTAATCATGTATAAACAACAAGTATACTATGGAAATCATATCAGTACTAAAACATAAGAGTGTTTCTCACTCCATAAACCAACACAAACCAAATCACAACAACCATACCAAGAATGCTTCAAGCATTCACCATACAATATGCAAGAGTATCCATCAAGACAACTATGTAACCATACCAGAGTTTCTATGGCAGATATGGGCCCATAGAATGCAAATATGGAACTTGCTTCAGTCGTCAAGAACTTGGCACTAGCTCACACTCAAATATTCATGACTTCATCAACTCTACACGCTATGTCTTCCTTCATCCCTCATGTGTATGCGCTCTGACTCACTGTAGCCCGTGTATGTACTCTCTCTGGCCCACTATTTCTCGTGTATTCCTTCAGAAACTAGGGTTTCTGAACTTCCAAAACTTTCACCGTCAAGATCTCAGACTTACGGAAACTTTGATACTTCCATGAGATCCTCCAGCCACTCTCTCTCTCAAAATATATCTTCAATATATTCTCAAGAGATATGTCTCACAAGAGACCCTTGCCTCTTATTTATACTCTCTAAGTAGCTTCCTTAGAAGCATCTTCTAGGTCACTTTGTCCACATAGCCACTTTTTCCACATAGTCACATATGTCCAACTTTGCCCAATTTGCCACTTGTCCATGTATCCAATAGCCACTTAACCCATTTTCCTCATTTTAGGTTTAACCTTCTTATAACCACTTTCTAAAATTAGAAAGTTCTCCATTTACTTTATTATTTAAATAATCCTCCTTGACTTTGTCACTTCACTTTATTATTTAAATAATCCTCTTTGATTTTGTCACTTCACTTTATTATTTAAATAATTCTCTTTGATTTTGTCACTTCAATTTATTATTTAAATAATCCTCCTTCTTTGCAAGCACTTTGACTTCTTTGACCTTTTGGGGCTTCAAGCCAACATATGAGGGTCCTTCAACTTCGTAAGGCCATAAATCTCAAACCGAGAGGAGTTATGTGACGTTCCACATACCACCAAAAATGGCTTGACAAGAACTATCCATATATGATAGTTTTATTGGAAAATCCATTGATATTCATCTCATTATTAAGCATGGATTCCCTAACCATACTTCTAGGATAACTCAACCACAAAGAATATTCTCGTGAGGGCTTTCACCATAAGACAATAACAACTATGCATCATATATCAATGAAACCACATCGATCCATCTTCATCTATGCATCATATATCAATGACAAATCATTGATCCATCTTCATCTATGCATCATATATCAATGACAACTCATTGAACCATCTTCATCTATGCATGACATCATATGACAAGCACTATAATTCACATCAAGGACAATACATGTTACATCAATATGCTATGACAAGACATTGTTCCTTTTACATCAATCATTTGGCATCAATGACAACATGATCCAACAAAACCATAGAAAGTGTAACATACCCGCGGTGGGGACTCAAATTTTCGTTCTTCCTAGGAGAATCAATACCCTCATTCGAGGTCTTTATTCCATTCTTCTGTTCCATAGCTTTCCAACCATGATCTCCATGCTCTGAAATGACCTAAGAGCTGGCAAATATCCTCTCCCAAGTTCTTCGGGTTCTTTCATCCCCCTATACTTGCATATGAACATGGGTTATGACCAGATGCCAAGACAACAAGCGCCAATACGACCACCACTCGAATCCTCCAAAGTGACAAACCTTCGAAGTTCAAGATCTGACGTCGCGTGTCCTCAGGGATTTAGACGACCCTGATTTACTTCGGGACTTCGGCGTTCGGGAGTTTCAAACATTCCTACACCTTTTTCCTCCGAAGTACTTTGTACCCGGAGTTACAGATCGAGCGCCACACGTCCCTCGCGATCGACGATTATGATCTTCTTCGGGACTTCAACGTTCAGGAGTTCCGAGCACTCAACCTCTTTTTTCTCTGACGTAATCCATACCCGAAGTTCCAGATTAGGCGCCACATGTCCATCTAAATCAACGGCTCGGATCCACTTCGGGACTTCAGCATTTGGGAGTCCCAGATGCTCACACCACCTTTTCTCCTGGAGTGTTTTCTTCTGAAGTTAAGGATCGTGCACCACGCTTCCCTCTCATTCAACGGTGGGGATCCCCTTTGGGTGTCCCTCTACTCCGTGTTGCTTTCTACCCACTTCTGAAGTACGCGATCTGCTGACGCGTGTCTCCCGTAGATCGATGACTATAAATTAATTCGGCTCTTCGGGCTTCGAGAGTTTCAAATTATCCCCACTTGCTTTATCCCGAAGTGATTTCGCCCGAAGTCGATGATCTGTCGACGTGTGTCTCTCTCAAATCGACTATCAAGATTTACTTTGGGAGTTCTCAACTCGCGTGACCCCACTTTCCGCTGAAGTGGATATCTCCCAAAATGGAAGATTTGCTGACATCTGTCCTCAACTGACGGACGACTCAGATGACCTCTGACTCTCCAGCCTTTAGGAGTTCTTATTCAACACATCCCATTTTCTCCCTGAGTGATTTCACCCGAAGTGCAGGATCTAACGACACCTGTCCCTTTAGCTTGGACGACTCAGATCTACTTCAGTTCTTAGTCTCATAACTTCCATTCAAGGGTCCTTTGAATCCCACTGTATGCCACTTCGAGAGGGACACCTAGAAACCCCATCACTCAACACATGGGCTCCCACAAGAAATCGACACTGATACTCACGTCCCCACGATTGAACGATCGTGAGGGATCTTGAAGGATCCTTAGATCCACAGTCCACATCAACTTCGAGAATTTGGGACTTCGGGGGTTTTGTTGCTACCAAACCTCTATCCTCCGGAAGTCGTCAACGTCGGACTTACTATATCATACATCTGACGGTCGAGATAGTTCCCGGGCATCCTCAGATCTACGACCCAGATTAACTTTGGGACTTTGGGGGGTTTCACCTCCTGTGCAATGAATATGCTCGATTCGCCAAACTCGCGAAGTCTGAAGGGTTCTAAGGGTTAACACCTGCATTCTTTCTCCAAATCCGACGATCGTGAATAACTTCGGCTTCTCCCAAACTAATCTCATCCATTCGTCTTCCAAACAAAAGGATCTCTCCTTTCAGGACTTAAATCTCACTATCCTACATGAGCTTTGCTATCTCCTTAAGTACCTAGGTAATTTGCGCTAATTATCCTGAATTTAATGCTTACAGAAATCCTTCGCGCACCTCTTGCGCTCATCTATCAACTCTTGAACTAAATGGTTTATCGATCCCTGCATGCCTCGTAGAGGTTCTTTGCACATATGAACTACCTCTCCTGAGCTTTGATAGATCCCTTCCTTCAGAACGACTGGGAGTGTCGGCATGCACACGTGACGATATACCCAAAGTCAACGAATTCACAGTTCATTTATTTTAACTTGATCCACCACAAGGCTCAGGAATTTACGTGTATAGGCCGGAGAATTTCTTATTTTCTTAAATACACAATTAGGCAGAATTGAAGGGATACAGTATAAATCATTAAGGAAACATATCCATCCCTACAAAATTCATAGGATATCCAACTTTAATTCATAGTTACCACTTAAATACACAACACATGTGATTACTTATCTATTACAAGTGGTAGCCAACTAACTGATTGTGGGTGTTCATCCTTCCACCCAACCATAGGCTCAGAGGCATTCATTCTTAGCGCTCTGTCCACCCCTGTGCCAAGTAACGATATCACCAGGGAATTTATGCCAATTCTCATCGATCCTTTCTCTTTCGCATATTTTGTGAGGTTTATCATATGCTTCCTAAACATCAAGCTCGCGGCCTTCCGCTCAGGTTCCATTCTCTACATACTCTAAGAGATCTCTCTCTCTGTCATGACCACGACAAGGTTTATCAGACGCTTTCTCCGCATCAAGCTCGTGGCCCTCTGCTTGTTCTCTGCTAAAATGTTTCTCACATTCTCCACTCTCCTCTTTACATTCCCTCGTGTGCCTTGCATGCACATCCCTCCTATCATGTTCCTTTTGTCAGAAGGAAAATCGAGTCAGCCTGGTCTACTAGACCCAATGGTACTTCGGGCTGACATTCTGCAGCTAGACCATGCTTCTATTCATGGGGGTGGTTGATAATTCAATCACTGGTCCTTTCTTCATTAAATGATTTCTCTCCTTGGGATCCGAAGGAGATTTATTATCCTCATCAAAGGGAAATTTGGGATTATTTGATATAATGAACCCTCTCTTATAGTTTTCACATTCTTTCCTCTAGTGATATCATGGCCAGTACTTTCAAGGCTTCACCCCCATAATCAGTTATTGGTAACTCAAACAATAATACATTTACACTGTTCTCATGCCACAACATGGTAACCCTAATAAATGATTAATTACAAGCTGGGGTAAATAGGGGTGTTACAATCCCCCCCCCTTAAAAGGAACATTGTCCTCGGTGTTCTTTCTTAGTAACACCTGTCATGCCTTTCTCATTCATCCACTTCAGAAGTCTTTACCTTCTTTCTCGGTCAGGTCCTTTTTCATACCCTTAATATTCATCACCTACATTCAATAATTCTTGGAAAACAAGCACATTAATCATAGTCGCATGCGAAAACATTTTACTATTGCATAAAAATTTCTAGGAAAATTTCATAATCTAGGACAATAATTAACTGCGTTGTTTGTGGATTTGTATCCACATGGTTGTCTTGTTATCCAAGTTCACTATTTTTCCTTGACATACCCATTGTGTGCATGATCCCAATAGTTTACAAGAACTATCAGAGTCTCCTCGTCCTTGCAGTCACTCACCCTCCAGGCCGAGGCTCAGGTATCCCCTTCTCTATTATACAGTTCTTCAGGCGATCCATCTTGCCTTGCCAAGGTTTTTTCACACAGGAAGAACTATTCATCGTGTGCATAATCCCAATCAATAGTTTACAAGAACTATCAAGGTCTCCTCTTCCTTGCAGCCACTCACCCTCCAGGCCCAGGCTCGGGCATCCCCTTCTCTACTATATAGTTCCTCAGGTTATCCATCTTGCCTTACCAAGGTTTTCTCGCACATGAATAATTCTAAAGACTTTATCGAGCCTTACAGTTGAGGCATCCCTCAGACTTGCTCTGTCGAGGCGTCCCTCTGGCTTGTGTTACCTCAGCACAACATATTCTAGGCGATCATGGCTTACCACGGGGTTCTCATGGCTCAGTAGTAGCCATTTTTCATGCTTTTACAACTTGACAGCCTTCATCTGTCTTTTCTCGACATATATTTTCTTCTCACCTATATCACATGCATACAAAAATTCATGAGACATCATCATAAATTTTAAATTCAAAATTTTCTTGTAAATATGTCACCCATAGATTTCCAAATTCCACATTTTGTTTTCATATTTGTTCCACACAGGAACCAGATTCATAATTATGGGACTTTCCTTCCCATAGCGGTTTGGCTCAACAGGGAATTGGTCTTCCTTTTGGGATTACAACGCTGCCATATCCAAGACCCCTTTGCTTCCTGCACTTTCAACTTCAATCAACCAAACAAATTGTTAGTTTCCCATGCACATAATTTTATTGGACCTTTATAACGTCATAACAAACAATTCTTAAATTGTGCATGCTAACAGTCAAATCACTTTTATCTATTTGATGACACAAGAAAAAGGAAATTTCATTCCTTACACATGCATCAATTCAGTATATCAACTTTTCAAAATGAAATTTAGATACTAATTGACTTTAATGAATGTGACAATATCTGTGGCCACATTCATACCCAATGCACCCTTGCATCGATTTCAGGTTAAGCACTCTTGCCAAGGTGTGTTTGAATTCAACCAACTTATTACCATATGGACTCTTTGTCCATATTTATTATTTTAGCAGAACCATATTTTATGCTCTGAATTGATCACAACCCTAATATCGTCATTCATGAAACTCCAGGTTTCACATGAATTCCTTTAAGCATTCCTTTGACATCCATATAATGTACTCAAAATTTTCGGAAGGTCCTCCTTCCTCAATGGAGGGTTCATTGTCTTCCCTTCATGCAAACATACACTTCCTCGAAGCAATTCCATACAATGTGCTAGCTATGAGCACCTTTATTCCCATAGAACTAGTCCTCGCGACCACTGTCTAAGGCAGAGTATTAAACTCTATCTTCCTTGACTGGCTCGGAGGAACTCCATTTTATCTCCATGAGACCGAGAGTTGTGACCTCAGCTTTATTCTTTTTAGGCGCTATCCCTTTGGCTCCCATGCCAAGGTGCTATGATCCTGGTTAAACCCCTTGTCTGCAAATCGACGACGTAGATCCATTTTTCCCAGATCCACCAACTGTAAGGTATTGCGGAACCTCAACTAGATCGTGATTTAATTCTCCTTCTGACCTCTACAATGAATACGATCCATACGATCTATGATCAGATCCCAAACTCAAAACAATGCTATATTGAATTTAAATTACAGGTACATCTCTCGACGTTAACTCGTGTGCATATGCAATCTCCACAATGATCATGGGTCGTCAATCATAGACCTCGATCGATTTTAACCACACGATTTCCAAATAATAATAATGCCAAAACAAAAGTGTTTGACAGAGAATTTAGATTGAGAACAGATCTTCGATGTGCTAAATTCAATCACAGAACCTAATCATAGTATGAGTTTTACGCGACATTAACGTGTGGGTTCCTTACACGTTCGCCCACTGATCATTCATGGATCGATGGTTCCCAACAATTGTGGAATCCCAATATGCTTGCTCTTTATCGAAGAGTTCAATCTCTGCAAATCCGAAAAGTGCTTGCCCAACTCTTTTAATCGTGGTCATTGATTCTCCACCCTGACGAGATCAACGATGTTGGTTGATTCCAGGCCGTGCATTAGCACGTTCGATAATTCCACCTTCGTGCTCTGCAATGATCCCCAACCGTCAATCTAATCAAACGACTGGTGTTTGATCCATTAACTCCAGTGGATAGTGAAGTCGATTCGACGACTACGATCGGTATTTCCTCTGATAAGCGACTCGCATTCATATCCTCTGTCAAGTTCTTGAGTATCCTGATTCGATCAGGGTTTTGTTCCTAAATCATACTCTACTTGGGTATCCGAGGCATACATATGCCTTTTCTTAACATGGCTTCAACCAAGCCTATTCAATCAAACATACTCATTTATTCATTCATTAGTCTTCTATTCATTACATGATGCTTTNATATATATATATATATATATATATATATATATATATATATATATAAGCTTGTAGCTCACTGCTTAGTTCTCAGCAGTTATTAAGGTTGTGAATTTGACCTCCTGACAAAGTTTTCACACAGTTCTTCCACAGGAAACTCCCTCAGCATGCAACTTCCTTATTGCACATCCATCACTATCTGTGATGGCCTCAACCTTGAGTTAGCTTTAGTTGTTTACTAAATAATCCCTAAGGAATATAAACATGCATCTTTGTCATGCACCCAAATTATGTATCCATACATATTCTGGTTTTGTTAACTTACATCCATGATGTACTTAACCATATGCATAATCAAAAGTCTTTGTGTAGCTGCCATGGGTATATTTCACAACCTACATATATCTTTATTCTAAAATTAGTCAACTCATGACTGTTCAAACTCATTCTTATGTGATCCTCAAGGCATAATCGTTTTCCTCTTATCCTGACAACGTACCATCCTTGCTCATTTACTCTTCCATTTATTTATACTCATCTTTCCCAAGGGAATGGAGCACATTCCCCTTAAGCTATCACTCAAAATAGAAATTTCATGATTCTTCAAATATGGAGTCAACCATGCATCCATGATATTCACTTAATCTTGGCAAGTGCAATTCTCGCCTTACATATCACTCATCAAGGCAACCATATTGTTCCTTTAGTACATATATCCTTACATCATACATGTGCATCACTTTCACATTTAATATCATTCATACCTAACTGGTATTACTATCAGGCTTCATATCAAGAAGCTTCACAATGCATTAAATCCATGCATTCAAGCATAAACACACACAAAACTAACCAAACATTCATCATGCAAGCTCATTGCTTGCACCCTTTCCATGTCATGCATGCACATGGGCATCTCAGACTTCCAGATCCTCCTCCAAGGATATTGCTGTCATTATTATGACAAGCCTCATAGGGATACTCAACACTGAGTTTCCCTCTCAGTTGAGAGCTTCCAGTCATTCACACGACATCCACATGGAAGTTGAATCAGACATAGTCATAACCAGGTTCCCTTTTCATACGATAACAACTAGCAGGAAAACACTTTTGTCTCAACCTCCCTGGAACATTACCCAACTTATAAATACAATCTAGGCAATTATAACCATGCCCAAGGTAACAAAATCAACCAAACTAGCTTCCAACTATATCTATATGGCTACCATCCACTATTGGATGTCAATCTAACCCATTGGGCTTCTAGAAGTGCCCCAACACTTCCTTTACCACATACAAGACCAACATTTAGTCAACCATTTTATCTTAATTTTAACAATTTAATGCCTATTACCATTTGGACTATTCCCTTATAGCCCAAATGCAATTTCAAATTATGTTACTTACTAAGTATCCTAGTTCATAAATCTAGAGTACATTTAGGTCAAGATCGGTCTTGACCATTACACCTAGAATTCCTCCTTATGTTCAGCACAACCAGGGATGAAGGCCACTCTCCTCCTCCCACGAGAACTCTGGCAGATTAATTTCCTATCCACCAAGCAAGGGAGGCTATGGTGATTTCTCACTCAATCACTCTATATTTCTACAGCTTCGTTTATCATCTTGATTAGAAAAACCATGTCCAATAATTCTTGTACCCAAAAACAAAATTTGTTTCTCTGTCCACTTTGAAACCCAAGAGTTGTGCATGCTATCCCTTTTCAGGGAATGGTCACCAGACTCATTCCTTTGATCATGAGGAGTTATACACCTATACTAGGTTTAACCCTTCATTAAAGCAATAATCATTACTGCTACAGATCCTCTCCATCCGTTCACATTGCTATTTTAGTTTAAATATGAGTGTTCTTCAACATAATCCCATTCTTGTAGGGTCGACTATCATTTCCCAAGAAATGTTAGGCTTCCTTTGTCATTGTTAAGCCCTAATATTGGCTCATTACCCCTTAATTGGGGCATATTATATTAGTAATGTTATTTTATTTATGTCAGCTTTAGGCCATTAGTTGTAATTATACCTCCTAGTCTCCTATATATACCAAGGAGACATTTTC
>ML795460.1:799090-809468 GCA_009831015.1 Picea engelmannii
TCCTATATATACCAAGGAGACATTTTCATTTTGAATCATCTTGGACTTGAACATTTAAGTGGGGTAAAAGGAGGTTGCCCCCTCGAAGAGGCTTATTATCTGAAATTATCTATTTTTCAAGGCGTTGAGTACTTTTTCTGAGGATTTTCTATGCTATATTGATATTTGGTGCTTAACAATCATAGACTATCATGATTCAATATCGTTGGGTAAAATCCCAACTATATTTTAAATCCACATTCTTTTACTCAAAGAACTTATGCAGATGATTTATGTTTGGAAGTAACATTCTCCACAGGCTCATCTTAGCCTTGGTAACCAAATCTTTTGACTGTACAACAACACATACAATTGCACAGTGAAGTCAACTTCTTTATTTGGGAATATTAGCAACATACAGTGCGAATTTCCAAAACATCTATCAACAGTAAAGGATTTCATTCCTCTCTTCTTTAGGGGTTTTCTACGCCTCTTAGGAATTCTGTAAGATAGGGTGTTGCCCCTTAAATTCCTCCAAAAATATTTTCATACGACTCGTGCATGAGCCCAAGAAGGCCAAGTGTTGTAACCAATATCTAATACTAATTTGTAACATACCCATGGTGGGGACTCAAATTTTCTATCTTCTTAGGAGAATCAATACCCTCATTCGGGGTCTCTATTCTATTATCCTCTTCCAGAGCTTTCCAGTCGTGATCTCCATGCTCTGAAACGAGCTCAGAGCTGGCATATATCCTCTCCCAAGTTCTCCGGGTTCTTTCATTCCCCTATTCTTGCATATGACCGCGGGCTATGACCAGATGCCAAGACAATAGGTGCCAAGACGACCACCGCTCGAATCCTCTGAAGTTCACGATCCAATGCCACGTGTCCTCAAGGTTTTTGACGACCCTAATTTACTTCAAGACTTCGACGTTTGGGAGTTTCAAACATTCCTACACCTTTTTCCTCCGAAGTACTTCGTACCCAGAGTTACGGATTGAGCCCACGCATCCCTCGTGATCGACGATTATGATCTTCTTCGGGACTTCAACGTTCCGGAGTTCTGATCACTCCAACTCTTTTTCCTCCGAAGTACTCCATACCTGAAGTTCCAGATCAGGTGCCACGCGTCCATCTAAATCAACGACTCGGATCCACTTCAGGACTTCGGCGTTCAGGAGTCCCAGACGCTCACACCACCTTTTCTCTCGAAGTGTTTTCTTCCAAATTTAAGGATTGTACGCCACACGTCCCTCTTATTTGATGGTGGGGATTCACTTCAGGTGTCCCTCTACTCCCCGTTGGTTTCTCCCTGCTTCCAAAGTACACGATCTGCTGACACGTGTCTCCCACAAATCGACGACTATAAATTACTTCGGCTCTTCGGGCTTCGGGAGTTTCAACCTCTCCCCACTCGCTTTCTCCTGGAGTGATTTCACTCGAAGTCGACGATCTGTCGACGTGTGTCTCTCTCAAATCGACGATCATGATTTACTTCAGGAGTTCTCAACTCGCGTGACCCCACTTTCCTCTGAAGTGACTATCTTCCGAAATGAAAGATTTGTTGACATCTATCCTCAGCTGACGGACAACTCAGATGAACTCTGGATCTCTGGCCTTCGAGAGTTCTTGTTCAACACATCCCCTCTTCTCACGGAGTGATTTCACCCGAAGTGCAGGATCTGACGATGCTTGTCCCTTTGGCTTGGACGACTCAGATCTGCTTCGACTCTTCTGCTCGTAACTTTCGTTCAAGGGTCATTTGGATCCCAATGTGTGCCACTTCGAGAGGGACACCTAGAAACCCCGTCACTAGACACATGGGCTCCCACAGAATCTCAATGTTGATACTCGCGTCCCCATGATCGAACGGTTGTGAGGGATCCTGAAGGATCCTTAGGTCCAGGGTCCACATCAACTTCGAGACTTCGAGGGTTTTGTTGCTACCAAACCTCTGTCCTCTCGAAGTCGTCAACAATGGATTTACTATATCGTAGATCCGACGGTCGAGATATTTCCCAATCATCCTTAGATCTACGACCCATATTAACTTTGGGACTTTAGGGGGTTTCACCTCATGTGCAATGAATATGCTCAATTCGCTGGACCCGTGAAGTCCGAAGGGTTCTAAGGGTTAACACCCGCATTCTTTCTCCAGATCCGATGATCGTGAAGAACTTCAACTTCTCCTGAAATAATCTCATCGATTCGTCTTCCAAACGAAAGGATCTCTCCTTTCAGGACTTAATTCTCGCTATCCTACATGAGCTTTTCCATCTCCTTAAGTACCTAGGTAATTTGCACTAATTCTCCTGAATTTAACGCTTACAAAAATCCTCCGCGCACCTCCCTCTCTCATCTATCAACTCTAGAACTAAAGGAGTTCTCGATCCTTGCACGCCTTGCAGAGGTTCCGTGCACACATGCACTACCTCTCCTAAGCTTTGACCGATCCCTTCCTTCAAAACGTCTGGGAGTGTTGGCATGCACACATGAGGCTATACCCAAAGTCAACAAATTCACAGTTCATTTATTTTAACTTGAGCCACCACAGGGCTCAGACATTTACATGTACAGGCCAGAGAATTTCTTATTTTCTTAAATACACAATTAGGTAGAATTGAAGGGATACAGTATAAATCATTAAGCAAACATATCCATCTCTGCAACATTCATATGATATCCAACTTTAATTCATAGTTACCACTTAAATACATAAGATATGCGATTACTTATCTATTATAGGTGGTAGCTAACTAACTGACTGTGGGTGTTCGTCCTTCCACCCAACCATAGGCTCATAGGCATTCATTCTTAGCGTGCTAGTCACCCCCGTTCCAAGCCATGATATCACCAGGGAATTTATGCCAATTCTCATCGATCCTTTCTCTTTCACATCTTCTGCGAGGTTTATCAGATGCTTCCTCAGCATAAAGCTCACGACCTTCCGCTCAGATTCCGTTCTCTGCATACTCTCATAGATCTCTCTCTCTTTCACGACCTTGACGAGGTTTATCAAATGCTTTCTTCGCATCAAACTCGTGGCCCTTTGCTCGTTCTCTGCTGGAATGTTTCTTGCATTCTCCACTCTCCTCTTTACATTCCCTCGCGTGCCTTGAACACACATCCCTCCTATCATGTTCCTTATGTCATAAGGAAACTTGGGTCAGCCTGGTCTGCTAGACCCAGTGGTACTTTGGGCTGACATTCTGCAGTTGGACCATGCTTTCATTCATGGGGGTGGTTGATAATTCAACCATTGGTCCTTTCTTCATTAACTGATTTCTCTCCTTGGGATCCGAAGGAGGTTTATTATCCTCATCAAAGGGAAATTTGGGGTTATTTGATATAATGAACCCTCTCTTATAGTTTTCACATTCTTTCCTCTAGTGATATCATGGACAATACTTTCAAGGCTTCATCCCCACAGTTAGTTATCGGTAACTCAAATAATAATACATTTACACTGTTCCCATGCCACAACATGGTAACCCTAATAAATGATTAATTACAAGTTGGGGGAAACATGGGTGTTACAGTAAGGATACCTATGAATCATGGATTTAGGTCGAATAACACTTGCAAGGTAGCATACAAGTCCTTGGTAACCTTGTTTTAGTTGGTAGGAATGTGTTTGTTAGAGGGGGAAACATGGAAGCCACCTTTAATAGGACTACCCAAGAAAAGTAGGCCAAACACATGGTGTTACACTATGTAGGCACTAGTGGAAAAGGATTTAGTCATCTCAACAATATACTCATCCAATGATATTAATATATAGTACATGGATCTAACCACCTCTAGATCTAGATATGCTCTCGCAACTCATCAATAGATAATGATGAAACCTCATCAAGAATAAAGATGGAAACTCATAAAGAGGTGATCTTAGACTTTGTGATTGTCTAGGGACTCATAGGCTAACAATCCCCCCTCAATCATAAGTTCAAATAATTATACAAGCAAGACAACAAGAACAAGTGAATAAATTGGTATCATATGCAATTCTTCAATTTGAAACTCCTAAGCCAAGCCTCAATGAATATTTTCCTGAAAAAAACCACCAAATTTGGATGCTGAAAAATCATATAATTTGGATAATCCCATTGTTTGAACATATGAGCTCCAATATTTGTAATTTGTTCGCTGATGTGAACTCCAATATCCAATGAGAGCAAATTATGAGAAATGAATAAAATAAGTCTAACCCTTCCCTAAAAACGCTTGACAACCTAATCAAATTCCAAACAATAGTGCTAGGTCTAATGACCATCTAGGAGAACAAAAAACCGACGATATTTCTCTAAGAAAATGTTAATCAACATCCTATGCATTATTCAACTAAACCATGAGTGAAAAATATTTGTAACTCTGCTATTGTTGTTGTTGTCGAAACTTGAAGTCTGACAATCATCATTAATATTCCCCCCTTTGTCAGGTGCAAGAAGAGAAGGTTGTCGAAGGAATCCAAGCTTGAGCTTTTGGATTATGAGTGTGTATGTTTTCACAGTTAGTCATAATGTTGCTTGAGCTTTCTAGAGATAAACTGTGTATAAAATTTTGAAAATATTCTTCAATAGTTCTTTCATCATTGTATCTATTGGTTTTGGTTTACCACTAAACAATTTGAATTGGTACGATGTATCTGGTGGTTTTGGTTGACCACTAACCATTTTCAATTGATCAATGTACTCCCCCCCTTGAGGTGCAAGATAATATATTTTTGTTTCATCAATGTACTCCCCCCTCTGAGGTGCAAGAGAGTACCTATTTGGAATCATGGACTCAATTTTCAAAAATTTTAGAATGGGCCCCAATCATGCCCAAAACCATCATCTGCAATAACTAATTGAAATCCAACTGCTTTTGTAATTTCACCATTCAAATGTGTCTTTACCTATGTTTGAATTAGATTATAAGACTTATAAAAAATATTGACTTATAGATTCCATCATTAAGAATTCATTCAACTATAATGAACTGTTTGCTTTTTAACTTTCTTCTTCTTTCGACATTTTTATCAGAGATGATTTGTCTTCCCACAATGAAGACATGGATGGAGATCAAACCACTATGTCTCCATATGGCCAACTCGATGACAACATTTGCATTCATCAATAATTTTCTCAATGTGTTTATCATCAATTGCTTGAATATATTTTTCAACATGTGAATCTTGCCCCTTAAATTATTTGGCAAGAAATATAGCACTCACAAATTGAATTGGTTTGGAGTAGTCATGAATATGAAAGTTGTTGTCTTTTTTATACCCTAAGCCATATCAATTTATGTTGAATTGCAATTCTTCCCGAGGCCTGACAATGATTTTCGAAAGATCATGAATGTTTTTTTTTGTAACTTCAAAAGAAAATTCAAGTTCATTTTCACTTATACCATTTTTTGTATCATTTTGTGCTTTGACATCTTCTGCTTGTGACACATTTTCAAAACTAGTCTTCATCAATTCACTATTTGATGAATGATTCCATCTCGTGAATAGTTAAAGAATGATCAATCATATCATTTGTTGCATTTGTATCAACCATTAGGTCATTTATGTCACAAGTAACATCAACCATTTGCATTGTTGGCATTTTATGTTCCTTTTCAATTATTTTTTTGTTGAAGTGCTTCAATCAATTTATCCTTCATATCCAATTGTTTGTAAAGATCAACAACCTAATTATCCAATTCATGTAAGGAGTCATGTACTTCTTTAATTTATTGATTAATAATTTGCAAATGCTTATCTCTTTTATCCATTTTAGATTTGTAATTGTCATGTTTTCTTGCATGTGTAAATGTGTCACGCTTGTACTTGTCACTAAAAAAGTTTAAAGCATCGGGTACCACTTATCATGCACCCCAAAGTAGTGTTTTTCTCTTGAATGCAATTACAATGAGTTGAACTTTTTTTTTTTTTTAAGTGAAAAAGATAGTACCTGCTATATTAAGTTAACAGAGAAACATTGACAAAATACACAGAGATATAGTTGTCCTGAGCCACCAAAAATGCTGTCGTTTTACCGGAAACCAGCATAGTTTGGAGTGAAATGAGTCTAGGAGGATAAGCTAAAACTGTTTTGCCCTCTATCCTGCCCGAAGGAAACCAGGACAGATGGCCATAGTTCAAGTTTACACTTAGCAACAACATGATTAAACAGAAAACAAACTAGCATAGGAGAACTCAGATACCCAGTGACATGTCGCCATTGCCTTTCTACCACGTGGATCTGGCTAGGATGGCGAACGGTTGCGCGCACATTGGACATTTCCTCTTTGCTGGAGTGTTGGAGTACGCATCAAGGAGCAAGTCCAAACGCTGTCCCATGAGGAGGGCTCTGTGCTCCTGGTCTGCCATGTGGCCTCGAAGTTCGAACACTAGAGCCAGATGCTCTGCACGGAGGAGTGGACCATGCAAGTAATTATTTCCTGCCTTGTCGAAGGTTTCGTTCCCCACTTCCACGTTCATCCCTGCTCTGGCCTCGATCACGTTCAGTCCTGCGCTGGCCGCATACACATTCATCCTTGCTCTGGTCTCATCCACATTCCTTTCCGTGCATGCATTGTCCCGAGCCTCGTCCTCGTTCGTTACCTTCTCAGCATGGCTGGTGGGGCTATAGTCATCCATCCACGGTATCTCTTCCACAATACAAATTGGGAATTCGTCTACCGGCTCTCCCTTCGGACCACTTCCAGCCTGTATTTCAGGCACCGTGGCTTGGGGTTCCAGGGTGGTTGCTAAATCCTCCAGGTACGATGTTTCCTCAACATAACAGGTTGGGAACTCATCCGCAGCGCCTTCCTTCAGACAACTTCCGGGCTTAATTGCCATAGTGTGAGTGGTACGTTCTATCCCAGGCTCATCGATAATGGCATAGAGTGCCAATTGGTCGGCTCGAGCTCTCTACCGGAGAATGGAAGTCGCCATTGACAGAGCGCACTCCAGGTTCTTCCTCCTTTGCCTCTGCTCTTTGTGGGTGTACCAGGCCGAGCCTCGGCGAGGCCTGCCTCGCTTCCTTGTCATTGTTGATGAGGGGTGGATAAGAATACATAAAGAATGAGCCAAAACGAGAATGCACCAAAACGAGAGTGAACCAGAACTGCACCGGAGCTCCCAACCGGTGGGGAGGTCCAAAACGAGAGTGAACTAGCTCTGTCCAGGCTCTCCAACTTTCGAATTATCAAATGCCAGCTTCGCATGGCTTCCCATTAACCCTGTCAGATTGAATGCTCACTGAGCAAGTGCGTTCGCGCGAGGGAGAAGTCCCTCCTCCGTATAGCGGTTGTAATGGCCGACTACCATCGTAAATACGGAAGGGATGGGGAGCGGCCTACAACATTTAAGCTGTGGCTTGATGCTGAGCCATGTGGCAAGGTGTCGCTGCGTGTCACCCCATCCGGGGCACAATGAGTTGAACTTTGATGTAGCTCACTTGACCTTTTAATTCAATTTTAGGTGGGTCTTTTTGACAATAGTCATAATTGATTTTTTATTCTAAAAGGTTTGCAACTCCACCCTTTTAAGATACACTTTGATATATAATTTCCACTTGATGCAAACATGCCACTAAAAAGTTTTCCAATTTACAAAAGTAATATGATTGAGAAGACTAAATTATTGCAATCACCATTACACTTCATGAGTACATGAATATTTTAATTTGTGTGCTTGTTTTGCTTGCCAAAATAAAGACTAGTGTCAAATACTAAACACAATACACCTTCAACCACAAAAATTCACCACCACTATGCAAGTGTAATGTGTACCTTAGACCCCCTTATTCGATTTCAAGATAGGTTTAGGACATAACAACCGTTACAAAACAATTTTTTTATATTAAAAAAATTAGTACATGAAGCTTTCACTTAGTCTTCAATGCAATGAGAAATTCTATAAAAAGGTTGGCGGAAAAGGCTTTAGCCATCTCAACAACGTATTCATTGAATTGATATCAATATATAGTACATGGACGTAATCACCTCGTGCATTGAAGAGTGCCAATACACTGACAACTCATCAATAGATAAGGATGACACCTCATTAAGGATAAACATTACAACTCATACAAGAGGTGATCTTAGACTTTGTGATTATCTAGGGAGTCATAGGCTAACATAGGATTCCAAGGCGGAAGATTCTGGTCCATGCAAAGATCTGGGTTGGGATTGATTCCTCAAAGGCCTAATTTGTAGAAATTTCCAATCATGCCAGAGTAGTGAGAACTTGCTTATAACCACAAAAGAATGAAATTATCAAGTAATTGTTGTTCAAAACCTGCATTATGGACTACTCGTTGTGGGATTACACATATTTCTATACCAAGAAGACATCATCACCATATGTATGAACACCTTGGTCTGAGTGACAGGGTGACATGCATGTAAAGACAAAAACAAATTTCCTACAACAAATTTGAGAAAGGAAAATATGAAATATGAAGATTGAATTTGAGAATTTTAATTTTAATTTATTTATTTTTCTTTTTTCTTCCTAAAAAAGCCAAATACATACAATATTAATATTAGTGACTCTCAAGCTCTTTATCAATCACTAACAAGAATTTATAAAATTGAAAAAATATCGATACATTCAAAATTAGTGACTCTCAAGCTCTTTATCAATGACTAAACCGAATTTATAAAATTGAAAAAATATTGATAACATTTTGTTTGCTTTAAAAATTTAGCCAATAAATTATTTTTTAAACTTTGGCAAATCTTTTAAAAAGTTTCTCCAACCAACTGAAAGTCAACCAAAATTGACCTTATTCCTATTCGGACACACCTAAACCTTTACACTCAAGATTAAAATTCGTGCTTTTCGGCTTCGTTCTTAACAGTGATTAAAATATCTCTCAATCTAAATAGTTTTATTTAATTTGTGCTCTTTGTCTTCGTGCTTAATCTAAATGATTATAATTGATTGTGATTCTCTTCTAATTTGATAATATTTTTTTAAGTTCAAAGTAAATTACATAAAGATATTTAAAGTTCATGAGACACTAACAAGGAGCGATAGCCCATCTAAAAGTGTAAACAGTTTAGGAAGAAACATTGGACAGATCTAAACTTTTTTCTGAATAACCTCTCCAACTATTGTTTAAAATATATTTTAAAATAAAATTTTGTATACTAATTATAAATACAATTTTAGTTCAGATTCATCGAAAACCGAGTGACAGTAAAATAGATAGATATCCGTTCGCCCGCATTGCAACCGAGTTGGGTGGAGTCTATTGGGTATGCATGTATTTATTTATTTTTTATTTTGCCTTTGTTTTCTTGTGAGAGATCAAACAAACAGTATTCTTATTGCCGGGATACAGGAGATTTGTAACAACTTGGGTGTAGTGAAGTGGAAGAGAAACGAATACAATTGAAGAGAATGGACGAGAAGGTGGTATGCGTAACAGGAGGAAGTGGATTCATAGGATCATGGATTGTTCGTCAATTGCTGGAGCGTGGATACACGGTGCATGCAACTCTCCAAAATCTGAGTGACCCAAAAGAGAGAGACCATCTGGAAGCCTTGGAAGGAGCTAAGGACAGGCTCAAATTATTTCAACTCGATGTTCTGGACTATGATTCCATGGCCGCTGCTATCAATGGCTGCCAGGGAGTCTTCCATCTCGCATCTCCATGTACACTGGAAGAGATCAAGGATCCCCAGGTCTTAATTCCAACACTTATTCCATTTTGCTTTTAAATTTGATCCCTTTAGCAAATATAACAGACCACTTGTTGAATAGAAGTTGCATTGTACAGCCCTGGTGGGATGGGTTTGTGTGTTTGTGTAACTGTATATAGAGTTCAGACTTTGCTTTAACCCTACATTGAATTTAGATGTTATATCGGGTACATTGAATCTGGAGACTAACACAGATCCATATGATGCGATTTGCTCCTCTAAATTGAGGAGCTTGACAAACTAAAGGTGCATATCCAATCCTTGTTTATAGGTGCTTATCAATTAGTAGGTTGCCTACTAATTGAGTTGGAGCTTGAAACTGAAACCATGCAATCTAGAGCTGGACAAAGTAGAGGTGCATATAAATTAGTAGGTTGTCTACTGATTGGGTTTAGATGGGTTTAGATATTGTTGGTTTTTTTGGTTACTTAGAAGGAAGGGAAGGAGACACCATGAGATAGGTTTATCCCACTGTTATTGTTATTTATGTCATTATTCACATACAGAGGCCAGGCCACACAGAGGACGGAGGGTAAGGCCAAGCAAGCATAATCACCACATAACCAATCAACCATTGTATTATTATCTTTGTGGATGTCTATTTTGAAGTAAGAATCATGGTATATTGAGGTTATATGCTGCCACGGACCAATTCTTACAGTCAATATCTGAGAGGAGGGAAAGAGATTTTATAATCGTAGAAGT
>ML795461.1:0-25092 GCA_009831015.1 Picea engelmannii
GATCATGACAAATGGGGTCATTCAACAACCTTGTCAAATCTGGCAAGTGTAACGTCACCAGGAACGGTAGTTTGGGTTGCTTCTAATAACTTGGGAAAAAGGGACCTGGGGTTTGACTGGCACCAGGTTGCTAGGAAAAGTTTGGCTGCTAGCCCGGGTTCTGGTAAAGAGAAGTGATATGAGTTGGCCTGATGCCAAGTAAGCATGTGTGGTGAAATTTAGGGTTATAACACAAGGGTAAACTACAACAGACAGGTATGACTGCAGAAATCAACTCAATTCCATTGTATGTTATATAAACTAATGTGCAAGATAAGAAAGAGGCCTACCTCGATCCAACGTTCGATGATGTTCCACCATTGAGCACTTCGACCCAAAGATTTATACCTGTAATAAGTTCTTAACAAACATGCATAGAAAGTACATGGTGATAGTATAAAGGGGTTAGAACATTAGATAACATAATCCATTAATAAACATTACAAACATGCCCATGGATAATAATCGTATATTTGCATGATACCAATAGGAAGGGAAAGGAGTATTTCTATTAATAATTGATTGGAAAAAGTGACAACATTATAGACTTCCGTGTCGGGACGGTTTGAAACCAAGAAACCAAGTTCCTTCCAACTGGGCCTCCACCACTTCAATCCTCCACCAAAGGCAAGCTCATAGGAGAGAGACAATGAAGTTCTCTCAACAATGGGGAAAGAGCTTGGGAGCTGAACACTCTGTTCAAACTTGAGGGACAAAGGGATGAAGACTCAATATGTAGTAATTTCTCCAAAGTAATTGTGCTCTCAAAGTTGAATGATTTCTCCTCCTTTCCATAGCTCGGAATTGTGCTTTTATATTCTTCAAAATGAAACTGAAGGGCCGAGTCGAAACGTTTCTAGTATGTGGAAGGCTAAGGATCAGAGATATCATATCGTGACATGGAAACCCGAATCCATTTTTTATTTTCTGGTACAAATCCCGATGTATGCAGGTTGTAGTGGAGCACCCTGCATATACGCATGTTGTATAGTAGATAGGGCACGTATATGTGGAAAATGTGTATTTTTGTCTCTGGATTCATCAAAAAGGGATGACAAGTCTGCATAGGGAAATGGAAAAAGGCCCTCTATGCAAGATAGCAATGGTGGGGAAAATATTGCTATAACATTCCACACTACACTTTAAATTTTATTTATGGTGTAGTTGTAACCAACTAGAGTTGGCGAAATGTTGGTTAGCGAAGTTTGTTAGGTCGTTGGCATAGTTGGTGGGTCAGGTGTTCAAGCCCCACCAACCACCAACCATTTCTATGTTTTTGTTATGAAATTTACTATATATATAATATTTGGTTGCATACAGTTTTAACACACGATAGAATATGAGTTATGGTTACATTATTTTAATAGAACCATGGACTAGGGGTCGATGGCTTAGGCGCTCGGCCCTTTTTAATTCCAAACGAACCTTTACACAAGTTTAAATATATATCATAATGTATATGGTTAAGTGGAAAGTGGATGGTGTATTGGTAATGGGGCTTGGTGTAAGGATTTGGGAGGTCACGGTTTCAACCCCCGTCGACTCCCATAAAATTTGGCATAACCATGACCATAAAGGCCAATGGGAGAATTCCACCACGTGGCAGCCTCTCATTAGCTTATCTTTTCCACTTATCAACCTATGATAGAACCACTTGGTTTGTATGACCTGCCCATTCACCTATCAATCGGTCACGCCATGTCACATGCCTAGCCTGTACGTTCATGTGTCACGTGTCACCCTTGTAGTGATGACACGTGTCACTCTTGAATTTTCCCTTTGACTTGAACTTTGAATTCTCATAACTTTTTCATACAAGCTTCATTTGACTTATCATTTGCTTCATTGGAAATATAATGATGAGCTCTACGCATTGATGTTGGTTTCGAGAGAATTTGGGATGCTCAAATTTTGAGCATTTTTGAACCATTATGGACCTTTGTGGACATTTTAGATCTTTCTAGACCTCTGTGAGCATTCTCGGACCCTCCTCGATGACTCCATTTTCCAAAGTGTGGAAGTGGAAATAAGCAGTCACTCGATCAAAGTTGGGAATGATGGTGAAAGTGGATGGAAGGGTGAAAAATGGTCTGAAGCATGCAAGGGTCAGTTCTCCAAGTGACAACAACACAAAGATACTAACAGATGGAATAACCGATAAGATTTCTTTCTCTACTAACAATTTTTTGTCACTTCCTTTAGAAGGTTCAATGGAAATATCTAAAGTAAAAATCCATTGTCCCCTTTCCCATCCTCCTTATATGTCACCCTCACTTAATTTTCCCTCCAAACCTCTATTTGGTAGCCCATTTTCCAAAGGGGATCCTAAGGTGGTAGATCTTGTTCATCCCTCCCTTCCCAAAGAGGCATCTTTGGAGCTGCTATGGGAGGCTTCTAACTCTCTTACCCAGTCGATGTCATCCTCTTCAAGTCCTAGCTCAAATTCCTCCTATAAATTGGACTATCTTCTTAGGTCAAAGATTAGGAAGGGGATTAGAGAGGAAGTTTTGTGGGGTCTTTCTCTGGATAAAGGAGTGGTGGGTCGGGTTGGGAGGAAATCATTAATATCATCGGAAGAGATGCAAGAAGTAAATGAGATTGGGAGTGAGAAACAAAAAACCAATTTATGGGCCCTTAGAGTGGGTAAATCCCAAGAAACATATATCAAATCATTATGCTCTCCTTCAATTCCATAGGAGTGGGAGGTGCTCCAAAAATCCAATCCCTCAAGTGATTGGTTCAATTGTGCAACCCATACCTTATTATGATTCAATAAATGATGTGTAGTGGTTCTAAGGTATTGGAAGTTTTTAGTAGTTGGTTAAAAGGACGAAATTTTTTCTCTATCGATACAGAAGGTATCTCTAGAGTCTTATTAACAGCATGGAATCCTAACTTAAAAGTGACCTTTATTCTATCCCTTCCTTCTTGTATAGCGGTTCATGTTTTTTATAGCAAGCTAAATTTCTCCTTTAAAGTGTTTAATGTGTATGGATCCTATTCAAATCAATGTCAATTATGGGATGGGCTCACTGAGTCAGGTCAATTAAATTCAGAAGACATTATCCTTAGGAGGAACCTTAATTTCACAACGTATTTGAAAGATGTTTTGGGAAAAATCATGTGACAAGATCCTTGGGAAAATTTCTTCACCCATTGGATAGAGAAACATCAATTAATTGATTTTGCACCAAAGAAATTATCCCATACTTGGAGCAATGGGAGAAAAGGCAGGGATTTGGTTTCCAAAATACTTTACAATTTCATGATCTCTGAAGGAATACTTGATAATTCGTGGTTTTTTAAGTCCATAGTGGTAATAGGAGGGATATCCAATCATCTGCCTATTGTTTTAGAATTTTTTAAAGCATGAACTAGGAAGCCATCCCTGATAAATTTTAACAAAGACTGGATAAAGGAGGAGGATTACAATAAATCGGTAATGGACACATGGTTCCCATTGTTGGAGGAGGTGGGATGTTCATATATGCAATAGTTTTCAATAAACATTCAAAAAATTATAAAAAAAAATACCTCATCGTCAGCCAAGGAACATAGGTTAAAAAAAGAATCCTCTATTAGAGAAGTGGAAGATAATATTATCCTCCTACTCATAGAAAGAGATGCAAGGTCTTTATCTAAGGAGGAATAAATCGAAGTCAAGTCTTTAATGAGGAGAAAAGAGGAGCTATTAGTGGTGGAAGAATCAAAATGGAGGATAAAGAGAAAATCGGTTTGGATTCATGAAGGGGGAAACATTATGAAGTTATTCAACAAATTTGCAAGTTATCGAAGGTTAAAAAATTCCATATGGGAGATTAAGGATCTAGAAGGGAAACAAGTGACCTCTAGTGGACAAATAATTGAGGTGGGTAAAAAGTTATTTTTTATCTTATTTAAGGAACAGGAAGGATGTCCCATCTCTAAAATTTTAAAGGTTAATAATATTTTCCCAATATCCTTCATGACCGATATGAATGAGTCCCTTCTTGCTGAGATTTTTGATAAGGAAATTATAGACACTTTATCCTCCTTTCAGAAATAGAAAATTCTTGATCCAGATGGCCTTACGATCAAGTTCTATCTCAGTTTTTACAACTTTCTCATGCCTGATTTTTTAAATACAGTCCATGAGTCCCAAAGTTTTGGAAAAGTTTTGGGGTCTCTAAATACTACTTTCAGGGCCCTCATTCCCAAGAAGCAGAATCTTGTTTCTTTTTAATACTTTCTTCCTATTGCTTGTTGTAATATAATCTACAAGTTGATAGTAGTCATTTCTAACCACCTCAAACCCATCTTCAGTGAGATAATTTCCAAGGAGCAGTATGGCTTCTTATTAAAAAGACAAATTCATGATGTTATATCCCTTACTCAAGAAGCCTTGCACTCTATCAAGACTCAAAATATTCCTTCTATTGTTATGAAACTTGACCTCTCAAAAGTGTACGACGAGGTGAGTTTTACTTTTGTCAGGTTATCTCTCGTCCAAATGGGGATGGATCTAAAGATGTTCAATTGGATCATGGGATGCATTGAATCCTCCTCGTTCGTTGTTCTCGCAAACATGTATCCTTACGTTTTTTTTCAAGCTTCAAGAGGGCTTCATCAGGGATGCTCTCCATCCCCCTTTCTATTCTTAATCATTGTTGAAGGTCTTAGTCTGTTGATCAAGAAAGATCAAAGAGAAGGTAATTTGAAAGGAATTAAAATCACTAACTTAGATATCCTTTATTATTTATTATTTCTTGATGATGTAAGTATTTTTGGTGCAGGGACTGCATCAAAATTATGAGCTTGAAAGGAATTATCTATATTTTCTATATTTCTACAAGTATGAAAATTAATAGGTCAAAGTCCATAGTGCTAGCATATGGTCTTCAAGAGGAAGTCTCAGAGTAGCTAGCAGTAGTATTTCCTTTTGAAAGGAAATTCCTCGATGAGGGGTTAAAGTATATGGGTTTAGTGTTAAATCCTAATGAATATTAGTTTAAGAATTGGGCATGGATGGTTACAAAGAATCAAAAAAGGATATCCTTTTGGGTGCACGGGTGGTTTTCAAGATGAGGGAGACTAACTCTACTGAAATCAATGCTTAGCAGCATCCCAGTGTATTGGACAGCAATTCAAAAACTTCCTAAAGTCATTTTAACTAACATTCAAAAAATATGTTTTCATTTATTTTAGTTGGGAAATAAGGAAAAATGGGTAATCTCTCTGGTAAAATGGTTCAAGCTAGCTCTGCTAAAGGAATTAGGTGGATGGGGAATCAAAAACATCTATTGGTATAGTAGAGAGTTGGCAACAAATAGCTTGTGGAGGTTGATCTAGAACAATATTTTATGGGGGAGAGTCATGGATTTAAAATACATCCTAGGCTTGAATTTCTTAGAGTGGATCAAAACGTCAAGGAAATCAGCACTCAATAGCTCGATCGGTTGGAAGGATATGGTTTAGTTGTTTCCTCTTATTGGCAATCATTTGGTATGGAATGTAGGGAATTGTGAGAAAATCAGGATAGGGGAGGAACCTTGGGTCAACTTGGGGGAAGGATATAGACTTTCATAAGAGATGGTGGTAGATAGTCACAATTGTGGTATCTTCTCTCTAAAGGATGCAACAATTGGGGACTCAAATCAAACTAGTATAATTTTATGGAAGACAGGTGAACTTTTAGATTTCATAGGAGAAATGAAAAAAGAATGGGAAGGATATCTAAATTTTCTTAAGTCCAACTTCGTCAAACTAAGGGAGGACAAAGAGGACATGTTTTTCTAGTTGGGAAATGATAAGACAGGAACATTCATAGCAAATCTAGGATACCTAGTTCAAGCAGAGGAAGCGTTTGTTGGTGAATAAAAATAGTGGTGGAGTTTCGCTTGGAAATCAAATGTGCCTATCAAAGGAAAAACATGTTTATGTTTGTTTATGGAGAACGATATATTCACCTGGGACAATGGTTTGAAGAGAGGCTAGAATGGCCCCAACAGATGCTCTCTCTGTAATTCTAACTCATAATTGGTACAACACATTTTTTTGTTATGTCTATTTGTGAAGCAAGTCTAGAAAGGGATATCAAAGGAATTCAACATAGTAAACCATGATCCAAGTGGGTACCTAGAGGTTTGGATCAAATTGTGGAAGGAGAAAATGGTAAATAAAGAATGTTTTTCTCTTCCTTTATTTTTTATTTACTTTGTTTGGTGGTCAAGGAATTCATCAGTTTTTATAGATATCCATATCCCACATGAAGTCACATCAGTCTTAATCAGCAATCTCACTCTAGAATTCAGAATAGAGAATAAAAGAAAAAGAGTTTTTTTTCTCATCATGCCTCCTCTGGAGGAAGGGGTCCCCTGGGGATTCTTTGATGGGACGAGACAAGAGTATTTGGCCAAATATGGTGTTGGGGATGTTTTTTTTATCACTAGCTCTCATTATTTTCAAATTAGATATACACTTGGGCTTGGATGGAAAAAAAAAGTGGAACTAGCCACTTTATGGGCTCTACTATTTCATGTGGAAATGTTAAACTTGAGGAAGGTTTGGGTATTTGGTGATGCTCAGGTAGTGATTTATTGGGGAAAAGGTAAGGCTTAGTTTCAAGTGGGAAATTTACAACCACGTATATGAAAAATTCATACTTTTATGGAAAAGTTGGAATGGATTTATTTCAATCATATTCTAAGAGAATTAAACGAGATAGCTAACAAACTCTCCAAAGATGCATTGTTATTGGATAATGGGGCCTTCATAGTGTAGGACTTATTTTGCAACATTTTTTTATGAAGTAGTGAACTTTTTCTTATAATTCCATATGGTCATTAGGGAGAGATTGGGAAGGAAAAGAAGGATTTGCATAAATTTTGAACAGTTAAGGAAGTATAGAAACTAATAAGGTGGTTGGTAGGCCATTAGAAATTGAATGTATCTAAAATGGTAAAAGATAATTCCTTTTGGTTTTGAATATAAAGTTTTTATTTCTCCGATATATATATATATATATATATATATATATATATATATATATATATATATATATAATTCTACTCATGATCTCTGACATTAAAGAAAACATAGATAAAGTCTTTGGGAGATGTAATCTTGTGAAGCCTTCTAGTTGCAAGTTGTTTAATTCTAAATTGGATCCATATATCATGAAAGTATATGGAAGGAGATATACATGTTAAATCCTCCAAGCCTTGTGAACATGCATCTTGAAGCTTATGTTCCATTTCCCTCAATCTATCCCTATACCTCTGAATTTTCTTTTTCCATCTATCTTCTTGTGTAATATAAATGGAAAACCATTTTTCTTTAAGTTTGTTTATATCTTGTTGGTGACTCTCGTGATCTATGACTCCTAGATCAAAGATTTCATCATGTTTCCTACAACTAGCCAAGTATGGATTTAAGTGAAGGAAAGCATATGTATTAGTTAGGATGTCATCAAGAATGGTATTCACAATTTGGTAGACATTTGTCATATCTCCTTCCATAAATTTGTTATGAGGTTCATCTGCTTCTATGGATTTTAGTAAAGTACCCATCCTATTACCCCTTTCTTTCTTTAAATTCCTTACTTTCCTCCTCAAATTTTGGGTTTTCATCATCAGTCTCATGCTTTCTCTTAATATTTTTAAATAACCAAAATTACATGCTCGAAAAGGAGGAAAGACATTATTGTTACCTTTCCTGGTCTTCTTTTGGATTATAAGAGTTCCTTTTTCCTCATTTTGAATGTTAGCTTCTAAGATTTCTTCAATTGATTCTCTCATGGGTGTGTTGGTAGGTGCTTTCATTAATGCTTCTTCAAATGCTTCCATGGACTCGACCTTGGGTACCTCTATGGATGCAACCTAAAATGCATTTTTGGATTCAGTATTAGGTGCTTCTATGGACTCATTATTAGGTTATCCTATGGTTTCAACCTTGAGATCTTCTTCACAATCAGACAATGTGATAATAAAATGATCCTTCGATGACTCAGTTTGAAAACTTGAGGAAACCCCCGATTTGATTTCTTCAATGCTACGATATTTTATCGATCCTGTAGCTTCATCATCTTTATGGTCTCTTTTTAATGATGTTTCTTTCAATTGATGGGGTTTGTCTTGGTATGGAAAAAACATCACCATGGGTTTTTGCTTAATACTACTTCAAAAACCCTACCAATTTGTCCTTGCTTTCTCCAATTCATCTCTAAACAACAATTTAATAAAACCAGTATGATAAACCCCCAATGGTTGAGCTCATTTTTGGAAGGATTTTTTCATTTAACTAAATATTTCAAGAGAAAGTAGGGAAAATTTATTAAATTTTGATTTTTAAGATGGAACGGGATCCTAATGTGATAGTAGAAAACAACATTGAAGCAACCCTCACATGTAATAATTTTTTGTATTATTAATGCGATATCCTTCCATTGGATATTCAATACATATCTTCAAACTCTTTTCTTCTGAACATCATGCATGTGCAAGGGGATACTTAAAAATTGTGACCAACAATCCTCTAGTAGCTTGATGTATTCCCATTGAAACTTTGGGAAAATTCCATGGATATGGATGAATTCAATCCCTAAAATAGTTTGAAGAATGCTAACCATCCTACCTAAGGAAAAATATGCGAGGCTTTATGGATTTGTTGGATTATGTCAATGTTGACAGGCTCGATTCGATTATGGGATCCTCCCATCCTCAATAATCATGTCTATGCACACAAAGATTACTCTATTTGTTGCTTATTTTTTCACACGGGTTATCTCTTTTGATCCTTATGATAGTTTGGTAATTAGGATAATCAACCAATTGGATAAAAGCCCTACATTTTGATGATAACAATCCTTACACATATGATATCATGACTGCAATTACTACAATATTTGTCATTTCGTAGAAATCATGAATATGTATGTGAGTGTTTAAACTATGGTTTTCAAATTGAAATTTTAGTTAAGGATTGTTTCAGTAATAAGGTAATTTAGGATTTTTAATAATTTTCATATGGAAATGAAAATACCTAGGAATAAAAATGTATGAACAGAAATGAGGACTTTGAACTAGAACTCAAATTTTAGGGTCAAATATGGACAAGTTTTAATCCTGGATGATCATTTTCTTTTGTATCAAAACCCATATTTTGAACTATCTTTCCAAATCAAAAACTAAGTATTGATGACTTTGTCTCATTCGAGGGATAGTTATATAGGCCTTAAATGATCTTCATATTGAAAATGATAAGGAATAAGGATAAGAGTTTTTTGACCAAATGAAAAATATTGGACAGGGGATAAGGTAGATGGATAATATGGATAGGAATACCGTATTTTTTGGAAAAATAAAAACTAAATTGGATTTCTTTCAATATTTCAAGTCTATAAAGCCCCCGGGGGGCAGCTCAATTGGCAAGTGCCGTGAAAATGAAGTTCCATGAGGTTTCGAGTTCAACTCCCCCCAACGGCCACGTGCCCAACTAGTTGTTGATTCCTCCAGACATATATATATATATATATATATATATATTTCAAGTCTATAAAATGAATTTCAAAGATAGGATATAAGAATTACCTTGTTCTCTAGTGAAAACAAGTCCTTTGATCATTTGAATATTTTCCTCAAAAGGCCTATAATAATAAGTGGTTGTCAGTGAATGTTTTTCGATGGCACTGCTAATCCAATTATAAAGTTATATAAGCTTTAAATAGAAAATTGAATCTTGGAACTCTTGGACTGCCAATCATGAAAAATCTTTGCAATATTTTGGTATCTATGAAACTTGTAGATGCTTTTAGCAAACATTTTGAAAATATTCGAGAGACTCATTAGGATTATTTGAATTCTACAAGTGGAGCCTTCAATAGTCTCTTCCATATGTAAAAACCTAAAAAAAATTATATATATATATATATATATATTCTTTTTATTTTTTATTTTTCTCTTTTTCTTCTTTTCAAGTTTTGTCCGCCAATAAAATTGGTTTTCAAACAAAACTTGTTCGACTGCACCTCCAAAGAGGTTTTCATAGTTGAAATGGATTTTTGTCTCTTGATAATACCAGCCAAAAGTATATATTTTTTATATTATCAAGTCCAATAGTGCCTGTGACCTGGTTTTCACTAATGGAATTTTATATTTTTTTTCTCTTTTCTTTTTTTAATTTTATATACAATCAGGTATGTACAAATGATCCTTTTGAGAGTTATTTTATGGGGTAGTGGTTGAAAGTGGAGAAGCCACTATCTTTACAATTTCAACTTGTACCTAAGTGACTAAATTTTTTATGAACTCTTCTTCGGATATTGGCTTTTGATATAAACATAGTCGATCACCATTCACCAAGAGTGGATTTTTTTCTTCATCAATAGTACATATCTTCACTGAACCATTATCATATATAGTTTCTAGTTTATATGGTCCCATTTGTCACACACAAAAATTTCCTTTGAAATATTTATATCGTGAATCAAACAAAAGTGTTCAATTCCCTTCGTGAAATTTCTTCTTCTTGATGAATTGGTCATGCCATTTAGCTCTTTGTCACTGAATTATGTTGGTTTGTTGTATGGAATCTTGACAAAATTCATCAAGTTCATTGATTTTATTCAAATGGTGTTGTTGAGCCTCTATAAGATCCATGTTAGCTTGTAATTTTGTGTAAAGTTTTTACTTCAAATTCAATTGGAAAGACGGTTTGCTTATCGTAAACTAGCTCATATGGAGTAAATCTAGTTGTATTATGCCATGTTCTTCAATAATCCCATAATGCTTCAAGAAATGTATCAGCCCAATCTTTCTGATGAAGTTGTATTGTCTTGATTCAAATGGTATCCAAAACTTTATTGGTTACTTCAACTTGGACATTGGCTTGCGGGTGGTATGGTGTTGATGTTCTATATTGAATCTGATATTTCTTGGTGATAGAATAAATGATCTTAGAAGTGAATTGATTCCATTGATCAGTAATGATCTCTCTTGGTACACCAAACTGGGCAAATATTTCTTCATATAAAAAAAATTAACTATTTGCTTACTAGTTCTGGGTAGATCCTTAGATTCCACCCATTTTTTTTACATAATCAATACAAAATAGAATGTATGTCTTATTTCTTGATAGTGGGTTGATAGGTCCTACTAAATCAAGGGCCCATTTCTTGAAAGGCTCAGTTAATACTTTAGATTGCAATGGCATATCATCTTATTTCATTGGTTTTCCCATCCTTTGATAGATGTCACAACTTCTGACGCATTTTCTAGCATCTCTGAAAATAGTTGGCTAGTAGTACCCTAAATGTAGAACTTTGTAAGTAGACCTTCTATCCTCAAAATTTCCTTTACAGAGGTCATCATGAAGGGCTTTCAAAATATTAAATATTTCATCTTGTCAAACAAAACGTCAGATAATGTAATCAGGTCTTGTTCAGAAGAGTTGTCCTTGCACCCAAGAATACATAACACTTTGTCAGAAAACTCTTTGTTTTTCCCTTGTTGATAAATGTTGCGGAAGTTTTCTTGTAGATAAATAATTTGAAATATCTGCAAACCATGGTGAGTGAATAGATAATGGAAACAAGTGTTCATCAGGAAAAGCATATTCTACATGATCATTATTCCCTTTGATATTAAACCAATAAAAAAAGTTTGCTACAACATTTTCCTTTTCAGATCTATCACAAATGGTGATGTCAAATTCCTGAAGCAAAAGCAACCATCTAGTTACCCTACCATTTGTGATTGGTTTATTCATAAGATGTCTAATGGAATCATGTTCAGTGTGCACAAATATTGGGTAACCATTGATGTAGTGTTGAAATTTATTGATTGCATGGATAATGGAAAGAAATTCCTTCTCTGTTATTGTGTAATTTAGTTCTACAGAAGCAAGATTTTTACTGATGTAGTAAATTGCATATGGTTTATGCTCCTCTCATTTTCCAAGAACAACTCCAATGGTTGTATCTAAAGCATTTGTTGAGATATGAAAAGGAAAATATTGATTCAGTCCCCTTAATACAGGTGCTACATATAAATATTCTCTTAATGTTTCAAAGGCATTCTAATAGAAATTAGTCCAACAAAACTCAACATCTTTGAAAAGTAATGTGAATAATGGTGACGTTATCTTGGTAAAAAATTCTATAAAAAGAAGATAATATATTGCATGACCTAGGAAACTATGTACATCCTTTTGATTCATTAGAACTAGAAGTTTGGTGATTACTCCAACTTTTGTAGGGACAACCTAGATACCACTGGGAGATATATGATGTCCTAAAACTATACCCTCTATAAGTAATATATGACATTTTTCATGACTGGGGGATAAACTTGTTTCTTGAAATTTTTCAAGAACTTTCCTTAGGTTATGCATTGCTTCATCAAAGGTATTTCCATAGATAGTAAAATCATCCATGTACACTTCAACACAGTCATGGATCAAATTAGAGAAAATTTCGAACACAACCCTTTGGAATGTAGTAGGAGGATTACATCATCCAAACGGTGGCACTTGATATGTGAAAGTACCCCAAAGGCATGTGAAAGTTGTTTTGTCCTAATATCCAAGGGATAGTTAAATTTTATTGTACCCAATGAAACCATCAAGAAAAGAGAAATACTTATTTCCTACCAATGTATCTAAAACTTGATCAATGAAAGGTAAAAGAAATTATCTCTTAGAAGTGGCTTTATTTAGTTCTCTATAATCCACATAGACTCTCCATTTCATATTTTTCTTTATAACGATAGAAAGCAATGAGACCCACTTACTATCGGAAATAGGATAAATGAAATATACATCTAATAGCTTCTACAAATCAGTTTGATTATTTCTCGAAGTGCAGGATCCACCCTTCGTTGAGGTTTTCTAATTGGTCGGAAGTTATCTTAGACATATGTGTGATGATTGTACAGACTAGAATGAATTCCCTTCATATCTTTATAATCATAAGAAAATGTATTGGCATGTAATTGTAACAACTCAATCAACCTTTGTTTTTTTGGTCCTTCTAATTGAGGACTTATGTTGAGTGTCTTTCTTGGAAATATTTCTACAGGCATGTTATTTGTTTCAAATGTGGTATACAAATACGTTGGAATATATTTTCATTCTTTTTGGATTGCGGAGAAATATTGTGTTTCTTCTAATATGTTCATGATGTGATTAGTAAGTGAATAAGGATTAGTGATAATATCATAAATAAGATCATCTTCATCCTTTTCTTTAAAGGAAATAGTTGATTCAATCATAAAGACTTGTTGAACTTTGCCATCATCACTATCCCCATTACCTATCGACATAAGTGTTTCATAAGCAGGACTTGGTTTAGATAGTGGATATAATGTAAGTTTATTTGTATAATTACCCTAGGAGATAGTCATATCTTTGTATCTACACCCAATAAAGGCATCAGTTGTGGTCAACCAGGGCCTTCCCAAAATCAAGTGGTATCCTCCAAGATTTGATTTGGATTGTGGAACCATAAAATCAGCAGGATATTCCTAGGAGTATATAGAGATAACTACATCTTTTAGAATTCCTTCAGTTTGTACTGTGGATTGATATGATAACTAGAGAACAATAGTGGTCTGGCGAAGATTATTTAATTGACGCTTTTGCATTGTCTCCTTAGTCATGACATTTATAGAAACTCCTAGACATATTAAAGTATTTGAGTTACAAATTTTATTAATGTGAACATATACAATATCACTTCCTGGATCTATGTACTTAGTAGTAACAATGTTTACAAGCATCAAATTAGCTAAACGACCAATTACTTGAATTGTTGGAGGATCCTTTAGTTTTTTTCCTGGTTTCTTCAAACATAATTCTCTAACAACTCTAGAATAAATTGGTACATATTTTATGGCTTGTAACAATGGAATTTTAACACATGCATTTTTCAATTCCTCAAGAAAATCAAATTCAAGTTGTTTAATGGATTTTTTAATGGTTAACCTTTGAGGATATGGGGGAGTTTGGACATGACTTGGTGGATCGTATTTTTATGGGAAACTGACTTTTTATACTAAGGAAGGTTTATTAGTTGGATCATTTGATTCAACAACGTTTTCATCATCATCTTATTCCAAAATGATAGAAGAAGTTGGATTATCTATTTCAGCAATTTTATCCCCATCATCTTGTTCCTCAATGATGGGAGAAATTGGATTAATTGCTTTCCCTTATTGGACATGAATATATTGAAGATATACAGGGGAGATAAGATGGTTTTGATAACTGAGTAACTAAGAAGTGTAAGTGGGATGAGCTACTTTATTGTTCAGGTTAGGAATGCATTGGGAAATAATTTGAGTGGGCCTTTGGGGTAGTTAGGTTGGTGGAAATTGTAATTATTTTTTAGGTTGTTCATATTGAAATGAATGTTATGGTTGGGGAGAAAATTGTTGTGGATGTTGTTGTGACATATTTCCATAAGGAAAATATCCTCGCCAACCTTGTTGCCAAGATTGGTTTTGGCCTTGGGGGGTCCATTGTGGCCATGATACTAGTAGATACCAAGTGGCAAAGGGGTTTTGCAAGTGTTGTTGGTTAGCCCAAAGTGAATTATAAGATTGAGAAGGAATTGGATGAATACTCAATGGATGATTTAGCCAAGGTGTCTTTTAATTTATGATACAAAGCTTCTAAACTCCTTCACTTTCTCCTTCATAAACTCTGTTTACTCCAAGTAATGAAGGAAAAATTCTTGTATCATGGTCCTACTCACAGATAGCATACATGTATACACTATCTAAGTGACACTCATGAAAGGGGTGTTTCTTGCGACATTTTGGACAAAATATAGCCAAGGATAATGTTGAACTTCATCTTGCTTCTTCTTGGTTTTCATGGTATATAGTTGGGAACTTAGAGAATTAAGGATGTTAGTTTTAAAATCATCTAACAAATTCCCAATTTCAATAATTCCCTAGCTTGACAATAATATTGATATTTTTTAAGAATTTTTGTCTCATACCTTCCCAATTTTGTATATAATTTCCACCCATTAACCCCATGAACCAGCTTAAAGCTGAATCTTTTAGGGTAGTTGGAAATAATTTTAGTTTTTTAGCATCAGAAAAGTAGTCATAACTAGCACGTGGAATTTTTTCATCTGAATTGTACCCTCTATATCTCGAATGGGAAATTCAAAAGTGACAGGATTTTATGGAACAGATCCTTCCCCTTCTCCTTCTCCTTCAGCCATGAAGTATAAGGGATTTTTCCAAAATTTCATAGGTCCTCCAAAGGATACATATTCTTTTGAGGTATATGAAACAGAAGGTTCTCGTTTATGACTGGGAATTTCAAGAGGATTTAGGTCAGCATAAGTTGTGTAGTTTTCTTCAAGTTTGAATGCTACCTCCTCAATAGGAGGTTCTTTTTCACTTGTGGAAGTACTTAATTTTCTTCCCCCTCTTATTACCAGCTTTTTAGCTACGTGGGTGGCTCTTACTATACCATGGAAACATCCTCTTGAATATATGTCTCTATTCATGCATCCTAAACTATCATGATTTTGAATTTAGTGGAAAAGAGACTCACCAAAAAATTATTATGGTGAAAGTCGCAGGATTTTATACTATAGAGATCATATATTGAATTTGTCTTTGTGTATTACCGTCTCTATTCCCATGTAACATCCCGATCTTGCGAGCACATGTTCTTGACTTATCCTTGAGGGAACTTGCATGCAAGTGATCCATTTTTAGTATATGGTTGTTTGTTCGCTTATGGATTCTTATGATGATGTTGATGGATTATGATGTTATGTTATTTGATGTATATATATGTATTGACGTATGTTATTGATGAGTTTCCCCTGAGTGTGCAGGACACTTGACAGATTGAGGATGTTGATGGCATCAATGGACCTCCTTGGACTCTGAATCGAGTTAGGGAGTGGATTATATTGGTTTGGGTAGTTTATTTATGCATATGTGACATATGATCAGGTATATTATGATGTTGTTTATGGATCATTGACAGTCTTTGGTTGATGGATGTAGGTTGATGATTGATTGTTAATTAGACTCACATAAGGATTAAAGGGTCCATGCACAACAACCAGATATTGAGGGAGAGGTGTGACAGCATCCATGTCACATCCTACTAGCACTCTCGGTGTGGCTCGAATTGTAGGTTAATGATTACCTAATTCGAGAGATCCACAATGCCATGAGGGTAGACTAAGACAGTCACTCACGAAGATTCTAAGGGGCGCACAATAAGGCAGGTTACTTATTCCTTAGAGGCCCTTAGTCTCTCACAAGGTCGCTCGAATGGAGTGTTGACTCCAGGGGTTGGACAACTACCAAAACTAGTCAAAGGCGAGTGGCACCCTTGCAGCACGAAGTGCATCTTGAAGGGAACGTCATGAAATTTAAAAATTTGAATCAAAGGCGAGTGGCACCCTTGGAGCACTGAGTGCATCTTGAAGGGCACGTCATGAAATTTTAAAAAAAATGAGTCAAAGAATCTAGGTGGCCTAGAAAACTTTGAACGAATGTTAAACCTAGTAAAATATTGAGCACCTGTCAAATTAATTAATTGATTAATTAATTAACTAAAGAATTAATTTATTAAGCATAATCCGTAAGGGTCTAAGCCCGTGCAAATAAAAATGTAACTAAGATTAAGTCTAAGATTAGTGAGAAGACTAAAAACTAATTTTATAAATTAAATAATGAGGGGTGAGTAATCAATTTAAAAAATCAATAAAAATAAATAAAACAAACATAAAGAGTGATTAATACACATTGTGCAAGTAAATACCAAATTAGAAATTAAAGGAATAAAGGGACAACTAGGAGTGATTTTAGGAGCGCTTTTAGGATGGATGAGGGAAATTGACATTTAATTAAATTAAATTGTGTATTTATTGGTGAAACTAAGGGAATGGGTAACAAGTGTATGGGGGGAATAATTCCTAATTATTTTTTTTAAAAACGAAGTAAATGTGAAAATGGTAAGATGTCACTAAAGAAATTCTATAAAACAAATAGGCTGAGAGGAGGAGAGGGAGATTGGTTTTACTTGTGAGAGTTGGGATACCCAGCTCGAGAGAGAGAGAGAGAGAGAGAGAGTGGTGTCTCTACCTTGCTAGGTGAATTGGGAGCTAGATGAGCTCTGGTTCTGTGCGTGCGTGGCCCATTTGCGGCTCCCATTTGCGACTCGAGAGGCTAAGGGAGAAGAAGAGTACCCCTATCGTTGACTGGGAGGTATCAGTGAATTTCTTGGATTGGCAAACAAGAGCGCAAGAACTGGATTGAAGATCAACCTATACCTTACTATGTTGGCTACGGTAATCAAGTGAGTCTTATTGTTATTGGTGAACTTATTATCTGTTATTGACTACTGATATTCAATAATTTAAATCTGGACAAAAGGTTTAGAATTTATCATTGTACTGTTAAACGTTGCATAAATTAAATTCTTATGTATATAGATTAAAATGATAGAGTAGATCATTATTATTTTTAAGTAAATTGATTTAATTTATTGTTGATGGGAATGTATGCATCGATTGCAATGATTTTATTTTCTCTGCATAACATGCACAGTAGTTGTTGGATTAGTAATTAGAAGTTTCCATTTCTGTAGAATATTAAAATTTAATTTCAGGGTCCCTGGAATAAATCTCAGAACCTTGTTCTTTCAAGATTGAAATCCCCTTAGGATCGAGTTCAGATCGGATTAACGCAACTGGTGATGAAAATAAATTAGATTCACATTGAGAATGAAGGTCATCAATGTCATATAATCGACCCAAGAAATCCTAGTCACCCAAGCCGTCTTAATCAATATTTTGTTGGTAATCCTGGACTAAATTGTAGTTATCAGGCTCCTGATACCAACCCTTTTTCATGACCAATACTAGTAATAAAAATTGTTACTTAGCATTCACGATTTACGCATAAATTCTAAATGTTGACAACAAAATTATTTTGGGCACACAGCTCTGTTATGAAATCTAGTTCAGGATAGGAATCCTCTTATTTTTCATGTTGGAAGAAATCCAAGTCGTGCATGTCTATTCTACACCTGGTAAATTTCTGTGTCTTGAGTTTTAATCTGTGATTTTTCAACCAGCTATCAAATGACTGAGAATTACGCTCAGATCCTTTACCTTGGTCCGATCATGGGTAGTCGGCATATTTCACAAAACCTCGGTAGCCTTCCCTTCTTTGAATTCACTATTTTATTTGGCCAGGAGCGTCAACCAGATGGATAGTCATTTAAACTGTTCAGTGAATGAAGAGTCAATAATTAAAACTACATGGACACATTATAGTAGGTCGCTTTATATTCCTAAATTTTTGTGGATGGTAAAAAGTCGCGATGTGAAGACCCAGGATAACCCTACCTATTTCTCTGTGACTTATAGTTTTAGGATTCTGTGGATTTTTAATTTTATTCTGATCCCTCATCGTTCCCCACCAGTATACAAGAATGCAGGTGAACTAGTGAGTGTTGCCTCCAAAATCCATAGGCCCTTCGAGACCGTTTTCCATTGCATGCATCTGAGGAGGTAAACCCTGTAATTTCCTCCACCTAGGAATCTCCCAGAGGTAAGGCGCACCAGCTAAGACCCCCCTTACAGTTGATTTGATGAACTCCCTAGTGGGTATGTTGGATTCTTAAGTTGGTAGTTATGGTGGGATCAAAACGTTTCCAGAGATAAATATGGGTGATCTCCAACAGCGATCTTCCTTCAGCGTTTTTCCAAGATTTTGCATGCGCCTTGTGAGGAGAGAATTTGCACAATGAAATAAGACATCAAGCTAATTACAAACTAGCTAAGAATATTTTATGTAATAAAAATTTCAAGGTGCAAATAGGTGTCTCTTGAAAAAACAAGAGAATTAAAGTGTAAGATCTTCAAATAATTAAGTCAACAACCTGTATGAGATCATCATGAGCATTGAGTGAATATTGCTTAACTAGTTACTAAATAATGTTTAATTAGATGGTATATTTAATTATTATTAGTAACCTTGAGTGATTTTTCTATCTGAATTGGTTGAGAAAGTACTTTCTTAGATCAAAAGCAAGAAAATGGTTTTTCTTATGTGAGTAGCTTCACTTTGTTACCGAAGAAAAGAAATCCCCTACCAAGTGTCGATCCTGTAATTGTTTTTACTTTTTCAAATCTCTATGGATGAATGTTAACTATAGATGAACTATTGTGGGATTGGGTTGTAGTTGCTATTGGCGTCGATTATATGGATAAGGTTTAATTATAGATGAACTAGATGGAATGTTTATAGTGGTTAAATGTGCCATTCATATTAATATATGCCAAATTTAGTTGAACCATTGGTGAAATGTTACTTAATGGTAATTGTGTCAATTTATTGTTATGTTTCATTTGTATTTGGGCCATGGTGAGAATGTTTCTCAGGTGGCACTTGTGTCATTAACTATATGAATGCATGATTGTTTTAGAAGGTGTTTACTTTGCGCCATGAAAGTAAAGTGATGATTACTCTTGCGCTACTTATTATGTGGATGTAGGATTGTTTTAAAATCATATACTCTTGTGTGTTTAAATGGGGTAAAACCATGTATACGTATAATCATTATTTTTCTTGTTAGTAAACTCTCATGTTGTATGGTCATGGAAGGATCGTTAAATTTTTTAAATATGGAATGCTAGAGGCTCCTGATACTTGTTCATTATGTTGCGCCATTAAAGGAATGTCGATGTATGATTGATTGAGTAGGTGGTTTCTCATGCTCCTTTAAATAATGTTGGTATATGCTTGATTAAGTAATTAGATTCTCTTGCGCCTTGGATTTTATGTGATGTGTGATTGGTCATTAGAACACTATTGCGCCATTGATTATCGTTGATGTTGGTTGATTGAGCTAGTCAGTTTCATCTTGATTGTGTTAGTGGGATGTAGACACCTCCTTTCTCCTCAGAACAGTCGCCAGCCCTGAGACCTTAAGTAGTCAAAATAAATCGGATGAATCATGGGCTTGAGCATTTCTTATGTGTCTTGGAGGTCCTAACCTTGCAAGGTAGGTTGGGCGGGTAGTATCTTGATGTCATCTTTATGTTATCTTTGTGTTATCCTTATGTTATCTTTATGTTATCTTTATGTTATCCTTATGTTATCTTATGTTATATTTATGTGATGAGTTGAGCGATTAAAAGTATTGATGATTCTAGTTGATCGTGATGAGTTGATCTTGCATCGCCATTTATGATGCTTGTTGATTATGTATCGTTACTAATTATGTTGATGCATTGGTTGCGACGTTATTTGATTACGATGATGAGTCGCTTGTAATTCTTTTAATTATGATGTAGTTGATTATGTGCAGCTTGAATTATGTGTTGACGTTAATTTCCTAATGCTTAATAAATAAAAATTTACCTATTGTGATTTGTTTTTCCTAGTCCTAACGGAGGGGCTATTACATATGGTATGAGAGCGGGTTCAACCCTATGGTTGTGGATCGTCACGCCTTCCACTGTATTAAACCCTTGATTAACAACTTAGCACTAATTAAAATTTTAACTTGTCTGTACCAGTAATCCTGGTTAGAGGACGTCGTGGAGGTAGACGATGTGGTGCTAGGGGCAGAGGCGCGATGCCTCTAGTAGCTTTCACACCAAAGGGGTTTAAACCCCGAGGAGAATAATAAATCATTCAACAGGGGATGATTGTTGAGAGGGATGTGGTTGGTCTAACGAGGTCCTTCCAAGGGATGTCAAAGGCCTTGTTTAACTAACTAATTAGAGATGATGCCAAGGCGTCTGTACCCATTGAGGGTTCACAACACGCTCTAGATGGAGGTGTTAGTATTCATAGAGAACTTGAGGAGGTGGAGATTCCCGAGTTCATGGGTCCCACAGAAGGCTCAGTCGTCGGGGCATGGTTGGAGAACATGGCGATGTGTGTTGCACTCGAAACTACCCCTCTAACTTGAAATTCTGCATGGAAGTATTTCAGTTAAAGGGGAGCGCTCTTCTATGATGGAAGACACTCCTACCACAACTAAACATGGCCATTGAAGACATGTCATGGGAAATTTTCGAGGAACGGTTCCGGGAGAGGTATTTGTCAGAGGAATTCATTGAGTGCCAGGTCAATGATTTCAATGCCTTGCGACAGTGTGGTTGTACAGTGCTCAAGTATGAGGCTTGATTCATGGAGCTTCTTAGGTATGCTCCACATAGGAACACCGAGAAGCTCAAGGTAAACAAGCTTGTGTTCGGCCTTAACTTCATCATTCGTGCGAAAATGAGGATCATGATGCCTCAAATGTTGCACGATGCAATCCAGAAGTCCCTCATAGCTGAGGAATATTTGATCAGCAAGGATCAGGGAAAGACTCATGCGAGACAAGCGGGACAGGTGACATATGGTGCACAATAGCCTCAGAATCCTACTAGACATCCATTAGGATATCAAGGTACTTTGATAGGATCCACATTCACAACACCACGATGATCGGTGCCTCGGTAGTGAAATCCCTACCGAGGACCACAACACCAGCACCAGCATCATCTGCAACAGTGGCAATTTAGGCCTATTCAGCAGAACAGACTAGGGTTTCAAGTTGGTGGGCCAATAGCTACTACTTTAGGGACCAGGAATATTGGACCGAAGATCGGATGCTAGACATTTGGAGATCCATATTACCAGCATGACTGTCCAGTTGAGAGGGTTGGAGCAGTCGGGTGAGCCGCACACACTACAGTTGAAGATTTGGGAAAGGCCCACCAGATTCATGCAGCAGTGAATAACCACCAGGTCGAGCACCATTCCATTGTGCTTGAGATATCACGCAAAATCGCCGACCAAACTTTTAGTATTTGGATAGAACTAGGTGCTATATAAGAGCTTGCGCAAAGGATGCAAGTTATATGCAATCTTAGCGTTGAACGACAATAGCATTGCAGAAGGATTAGAAAACCTTATGGTAGTATGAGAGTTTGCTTATGTGTTCCCAGAAGAGTTACCAAGTTTGTCATTTGAAAGAGAGATGGAATTTACCATCGACTTAAAACCTGGAACTAAACCAATAACAAGAAAGCCTTATCGGATGTCGAACCCTGAGTTACAATAGTTGAAAATGTAACTGAAGGAGTTGTTATACCTAGGACTTATATGTCCAAGTGTGTCACCTTGAGGTGCACCTATTATTTTCATACAGAATAAGGATGGTTCGTGGAGACTCTATATTGACTATCGTCAGTTGAACAAGGCAACGATCAAGAACCAGTATCCTTTGCCAAGAATAGACGATTTGTTTAACTAAAGGAAGGGCGCAATTGTGTTTTCAAAGATTGACTTGAGATCAGGATATCACCAGTTATGGATCAAGGAGTAAGGCATTCCTAAAACCGCAGTCAAGACGAGGTTTGGGCATTATGAGTTTATCGTTTTACGGTTTGGTCTGACAAACGCCCCAGGGGTATTCGTGATCTTGATGAATGAGGTGTTCTGTGAATACTTGGACAAGTTTTTTCAAGTATTCATTGATGACATATTGATATCTTCTCGGATGACAGAAGAACTTGACGAACATTTGCACTTGGTACTATAGTGTTTACGAGAAAACAAATTATACGGGAAACTGTCGAAATGCTCTTTTTATCAATCAATGACTCATTACTTAGGGAATGTCATCTCCGAAGAAGGCATTGTTGTGGATCCAACAAAGGTAGAGGCTATTATGGAATGGCATGCGTCAACGAACATACTAGAATTACGTAGCTTTATGGGTTCAGCAGGATATTATCGACGGTTCGTTGAAGGTTTTTTGGAGATAGCAATTCGATTACGGAATTGCAAAAGAAAAACAAGAAGTTGTATGGACCAAGAAATGCGCAGAAGCCTTTCGAAGGCTCAAGGATTTGTCGACGATGGTGTCAATACTAAAGGTCCCTGACATGGGCCGAGGACTTCTTGGTATGCACAGATGTATTCAAGGAAGGATTACGTGGAGTCTTGATGAAAGACGATCGAGTGATCGCTTACACCTCAAGGAATTTAAAAAATCATGAGGAGAACTATGTGATGCATGACTTGGAGTTATTATCCATTCTGTATGCCCTCAGAGTGTGGAGACATTATCTGATTGGATGGAAATTCGAACTAAAGACAAACCATTGTGGTTTGCAATACATTTTATGCAAAGTGACTTGAACGCGTGACAAAGGCGTTGGTCAGAACTGCTTAGCGAGTACGATTTTAATATCACCTACATAAAAGGAACGGTGAACAGAGTGGCAGTTGCGTTGAGTTAGAGACCACACATATTTTCGGTGATACCCATTCAGCCGAATATTCAAGAAAAGATTCTAAATTTACAGTGCAACGATGACTGGTATAAAGAGATTAAGGAAAATATCGACCAAGACACCATGTTGCTACCAAAGTTTGAGGGATTTACATTGGACAACGATGGATTGATGAGGTATAATAACCGGATCTGCGTACCACCTAACAACAATTTGAGAAGTTTGATCTTAAACGAAGCTCATAGAGCAGTGTACATGTCTCATCCAAGAGTCACAAATATGAGGGCAGACCTTAAGCCCTTATTCTTCTAGAAAGGAATGAAGGCGGACATAGTTAACTATGTGGTGAGATGTATAGAATGTCAGCAAGTGAAGGTTGAACATAGACATCCAGCTGGATTACTATAGCCACACGCTAGTCCGGAATCGAAATGGGAAGTCATTTCAATGGACTTTATTGTTGGGTTACCATTGACGGCAAGGAGGCACGACTCAATTTTCATGGTAGTTGACACTCTAACAGAGAGTGAACATTTTATTCATGTGTGTACGATGTATCAAGAACCATACATAGCTATAATTTTTTCAAGGAGATTGTGAGACTTCCTGGTGTGCCAAAAAGAATCATATATGATAGAGGAACGGTGTTTACAAGATGATTTTGGACTAGTTCCCAAGAGGCCTTAGGAATAGAACTGAACTTTAGTACAGCATATCGCCCTGAGACAGTCGGGTAGACAGATGGAATGAACCAAATTTGGAAGATATGTTTCATATGTGTGTGTTGGACCAACAGAGGCGTTGGGAAGAGTTTTGACACTGGTAGATTTTGCGTACAACGACAACTATCAAGGTACCATTAAGAGGGCATCATTGAGTTTCTTTACAGGAGACCATGTCAAACGCCATTGAGTTGGGATCAACTTGAGGGTAGGGTCCTGGTGGGACCTTTCGAAGTTGTGGAAAATAAAGGGCTTGTAGCCTATCGACTAGCCTTTCTTGACTCTTGAGGTGTATGCACGATGTTTTTCATGTATCTATTTTGAGACATTATGTTAGTGATCCTACATATGTGATTGACATGATTTACTTACAAGTGTTGGACGAGGGTGCACTCACAACAGAGCCAATTCGCATTTTGTACCATCGCATTCAACAGCTATGGCGTCGAACAGTCGATCGGGTCAAGGTCTAGTGGGAAAAGTATAGTCCACACTCGGCTACCTAGGAGGACGCATATGATATGCACTAGTAGTTTCCATATTTGTTTGATAGTTAGACATTTAGATCTTTTCAGATGCTTTATTTACTGCATTTATATACTGTGAAACTTCGGGACAAAATTTAAAACAAGAGAGGGTGTATGTAACATCCCCCTCTTCCAAGCACATTTTATTGACTTATCCTTGAGGACACTTGCGTGCAAGTGATCCAGTTTTAGTATATTGTTGTTTTTCACTTATGGATTATTATGATGATGTTGATGGATTATGATGTTATTTTATTTGATATCTATGTATTGATAGATGTTATTGACAAGTTTTCCCTGAATGTGCGGGACACTTGACAGATTGAGGATGTCGATGGCATCAATGGACCTCCTTAGACTCTGGATCGAGTCAGGGAGTGGATTGTATTGGTTTGGGTATTTTATTTATGCATGTGAAATATGATCGGGTATATTATGATGTTATTTATGGATCATTGACATTTTTTCGTTGATGGATGCAGGATGACAATTGCTTGCTAATTCGACTCACATAAGGAGTAAAGGGGCCATGCACAAGAAC
>ML795461.1:25192-49890 GCA_009831015.1 Picea engelmannii
GAACATTCCTATTTTAACTCAACTCTGTTTTAGAAAGGTGTTAGTCTTAAATGGGAAATGAAGGGAATAAAGGGACAACTAGGAGTGATTTTAGGAGCGCTTTTAGGATGGGTGAGTGAAATTGACACTTAATTAAATTAAATTGTGGATTTATTGGTGCAACTAAGGGAATGGGTGGCAAGTGTATGGAGATAATAATTCCTAATTAAATTTAAAAAAAAAAAAAAAAATCAAATGTGAAAATGGCAAGTTGTCACTAAGGAAATTTTATAAAACAAATAGGCTGAGAGGAGGAGAGGGAGATTGGTTATGAGTGAGGTTATGTTGTAGAAATTTTGATTGGTTTTACTTGTGAGAGTTGGGATACCTAGCTCGAGATAGAGAGAGAGAGTGGTGGATCTACCTTGCGAGATGAGTTGGGAGCTAGAAGAGTTCTGGTTGTGTGCGTGCGTGACCCCTTTGCAACTCAGGGGGCTAAGGGGGTAGAAGAGTACCCCTAGCGTTGGTCGGGAGATAACGGTGAAGTTCTTGGATTGGAAAGCAAGAGAAGGGCATTGCACAAGAACTGGATTGAAGATCAACCTAAACCTTACTCTGTTGGCTATGGTACTCAACTGTGTCTTATTGTTATTGGTGAACTTATTATATGTTATTGACTACTGATATTCAATCATTTAAACTCAGACTGAAGGTTTAGAATTTAATATTGTACTATTAAACGTTTCATAAATTCTTATGTGTATAGATTAAATGATAGAGTAGATCATTATTTTTTTTATGTAAATTGATTTAATCTACTTTTGATGGGAATGTATGCATCATTTGTAAGGTGCACCAGCTAAGACCCTTCTAATGTAATGGAATCGTGAAGTATCGATCTCTGGGTGGCGGTGTAAATCCCCAGTCCTTTCCCTTCCCTGTAAAACGTTAATCCCCAAAACGAGTGAACAAATGTGTCAAATGAACTCCCTATCGCCTGGTGGTTAAGTGCGGTTGGTTGATAGTGAAATATTTTTCTAGTATGTTGGGTGCTTGTTTGGGTGAAGTTCCTAGCTATTACTATTTTCTAGAAGCCCTGTGTCAGTGATTTACCTTTGTTGTTATATTGATTTTTCGGCCCTTACTCTTGGATGTGATTTTTGGCATTTTTACATTTATACTCGACCTTTAAATATTCTCATTTCACTCAAGGTAAAGAGAATAGCTAGAATCGTCTTGTGCTTTATTGATTTTCCCTTAGTTCCAATCCATAATTTTGAAGGATTGCTTCATAGCCCTTATAGTTGATTTGGTGAACTCCCTGAGGGGGTATGTTGGATTCTTAAGTTGGTAGTTACAGTGGGATCAACATGTTGCCATAGATAAAGACAAGTGCTCTCCAACAGTGATCTTCCTTCAGTTTTGTCCAAGCTTTTGCATGTGCCTTGTGAGGAGATAATTTGCACAATGAAATAAGACATCAAGCTAATTGCAAACTAGCTAAGAATATTTTATGTAATAAAAATTTCAAGATGCAAATAGGTGTCTCTTGAAAAACCAAGAGCAGTAAAGTGTAAGATATTCAAATAATTAAGTCAACAACATGTATGAGATCATCATGAGCATTGAGTAAAGACTACTTAACCAGTTACTAAATAATGTTTAATTAGATGGTATATTTAATTATTATTAGTAACCTTGAGTGATTTTGCTATCTGAATTGGTTAGTTCCAAGGTTGAGAAAGTACTTTCTTATATCAAAAGTAGGAAAATGGTTTTTCTTATGTGAGTAGCTTCACTTTGGTACTGAAGAAAAGAAATTCCCTACCAAGTGTTGGTCCTATAATTGTTTTTACTTTTTCAACTCTCTATGGATGAATGTTAATTATAGATGACCTATTGTGGGATTGGGTTGTAGTTTCTATTGGCGTTGATTATATGGATGAGGGTTAATTGTATATTAACTATATGGAATTTTTATAGTGGCTAAATGTGCCATTCATATTAATGTATGCCAAATTTAGTTGAACCATTGGTGAAATGTTAATTAATGGTAATTATGTCAATTATGTGTCATTTGTATTTGGGCCATGGTGAGAATGTTTCTTAGGTGGAACTTGTGTCATTAACTATGTGAATGCATGATTGTTTTAGAAGGTGTTTACCTTGTGCCATGAAAGTAAAGTGACGATTACTCTTTCACTACTGATTATGTGGATGTAGGATTTTTTTAACATTGTATACTCTTGTGCGTTTAAATGGGGTAAAACCATGTATATGTATAATCATTATTTCTCTTGTTAGTAAACTCTCATGTTGTATGGTCATGGAAGGATCATTAAATTTCTTAAATATGGAATGCTAGAGGCTCATGATACTTGTTCATTATGTTGTGCCATTAAAGGAATGTCGATGTATGATTGATTGAGTAGGTGGTTTCTCATGCACCTTTAAATAATGTTGGTATATGCTTGATTGAGTAATAGATTCTCTTGTGCCTTGGATTTTATGTGATGTGTGATTGGTCATTAGAACATTATTGCACCATTGATTATCGTTGATGTTGGTTGATTGATCTAGTTAGTTTCATCTTGATTGTGTTAGTGGGATGTAGACACCTCCTTGTTCCTCAGAATAGTCGTCATCCCTAAGACCTTAAGTGGTGAAAATCAATCAGATGAATCATGGGCTTGAGCATTGCTTATGTGTCTTGGAGGTCCTAACCTTTCAAGGTAGGTTGGGTAGGTAGTATCTTGATGTCATATTTATGTTATCGTGATGTTATCTTATTTTATATTTATGTGATGAGTTGAGCAATTAAAAGAACTGATTATTTCAGTTGATCGTGATGAGTTGATCTTGCATCGTCATTTATGATGCTTGTTGATTATGTGTCGTTACTAATTATGTTGATGCGTTGGTTGCGACGTTATTTGATTACTACGATGAGTTGCTTGTAATTATTTTAATTATGATGTCGTTGATTATGCGCAACTTGAATTATGTGTTGACGTTAATTTCCTAATGCTTAATAATAATAATAAAATTTCCTATTGTGCTTCGATTTTCCTAGTCGTAACGGAGGGGTCGTTACATCCCATGCATTCATTCCTATATGCATTTAAAAGTAAATATCTAGGGTTCCTAAATCAGTATAAACTAGAGATTCTTAATTCTTTTAGTGTTTCCCTGGCAACATTGCCAAAAATGATAGCTCTAAAATATGTTTCTTAAAATAAAACTATTATATGGATTCATTTAATTATCTGACCTAGGGTTCATCTTGAACTTATGAAACACCAGTATTACACACACATAGATAAGAATCTGAAGATTTTCTAGTTTCTTATAACATGTATGTTGACCATTGACCAAGTTTTGGGAGCTTCTTGGTCATGTTGACCTATTTTGGCACTTCAGCAACCTGTCAAAGGAGGAGCACAAGACGAAGCGGAGATCACGGGGTCTCGACCCCCTTTTGGGCCTCTTTTTGGGTTTTTGGGAATATGTAACAGGAAAGGGATGTCGGCCCATGGGTTTACCCATGTTTAGGCCTATTTTGTATATGTAAATAAATGTCTAGGCTAGGAAGAGAGGAGGAGATGAATGAAAGGCTAAGTGCTAGATCTAAGTGATATGAATGTATTCTAAGTGCAAGTAGGGTTTTTATTCTTTTTGCATGATTGTAAGAGACTTGCAGAGCTGAGTGCAAGTAGTTGTGACAGATTGTGAAAGGCTTAGTGTTGTAACATGAGGAAGAAGGATCTAGCGAGCTACGCAGATCTTCTGTCCTGTGCAAAATAAGGGTTAAAGGCTCTGTGCTTTAACAGATTGACTAAAGAAAATAAAGAAGAAGAGTTGGTGAACATAGCCCCAGGAGGGGGTTGAACCACGTAAACATTGTTTTATCTTGCTTGGTGCTTGCCTGAATGTGTTTATGTCTTCTTTGCTTAGTGCTTTGAGATGATTAGATAGATCTTCTTATGCTCAGTGCTAATGATGTATAGAATGTTAGATCTAATGTACATGAATATGCTCAGTGCTTGATCAGTTACATCTGACTTATTTTACTTATTCTAAGTGCTTGTATACGGTAGAGTATTGTGAATACTACGACGCTTTGTTTTCTCAGTGAAGTAGACAATGATTGCATGTTAAAAAACTGAAGGTCCTAATTGCTTTATTAAGTAGTACAATCACAGATTTGTGTCCCAGCTAAGGTTGCATACACTTGAGTCCTGCAACCACCCCTACCTCTACCTCGGGTGAGACTTCATATGCTTCGCAAGTGTTGCCGAAAGGGGCGGTAGTTAGGGTTTTGTTGGTGTGATGTTGTAGCATTGAACCCTTGGTCTACCCCTGTTCCAACAAATGGTTCCATTGTCGGGACCTGAAACTGTGATTGTTGGGAACTGAGAAAGAGGAAGCTCTATGCAAATATTCATCCTGAAATTGTAAAAGCTCTGTGCGTAGATTTGTGCCCTAGTGCACAGTATTCTAATTGATCTGAAAATATCTATGCTAAAGAGAGAAGGCCAAATCTGAAGGAAAGAAGCTCGATCTGAAGAAAGAAGGTGAGATCTGAAGAAAAGAAGTAAGATCTGAAAGCTTTGTTCTCTAAGAAAGGTAAAAGTGGAAACTTATGACTAAAAGAGGTAAGATCTGCAAGCTCTGTGCTCTGATAAAGGTAAGAATAGTTAAAAAAGTCTTAGATCTGAAAGCTTTGTGCTCTGTAAAAATAATATATGTGGAAATTTTTGTTTCTAGAGTATCAATCTAGGTATGTTTGATATATTATGTCCTAGCTTAAAAACTAGGGAACTGATAGATGAAAAAAGATTTGATATGAATAGATCTGATAAGAATAAAGACAAATATGCTATACCTATGCATAGAAAGAATGTTTGGACTAACAAATGGATGCAGGAACCTAGAAAGAATTTGTTTCAGGTTATTTCATACGATCCTAGTGCGCAGTATAGAAGAAGTTGGGGATCATTTAAATGAAAGACAGGATTAACCCTATGTTATAGTTGAAGAAGACCATGATATATTGCTAAGGAATTCTCTGGTAGAAGACCTAGTTGTCTTTGTTGTAAGGCTATGGACCATGAAGTACTGGATTTCCCTAGAATGATCTTTAAGCTTGAAGGAATGAATTTGAATCAAGAGAACCCTAAGGCAGATCCAGAAAAGACAGAACCCCAACAAGAATCCGAGAAAGTATTGATACAAATAAAAGAAACCTTGAATGACCATCGACATGTCATCTTATCAAAGATCTTCAAAGAGAAGGAATGCATCAAAGTAAGAATAGGGGACTTCGACATTGACTGTGTTCTGGATGAGGAAACACAGATGAATATTATGCCAGAGAGAACCTGGGAAGCTATAGGAAGGCCTGCTATGATCCCTTCACTAGAAGGAATAATTTTATTTAGAGGAAAGCTAGTAAATCTATGTGGAAGGCTCACTCGGATACCTATGACTGTCAATGGAACTTTGAGAGAAGAAGACTTTGATATTATTAAATTTTTTGAAGACAACGCCTCGTTTACCATGCTAATAGAAAAACCTTGGATTGATAGAGATCAAGCTAGACGAAAGGAAGAAGAATAAGTTTTGGAATAGAAGAAGCAAGAGTTAAAAGACTTTATGACCAGAAGGATCGTGCACTTGATTGAGGAATAGAAGAGCAAATTGTAGATATTTAAAACTAGCAACTCAGATGTCCAAGCTAAGAGAACACTAGAGGATCCTCGAGAGATTGAATTACCTATCCCAAACACAGAAGAAGTATTATCCAGGAACCCTAGGAAAGAATGTCAACAGCGCGAAGTAACTAAGACCAAAGAAGAAAAGAATCAGAATGAGAAAAGCATTACCAAGGTGAAGCTCACTGGAAAGAAGGATAGAAAGTTAAGAAAGAAAAGGGCTAGTACTGAAAGGTTACATGAGGCTCTAGAGAAGACCTTGCAGAAAGAAAAATTACAGAATTGGAGCTTCGTCGAGATATCAGAACCGCGACACATGGCACTTCGCCATGACGAAGAAATATAGCCATTGGGGCCGATATATCCGTTTGACTTCCACTCTGAATAGATAGAAAAGTAATAAAGGTTTGTCATTCGATCGTTGGACCGCATCATAACGGATCGAATAAGAGTTAATGGATGCTCATACCCGTTGCACATCGACTATTGTCAAATTACCTATTTAGCTCATCGTGCCATGCACTAAGAACACTTTTTCCAAATTGAGAATTCGATCCTGCAGCCTAAGCCGAGTTTATACATTGATCATTGTGTTATCGTTCTCTATCTCATTACAGTGTATGAGTTGTTCTTGGATCCCGTGAATTGTTTATCCCGAGTGCGTATGTCGGAAGCATTGAGCGCTGCAAAGAAATTTGTTGAAGAGGCTTTGATAGACTTGATGACAGAGAAAGTCATGTTGGAGCGAGGGTTGTATACAGGTGTACAAGCATCGTCGACGAGAGGACTGCAGGCCTCTCCTTCCACTGCTCGAGCCGATCCATCTCGACCAGCCAATGAGAATCGCACTAAGCACAGAGATGATATCGTGAATGCTAAGATGATTCTAAGTATTCTATCTGCTTATCTACCACCTCTAAGCGGCGCCATCAATTGTGAAAGTGTACCCCATGAATTTGAGTATGCTCTAATCACTGTGTACCTTCCGAAAGAAGTGCATGTAGTTCATGCTGACCAGGATAAGCTCACTGTGTTGAAGTTCAGTGACTTCAACCTCGGCGACAGGATGGTTTACAGTATGTTCGCCCCTCATAAATATCTGACGTGAACCAAAGGAAAGAACTCCAATATTATCGCTCAATCATGGACCCAGAACCTCGCGCAGTCAACCCTACTTAATGCAATGAAGATTCCTCACTTCAGAAGGCATCAAGAAGTGAACGTGTGCATCAAATTGTTGTTGTCCTGCTATCATGGAGGATACTTATGGTTGAACTGTTGCATCACAGTGGATCTAACTTTCATCAATCGGATCACAGGGCTAAGCATGCAGGGCCCCGACCCACAAGATTTCTACCCCGGAAAGACCACAAATCGCACTCTCACCTAGAGGATAAAGGATATGTACGGAGATGTAGAGAAGGGCACACGAGGCTACAAGGTAGCCTCTATCTAGAGCAGTGCAATGCACCTTGCCTGTTAGTTGATCGTTGGCAAGCTAGTTCGCAAGAACTAGCCGACCCAAGTAATTGGATTTGTAGTCAACCTCACAGGGAAGTGCACAGAGGGACTACATATGAATTGGGCCAAATACTTGGTGAACCAGCTAGAACTGGACTGCAGGGAAGTGCAGGACCAAGGGTATGAGTTCCATTTTATATGGTTGCTCATATTAATCACTTTCATCGCATGGGAGATGTCGGAAGCTGCAACCTTCTCGGATGTCGAGCCCTTTGAACCATTGGCTGCAAAGTCCAGTACGTTGTGGTATTCTAGCGACATGAACAAGCAGTGGAAATCAAATGTCATCTTCCACATGTATTATAACCAGTTGAAGGTAGCCATACAGGCCATGCCTCGCATAACCCTGAACACACTTCACAGATTTATGCCATTGATGAAATTCAGCATGGACCGCCACTTCACCTACATCACAGTGCACGTTGATGAGAATCACCAACAGCTACAGTCATACTACAAGTTAACGGAGGATGAATTGGAGGAGATTACCAAGGAATGGTTGGCAGACCTCCTTGTTCCAGCAGACCCCGCAGAGATGTTCGATGTTGACAGCCCCGAAAATGCATCGGATACAGTCGGACCTAACAAGATAAAGAAGACCGAAGAGGTCAACGATTTAGACAGTGCATCCGTAAAGATCACATCTATTTCAGTCGATCAAGGAGGTGATGGCACAGAAGTAGATTAGAAGAAAGGTAAGGTTACACCGCCAAGAGATGAGGAGGATCCCTCGAAGAAAAGGAAGGTTTCCCCTCTGAAACCTTCTTCAAGGAAGAAAATGAAAGTGACTAGAACCAAGTTTGAGACCACCCTAACCTCAAAGGACTTCGACTTCATCATCGTTGCACTGAACGATGCTTCATTGGAGATAGCAGAGAAGAAGGAATCCAAGCAGGAGGAGGTGTTCAGTCTCATCAAGGCTGAACTTCAAGAAGTGCAGCAGGCACTACAGTCCAGTTGTGCAGTATCCACTGCACCCCAGACAGTTGGAACACCAGAACTAGGTGATGAGCCCGCTCAATTACACTAGATCGTTGATACAGTTGAATCCCACCTTCAATGAGCTCAGGAAGAAATGGCACAAGCTACCTAGGCTTTAGCGCAAGTACAGAAAGACCTTGAGGACCAAAGAAGTGCTGCAGAAAAGGAAAATCTCACTCTACAAGCGAAATGGGATGAAGAGAAAGTAGAGCTATAGAAAAGCAAGGAACAGTTGCTCTCCAAGCAACTTGAAGTTAAGGAAAGGGTCAACAGAGCACTTTGCTCTATGAAAATCATCGAAGTACAGACCGAGGAACAAGTTCCCTAGCAGGTGGCACAACTGGAAGAGGGAATCCATAAGCTACAGCAACGCATCGTAGAACTAGAGCTTCGTATTGTACCCGAAACCCCTCAGGAGATAAGAGACCAGCGAGAAGCAACTGCTCGCAGCGCAGTTAGCATATTAAAATCTCTTGCCTTGGAGTGAAATCAATTAAGTAACCAGAGAACCCATACATACAAAAACCTTACAGAGAATCTAGAATTATATGCGCTGGAGTCGCAGCTCCAGGAAGCAAAACAGCATGCGGATACGCTACAGGCACATCTGAAGGCCCTGTCAGCAGTACATAGAATGAAGATATCTCATGAACAATGCACAACTCAGTAGCATATTCATATGCTTCAAAGAAAAGTGATGGAAGTCACTCAATGACTTCAACCTATGCAAGACAAGGCATGTCTGATGTTTACAAAGGTTGAGATCCAAGGAGCAGAGCTAGACCAGGTCATCCTCACAGCAGAACAGGTCCTAGAAGGATCAGTGAATGATGCAGTGATCCAGGAGTTCATTGAGCAAGAGGCCATAGCAAAGCAGTAAGTCGAAGCAGCTCGGGCCAAGCTCGAGGTGTTTGAGGAAGAACTGCTTAGACCAGAGTGACTCGAGATGAGTCACAGGTGAGTGTTGGGGGCATGTTGTCCCTTGACCAAGTTTTGGGAGCTTCTTGTTCATGTTGACCTATTTTGGGACTTAGACAGCCTGTCGAAGGAGGAGCACAAGATGAAGCAAATATCATGGGATCTCGACCCCCTTTTGGGCCTCTTTTTGGGTTTTTGGGAATATGTAACGGGAAAGGGATGTCGGCCCATGGGTTTACCCATGTTTAGGCCTATTTTGTATATATAAATAGATGCCTAGGCTAGGAAGAGAGGAGGAGACGAATGAAAGGCTAAGTGCTAGATCTAAGTGATATGAATGTATGTTAAGTGCAAGTAGGGATTTTGATGCTTTGTGTGTGATTGTAAGAGACTTGCAGAGCTGAGTGTAAGTAGTTGTGACAGATTGTGAAAGGCTTAGTGTTGTAACACAAGGAAGAAGGATCTAGCAAGCTGCGCAGATATTCTGTCCTATGTGGAGTAAGGGTTAGAGGCTATGTGCTGTAACAGATTGACTAAAGGAAATAAAGAAGAATATTTGGTGGGTGTAGCCCCAGGAGGGGGGTGAACCACATAAACATTGTGTTATCTTGCTTGGTGCTTTCCTGAATGTGTTTATGTCTTCTTTTCTTAGTGCTTTTAGATGATTAGATAGATCTGCTTATGCTCAGTGCTAATGATGTATAGAATGTTATATATAATGTACATGAATATGCTCAATGCTTGATCAGTTACATCTGACCTATTTTACTTATGCTAAGTGCTTGTATACAGTAGAGTACTGTGAATACTGTGAGGCTATGTTTTCTCAGCGAAGTAGACAATGATTGCATCTTAAAGAACTGAAGGTGCTAATTGCTTTATTAAGTAGTACAATCACATATCTTTGTCCTAGCTAAGGTTGCATACACTTGAGTTCTGCAACCACCCCTGCCTCTACCTCGAGTGAGACTTCATCTACTTCGCGGGTGTTTCCGAAAGCGCTGGTAGTTAGGGTTTTGTTGGTGCGTTGTTGTAGTGTTGAACCCTAGGTCTGCCCCTGTGCCAACAATGCCTAATCAAAAAGACAAATTATCTTATTCAAAAGAAAAGTAAGTTATGAAAATGAAAAGTAAAATTAAACATAACTACTCTGATTGTATTTAGTTTGAATGGTGGAGACTCTTTACTGTGGGATACAATTTGTTCCCTCATAAGCTCTATTTTATGAAAAAACAAATCTACAATCATTTCATTACGAAAACAAATCTAAAAATAATTCCATTCAAATGCACACATATAACATTATAAACCTAATCTAGTAGCAATGAAAACAAGCATGTGTAAGAAGATGTTCATAAGCATAAAAGAGACAGAGTGTAAACAGAGTATTATAGTTAATTTGAAATGAATAAATATAAACACAATTATCTACAGAAAATAACTTTCCTTTGCACCTCTTGAAGTGGGCCTAGCTCTAAAAATTCTCAGCAAAAAATATAACTCTCATATACATCACTCTTTTAACAATAATTAATAGAGACAAAGGAAATTGTATGTATATTCAAACACTGAAATTCTTTACATATTTCTTATATCATTCTCTCCACTACACACCTATCAAACACAAGAGAAAAGCTATGTATATGTATAGCTACAGATTGGAATATGTTCTTAACAACTATGAAAATGAAACATTTATAAAACATTAACGCTATGGAAGAAATAATCAATTGTTCATTACAATCATTGGAGATGTTGTGCTTCCAACGGAAATTCGAGGGTGTTTGGATGCCAAAATGGTAACAAACAACATGTTTCATGGTCTAGATTCTTGGCAATGAATGAATGTGACCCAAACTCGTTCAAAATGTTCCTTGATTTGTTCCTTGGCAGTTATTCTATCCACTTGCATGCTCAGTTGATATATTATGCTCAACCCTTTGGTAATTGTCATCATCGATCCTTTGCAATTGATATGAGGAATCATTGAATCGATTTGTTGGATTCTTTTGCAATGACATAACCCGTGGTATATTTTATCCATGCTAGAGATTTATTGTTAGCAATACTTATTCACATTTTAACTAAATCCTATATTCATACTCTAAATTCATAGTATAGACAAGAAAAAGTTGAAAACACAATCCAAATATACCTTTTGGGAGTGGTAATTAGGGTAAGTGGAATGTGAGACTATGAAGATCAAAAAGATCCTTATTCAAGACAAAATATCATCAAAATCGTTAAATATATAGGCAAAAGTGCTATCAATCCAAGGTCCCATCATATGTTTTTACTTCTTCATGGATGTTCATTGCTAGGGATTTTATGGATGAAATAATTTTTGAATAAGTGGTCTCACTTTGTCTTGTGGTTTTGTTTATGGAAGAATGCAAGTGTAATGATGTTTATCTAATGATGGTTTTGCATTCTCTTGGTTCTTTCTTGAAAAAAACCCTTCTTGTCAAAAGTTTTGAAAGTTTTTTTAGAACATCAAGCATTGATGGTTCATCACACATCTTTTGGGTTCAGTTGGTCGGGCAATCGACCAGCACACCACATGAGTCAATTGAGTAGTCGACGTGTCTATCGATCAGACAGTCGACCAGCAGTCAAAGATAGTCAGTTGGTAGATCGACCATCCCTGCAATCGACTATGATTTGGGTGGATAGTCAGTCAGGTCGAGTCTCGTCAACCGAACTTGACAGAGCAAATTTTGTGGAATCAACTCTAACCATCGACGCTTGTATGTGGACAAGACATTCCAGATTTTGTGGGAGTTGATTAGATATTGAGTCTGTAAAATAATACCCCTTGGGTCATTATCATATGTCGAATATGAAGTGATTTCAGATTGCACAATAGATCATGTGGATCAATATGTGCAATATTCACTATGATGTTCTAATCATAGTACTTTGTGCTTAAGTGTTGTAAAGGTGTCTTTAGCCTCCACCTCTGTTCTTCAAAATTCTTTGTCCCTCTTTTTTTGCATGTAGTATTGTTTTCTTTGTTTAATGTTGTGTTCCATTTCAATCCACAACATGGTATCAGATTCGATGGTTTGAAAATATCGACATGTTATCTTCAAACATTGTTGAGTTGAATTTGTTGTGTAATTGACTCTAGGCTAGTGGTTTACTGATTAGAAAATATTTAAACAAAACTAGTCTATCTAGATATTGAATATGGCTTTGAAGATCATTCATGTTGTTATGAATGGATCAAATTATGTAGTATGGGCTCTAGATATGGAAACTATGTTGAAAAGTAAGGGATTGTGGCAGTATAGCAAGGTCGTGATCCCAGATCCAATAGATGCTTCAACAAAATTTGTCATTGATATAAATAAGGATGAGGCTATATGGGTCATCACGACCTACATATCACGAGAAATATGTTTTCATCTCGGTGGACTTGACTGTTTGCATCTAGTCTGGAAGAAGCTGGAGACCTTGTTCGACCGAATCGACGAAATCCATGTCATGCAGTTGGAGAAAGAGTTGATCTCTCTCGATCCTCATTCCTTTGAAATAATGGAGGACTATTTATCATGTGTTAAAGAAATCCAGTTGAAGTTGAGAGAATGTGGAGAAAACTACAATAAGAAGGATGGACAACTCATTGAGATGGTATTGATAAATTTGACAACACCTTTTAATGTTTTCGTATCGAACTTCCACACCAATTGGCACGATGATCCATATGGATGTTGATGGCCTCCCACCTATTCCAACTGGCTCATTTTGGTAGTTTTCCAATTTGGCAGTTTTTTCCCTAGTTTTTGGGTCCCTGATTTGCAGGGTCGTTTTAAGGCCCTAAACAACGGTTCTAGGGCTCACCACAGTCAAAATTACCTTTGATAGATAACAGCAAAATATATATTCCTTGGATAGACCTTTCCAACAGGCTATCATGTGCCTAAAATGGAGATTGTATGCAAAACATACGACCTTGGGAAGTTGATGTACTAACTTACCCAAACGAGGCCCACATGACTTTTGGTGCTTCATCTTCTAGGGTTAGGTTTTTGGATGTCTAGGGTTTTTGACATTCCTGTTTATGGTAAAAAGACCTTCAGAGCCTCATTGTAATAATATTCTGGTGAATGAGCGTAATCGTCACATCTCTTCTCAAAGATAAGTCGCCACCATTCTAGCAAGCTTGTTTTCGCTGCATTTTACAGCTTCAGCATATTTCCTTATTGAATAGAAACCAGTTTTACTGTATATCTATTATTTTGTATTAAGCATTTTTTTATAATAATTTGTATTCATTGTGTTCTACAAATATATTATGGATCACATGCACGCAAGCAAGATGGTAAGGACTACTCCTTTAAAGTTTTTTGTGAAATTTTGATTGTTGATAAACATATATTTCTTGAAGAAGGCAAGCTTGGTGGTAAGCACCAGGCCCACTTTCTCAAGGGTAAGGGAAATATGGATTCCAGGAATAGAGTGTAGTTTGATGCTTCTGCACAGAAACCTGCATATATTGATCAGGGACCCAAAATACAACCACAAAGAAATTAAAAGAAGAAAACATGTCGATATTGTGGAAAGACTGGAGATGTCGAGAAGAAATGATTCAAAAAGAGAGACAAAATATAGGAGAACGTTAAGAGGCTTGAAGGAGACGTGTCAACTGTTCGTCAACCCGCTGATAATTTTACCTTCCAAGTCGGGACTTCTCATGGATTGATATCTCATACTGTGCATAATGAATGGGTTGTTGACTCTGGGTGCACTCATCATATGGCAAAGGATTCCACTTTATTCATGAGATTGAATAAAGTCAAAGAAAGTAGAATCTATCTTGCTAATGATTTTAATTTGGATGTTGTTGGTCAAGGTGATGTATCTTATAGACATGGTAAAATTGTCGGTGTCTATCATGTACTAAATCCCAGTGCCAATATGTTGTTTGTTCCTCGGTTGAATCAGACTGGTAATATTGTGGAATTCTTTCCATATTAGTTCTATGTTCGGGATTTGAAGAAAGGGAAGTTGATTGTCATTGATGAGCTTCTAGACCCAACGGACAAATTATAAAATTTTTGTAACTTGACTTGACCTGAATATGAACCGACTGCACTTATTACTCACACTAATGAGAGAATTTGAATTTGGCATGAATGACTTGGACATCTAAATTTTTGAAGTCTATAGGCACCCGCAACTTATAACATGGTTGTTGATTTACCGAAGGTGTTTCCCTTTGAAGGTGTATGTAAGGGTTGCATACTTGGGAAGCATCATCAGGAACCTTTTGAATTTGGACAAGCGTGGCGAGCACATAACCTACTGGAATTGGTTCACAGTTGTTAGTACTAGAAGTCAACTCAAGACTATTGTTGAGATAAGCCTAGCACACCTTGTTTCAAAATGTTTTAAAGAAAATAGTTTTTAGAGAGGTGGAGGGATCACACACTTAATATTAATGTATATGGATGAAAGAGCTATTAGAAACACTTCCCTATGTGTTGAAGATTAGGTAAATAAAACCTCAGTTGGAGTAAAAAGAGTATAAGGTATGATTAAGGATAATTAATGAAACAAAATTGACAATCATCAAAGAGCATCTATTCTTTAATATATTTGACTAGGAGAAGAATAAGCCTACACTCAGAAATCCTTTCTGAACAAGATTTAAAAGACTCAAACACACATGTGGCAAAGATTGCACTATACAAAATAGAGAAACCTTTTCAGCACATACATACAGTCATATGAGCATATAACAGTAATGATATGTTCAAGATGAGGAAATAGAAGTGATAAACAAAGATGATAGATACACACCAACCACTGACTTTATTAATAGTTGAAATATTTACATAGGTAGGAAGGATCAAAATAGTCTTATAATTAAAACCTTTAAGCCAAAACAGGGATCCAACCCATTATTTTTCTACTTCATCCAATGTATAGTGTTTTATATTGGTTACATGCATTTTTGGTCAACCTGATAGTCAAGGGCACATCAAAACTAATCCCTACAAGTGCTCAAGGTGAATTATTGTCTCTATCTACTGATATACAAAACAATGAACATTTTACAAAAAGATCCTACAATAAAGGCAACATCATTGCATGGAAAAATTTATTTGGTTGACTTGCTTTCCACTTGGATGATTGCACTGCATATTCCTCTTTATCCTTCCAAGCTCTTCTCGATATTCAATGATCCACTCGAATCAAGACTTTGACAACTCAGCAATGCTAACTGATCTGTAGAATCATCTTATCCCAAGATAGACTATAGATCCACAAAATGGGTATCTAAGTCCATCTAATGATCCATAAAGTATTTACCATGTTTATAGCCTTTATCGATCATAAAAATATGAATATGTGTCATATATGTTGCAAAATCCACTGCTATAGGTGTTCCTGTAGCGCCAATATTTTCTTGTGTATGAGACTGCGGGAACTTCCTGTAGCACCATATAAAAAAACCCATTTTTATCCTTTTTTTAACTCCTTTCCTTGCCCAGGTTACAACCAAAACATAACAAAAAGAGGAATGGTCCCTTAAATACAAGGAAGCAAAAAGGTTCTTCCATCATCAATCGTCTTTCAGTCAAAATATAGGATTTTAATTGAAGGTGAAATTCTCAAACTACGAATTCTCCTTGAAAAAATGATGTAGTTGCTTCTACCAGCAAATCCAAACCGTTCCTTCTTGTTTTCTTGGTTTGAGAACGAGTTTGTATTCTCTTGGGATTATCCCCTTCAAATCCAATCCTAGGGTTTGGGCCTCTCTTATTTTTACTTTGTTTTCTTATAGAAACTCTATTTTTTCCTGTAGGAGTCTTTGTATTTGTTGTCAGTCCTCCCTTTTTATACTTATTAGTCTCAATCTTAGTTACAGGAATTTTCTTGCTTGTTGATGGATCCTCTTTTGGGTTTTAAAATTATTCATCAATAATAATATCCTTGTCTTTAATGTAAGGGTTATACATTGCTTTGGATTTCAACCTGAATTTATTTTGAGGCCTAGTTCTCCTTTTTCTCATTAAAAATTTCTATCTAGAAGCATCATCTTCATAGGAGCTTTAGCTAGGAGGAATGGTATTTGGGGAATGATATTTAGGCTATACAGTATCTATGAATTCTTCGGTTGTCTCAAGTTTTTGATCTTCCTTCAATACCCTAGGTTTAACCAACCTTTTGGTCCTTCTAGAATAAGTCTTTTGAGCATATAGAAATGGATTCTTACCTCCACCTAGGATATGAAAAGACCCTATGTCTACTTGCAGGTTGGAGCATCTTCCACTAGCTCATCTGAAATCTTTAAATAGACTTCTATTTTACCCTTCTCTGGAATGATTGGTTGACTTGCGCTGAGTGAAGCTTCTTGATTAGGCTCAGCAAATTTATCATGTAACTGTGTGGCAGAAGGATGTACTTCTTTCTCAAACCCTGATTGGATCAAGAATTGATCCCATGTCCTCTGTAATTTTCCCAGCTCAGCTTTAATAAGTATCTTAATCAATCCTTGATGATAAATTCCAAGAGGGGTCTTAGGGTTTTCTTGAATTTTCATTGCCATCTTATCTAGATCTCTTAAGAAGTAATATGGTAAACTCATCATTTGATTCCTGACAAACGAAGAAGGAAATGAAGATGAAACAAAAACACAATAGAATAGTGCCCTTCACATGTGATGTATCATTTAAGCATAAGCAAGGCCTCCATCCATTCATCAACAATCCAATCCCTAGGAATACCCTTGGCCCAATTGGGATCTCTATGTTCAAATTTCAAGAACTGATTTGCATCCCCTCATGTAATCAATTTGTTTTTGAACCACTTTTCGCCATTAGTAGGGAGGTTACAAGCTGTTGATATGGACTCTTCTATAACCTGCATAACCAAGTTTGCAATTTGAGCCCTCTGTCCATTAAAACTTTCAGCAAATGCCTGGGTTGCAGCATAGTGATAACCATCTAACTTAGTGTAGTACAAATACCAACCATCTCGATCAAAGATGATTTTGTTGTCTTCATATGCTTCCATAATCTCGAGCCCTTTAGGTTCTTTGGCATATTTGAAAAGAAAACGACTTGAAATTCGTTATGTAACTTAGTAATGATAAAACATGAACTATGACATGACATATGACCTTTGATGAAAGGATTTGACACTTTAAATGATGCCATATGAGAGTTTTACTAACATATGCATAATTAATCCTATCCCCCTTAATAATACTAAGTACCCCCCATTTTTTCAACATAATACAAATTTGATCCCCTTAATAAGATTTTGCACCCTTAATCAAACTAATGATTAGGATTTATAGCTTACATAAAAAAATTGAAATGGAGAAACTAAGAGATGAGAGATGAGACTTAGCAAAACAAAATAGGTGATAACAACAGTGATGTTTGTTCTATCAATTTACCTTCACTGAAAGGTGCAAGGAACATTTTGACTTTCACTGATGATTTCTCTCATTTCACATGGGTATTTTTCCTAAATAATAAAAATCTTGTCTTTGAGAAGTTCAAATAATTATAGACCTTTGCTGAAGATTAATGTGGTAGATCCATTAAGTGCTTGATATCAGACATTGGTGGTGAGTATGTCAATCGACCCTTTTAAGAATACCTACTTTGATCTGGTATTGACTGGAAAAGGTCGGTTCCTCAGACACCTCAGCAAAATGGAGTTGCAGAACAAAAGAATCATACATTAGTCAAAATCGCTAGATGTCTTTTGCAGGATAAAGACATGCCTCCTCGCTTCTGGACTGAAGCGGTGTATTGTGCCAATTATCTGCTCAATTGCATCTTGACTCGAGTTGTTCCTTCCATGACTCTTGTCAAACGATGGTATGGAAAGAAACCTTCTATTGAGCACCCCCGTGTGTTCAAATGTGTTGCTAGGGCTTACATTCCTAATGATTGTCGAAATAAATTGGATGCAAAGAGTCATGCTTGTATCATGATGGGATACTATGAAGAGTCAAAAGCCTATCGACTATTCAATCCTATCCGACGTAATGTTCGGAAGTCTTCCAGAGTCAAGTTATTTAATGCCTTATTTGGATTGTTGCAGGATGCTCCCCTTGATGTTGTCTCGGACACTAGTTCTCTTGCTCGTCTCTTCATCCCTTCAATTGGTTCGTCAAACTTTGTTCATGTTTCGACTCGACCATCGATATCTAATTCGACTAGTCCAACATCTTTTATTTCGACTGGTCCACCAACTACAGAACCTTCAACTTCTAATCAACCTACTAAAGTAAACCACAATTCACCTATTTCTTTTCTACCCCATTGGGTTGCTAAGACAATTGAATTCAATGGAGTTGATGTAGGAGATTCATCCTACAGACGACAAACTCGAAGTCAAAAGCAACATGAGATAGTTTCCCTCATGACTCACATCCTTGAAACCTCAGATCATGTTACCTACTCAAATATCGAAGGATGGAATGAATGGGAACAGGCTATGAAAATTGAGATTGATTCCTTGTCAAAGAATCAAACCTGGGACTTGGTTCCCCGACCTCATGGAAATAACATTGTGAAATTTCAATGGGTCTACAGGACCAAACTCACCTCTAACGGTGTTGTTGAGTGACATAAATCATGCCTTGTCACGAAGGGATTTTCTCGAAAAGAAGGCATCGATTGCACTAAAAAAAATTCCCCTACTGCAAAGATTAACTCAGTTCGATTGATTCTTTCCCTTGTTGCTCATTTTGGATGGCATATTCATCAGATGGATGTAAAGAGTGTATGTCTTCATGGCGACCTATCTGAATAAATTTACATGGAACAACCACATGGCTTTGTGACGGATTCCAATTCGGTATGTCGACTAGATATCACCCTAATTTGATCTTCAAAGGAGTCCTTAATTGACCCCATATGCCCAAAAATATAGTGTCCACTAGTCTTCTCCCAATAGTCAATCACAAAACTCAAAATTAAAACTTTATTTTGTTTTAGGATTAATTAGGGTTAGATAAAAAAAAATATCTTCATTTTCAGCCATAAAAAGGCTAGACGTTTTGATATCTATGCATGCAATTCACTTGAAAATCATCTTAAAACCCCAAAATCATTTTGTTTATTTTTATTTCAACCTAATTAGTGTTGGGCATGTAGGGTTTCTTGGCTACCATATCCATTTGTATTTTCAGATTTTGTTGTTTGTCTAAAACCTTAGTTTAATCCATCATTTAGCCTCATTTTTCATTGGTTTACTATTTTTTCAAGAGCTGAATTTATTGATGTTGTCATGAATTATATTATTTTTATAATTCATCATCTTTCCTTCAAATTTTTCAGCAACCAATAGCTTTTTCTTCTTTTGTATTGTTTGAGGACCCTCTTGTGCTAAAATTTGACTTGATAGGCCTTATAAATTTCCCTAGATCTTGATCCATTCAAATCTAGAAATTGCACAAACTTACTACCTTGTCCTTACCTTGATTACCATATTCCATTAGTGGTAGATTCAGTATCTACACGAGAGTCCTTATATTTGAATGTATCTTGCCTAAGAATTCATTGAGGCTACCAAGGAAGCATCCCTTATGTTGGATCTATTCCTTCACTAAAAAGAGGAAATCGGTTGCCTAGGTGACAGGGGTGACATCTTCCGATGTTCCAATAGTCTTGGCACCTTGTGAAATATTTTCACTTGGGTGCTAGATTGTGTGATAACAAGACCTATGAAATAGAACACGCACTTCAAAAGTTCAAGTTTGTTTGTTTTTCCTCAACACTTGCACTTACATTATAATTGTTTTTTCCCAGTGCTTGCACTTCCATACTTGCAGCAAATTTTTGAAATTGAAACCAATGTGTCCCAATATGCCATAGGTGTTTTCTTAAGAGATGACATCTAGTGGCATACCATTTGGAGACATTCGCCCAAGACAAGATCAACTACAGCACTTACAACAAAATTGTATGCATTCAAGCACTCAAGCAATTTCCACACAACATCCTTGGTATAGAAGCTTACACATTGTTCATCATCCCCTTTATTGTTTGAATTCATAATCTAAAGTTCGAGAACAAATACATTTAAAATGGGCTTACTATACTCAAGGAATTCATTTAATCAGTGAATATAAGAAGGGAAACTCAAATAAAGTGGTTGATTTACTCAACAAACCCCTACCAATGCCCTTTCTATTTTCAATATGAGATGCATCAATTATGAACGTTGGAAACCCCAATATTCTATCTACCCTTAATTTGGTTTGGCCATGGAATCCACCCAACAAATCATTGTAGTCAATCATACCCCCTTCCTATTAGGGAGTTCATATATATGGAATTCTCATGGTGTTTATCAGCCTAGGCCTTGTAATGTCATTTTCACCCTAAGAGATCGTCTCTACATGATACCAAAGGTAGCCCGAACTACCACAATATATTTGATTATTGTTAAGTAGTGCAAGAAGATAATCTCTCACAATGGGAGATTTGTCTTCTTTATGGTCTGGTTGAAATGAGAAAAGAAAATCACCACCATTGTTAAGGCCTTTGTGAAGAGTTTCTCTATGTGGAAAATATAGGTAGACTAATTGGTGGAAGGATTTAGAGACAACTTCACCTCACCTAGAGGTATACCTCCACATTGTCAAGTAAAACATGCAATTGATTTGACATCAAGTGCCCCTCTGCGCAATGGTCCTATGTAGATGCTCCATTCTAGAGTATGATTTGATTAAGTGCCATATTCATGAACTGATATAAAAGAGTCATATCATACCAAGTTGTTCATTGTACAGATCATGAATTGTGTTGGTTCAAAAGAAGGATTGGTCATGGAAAAACTGTATCGATTAAAAAATCTTGAACAAAATCATGGTCAAGCACTAGTACCATGTCCTCTAGATTGATAATCATCTTGACCAACTCAAATGTCAATTTTTTCAACAAGATTGATATTAATCCAAGATATAATTAAGTGCTAATCAATCTAAATGGTGTGGAAGACATATATCAAGTCCAAAGGTCTCTTTGAATGGTCAAACTTATCATTTATCTTGACTAATGTGCCAACAACGTTCTTGAGGATGATGGATTATATTTTGTGGCCATTCACAAAATATTGTGTTTGACTCTCTAGACAACATCCTCATGTTTAGCATAATCTAGGAAGAGCATCTATAGCACATTCAATGAGTAATAAGCACCTGATGAAAACACAAGTCATATGCCAACCTGGAGAAGCGGTCATTTGTATGCACAAAATTCAATATATGGGATACATCATGGATGAGCTTGGGGTGCATACACATAGATCTAGTCAAGGTACAAGTATTGGTTGGCCCCAAAGACACTAACGAATCTCTACAGCATATTGGGCCTTGCCTACTTTTACCACAAGTTTGTCTTAGTTTTCTCCCGTAGTGCTTGGCCCTTGAGCCAAGGGACCAAGGGTGGAGCTAAGGCTAAGTTTTTTTAGGTCAAGCCATAATTAAAAGTATTCAATGAACTAAATCATCACCTCTACTTGGTGGCAGTCCTCATTCTCCTTATTTGCAACAATGGTTCAAAATCAAGACAAAGGCCTTAAATTGTACCATCGATATAGTGTTGATTCAAAATGGACATCTAGTGGCCTATCATAGCTAGACACTTTCCGACATGGTTCGTAGATACCCCATCTATGATAAGGAGATTTACACCATTATCTAGGTTTGTGGGTAGTGGAAGCATTATATTCTAGGAAAGGAAGTAGATATCCACAACTACCATGGAGCTCTGCAATTTATTCAGATTTAGGGCAAGTTGTAGAACCACTACCATCAAAATTGGTCCACATATCGTCAGCAAGTACAATAAGGGTAGCACCAATCTAGTTGCATAATTCCATAGCTAACCTTCAATTGTAGTATTAACCATAGTTCTCAACTCATGTCAACACGAGACTTCAAAGTGGCCCCATCTATATGGTAGCAATACTAAATATGTTTCCATGTATCAAACACTAATCACAGGAAACGAGTTTCATAATTTCTCCTTTGGGATGGATGTTTGTGTCATGTGCACCATCTTTATGTTCTTTCAAGGGGTCATGAGAAATTAATTTGTGTGGTGCATTACAATTGGGTGGCAAGGCACTTTGGCATGGAGAAAATGGTGGTATCACTACATAAATGTTTCTATTGACCAAAGCTTTGTTATAACATTAGCCGAGATATTAGATTGTGCAACCTGTGTTCCATAGCCAAACCTACAATCAAGAAGTAAGGACTAGTGTACACTTCTCTACCCACTCTAGATAAATCTTGGGAGTTTGTCTCCATGGACTTTATTTAGGATTGCCCTCAACCAATCATGGTCACAATTGTGTTTTTATGGTTTCGAATCAATTTTCTAAGATGACAATTTCGACACCCTGTAAGAAGAATGTTCCAATAGAAGGAACTGCTAAGCTCTTCTTCAAGCATGTTTGTGTTCATTTTGGATTTCCAAAGACCATTGTTTTTTATAGGGACAGGAAATTCTTGAGTATCTTTTAGTCTAGTCTTTGGTCAATGATGGACACCAAGCTGACCAAATACACTACATTCCATTCCCACACTGAGGAAGACATTTAGGTAATCAACATGATGGTTTTACATATCCTAGGGTTGTACAACTCCAAACATCTATGTACATGGATGAAAGTCTTCCTTATGTTTAGCATTGTGACAACAAAGCTCTTCACAGTTCTATTGGCCATGACCCTTTTCATGGGTGCTTGGGGTTCCAACCATTAGCCCTGATCGATGGAGCCCTGCCCATTACATCGGCATGAGAAGAGTCCTCCCATGCTTAGGAGTCAAATAACATTGCCAAATTTGTTCAATGAATCTAGAACATCAATCAACAAGTGCATGAAACTCTACAAAAAAACAATGTTAAGTATAACCAACACCATGATCAATACAAAGTTCACACATGTACAAGGTCGATGATAAGAGAATGCTTTTGAACTCAAATGGTAATCGTACCTTAGTTTACACCTTGTTTTCATTACAGGAAATTTTGGGCTAAAATGTGCCTTACAAGAAAAAAATATGGTTGATGAGTTGGAAATTCAATAATCAATAGCATTTCAAAGGTCCATCATAATAGTTGAGTTGGACATATGAAAGTCAAAGAAGCTTATTTGTTACATTTTCATTTGACAATAGTTAACCACACCTTGGAGAAGATCTTGGTGAGATCATCCTTGATATAATAAATATTCTTGAGACAATAAATATTTTATATTTTATAATATCACTACCTCCATATATTAAAATATATATATATTCCCCTTTAATATCATAAGTATTATTAAGACACTAAATATTTAATATTTTAAAATACCACTACTTCTACATATTTTTTTTAAAACCATAATAATTACTTCATAATGGGTTATTTTGGAATATCAAAATTATTTTCTATTATTAAACTATTTAAGAGAAGAAATAATATTTTGACTTAAGAAAAAAAAAACAATATATTTTAAAGCAATGAGAATTGGAATTCTATAGATTTAAAATATAATATAAGTGGACAAAATCAATTTTTTGTCTAATATTTTTTCAATCGTAGTCATCTTAAAATGTGTCAAAATCAATGAACGAAATTACTATGATTTCCAACAAAATCTTTTTCCATTTATTAACTTTATCTTTTAATTACTAGCTAGATAAAAATAATATAATTTAAAAAAAATATATATGCTAAAGAAAATTTAATATTTTATCTCATTATTAAAATACAACAAAATATAAAATCCAATAAGATTACACTAAGTATATTATCATTATAATTTAATAAATTGCAATAACTATATTATCATTATAATTTAATAAAATGAGAAACATACATATAAAATCCAATAAGATTACAGTGGGTATATTATTATTACAATTTAATAAATTGCAATAAGTATATTATCATTATAATTTAATAAAATTGGAAACATACATTACAAATTACAAATTGAATTTTAATAAAACATAAATAAATCAAAAAGTGAAATATTAAATTAAATTTCAGTAATATTAAATTATATTATTAACACTTAATTTAATTCAAATAAACATATGAAAAAAAAAAGTTATTTTTATATGAAAATGATAAAATCATTTAAATTGGATATAATAAGAAAGAAGAATTGTGAAAATAAGTTAAGTTTATAATGTGAGTGTAAAGTTTAGTTTATATGATAATTACAAACAAATTCTAAAAAGTAGAATTTAGTGATTGTGAACTATAGAATAGTTAAAAATTGGTTATAATTAAAAAAATATTTTAATAAGACAAGTTTTTATTATGAATGTAAAAAATGTTTCATTGTTTCATTATAATTATTTTAGAATAACTAAAATTTGATTATAGTTAAAAAAAAATATCTTAATAAAGTAAGTTTTTCTTATGATTATAAAAAATTGTTTCTTTATAATGGTATGTTTATATAATGAGATATTATAATGATATGTTTATATACTCAGATATGTGGTGATTTTATTATAATAATAAAGGTTATAATAATAACAATTATAAAATATTATTTTATTTACATTATTATTTAAATTAGATTTTTTAATTGTTATTCACT